>OZ023337.1:14512798-14570298 GCA_964007535.1 Brachyptera risi | reverse complement strand
AATTGGGAATGAGACAAAAGAGAAATGGTAATTCAAAAGAAATTCAAAGAATATGTCGAATTTAATGAGATCCTTTTGTGGAACCGGAAAACACTTTCTAGAAAGAAATTAAATTGTTCACAAAAAGTACACACGTTAGCAACTGTACAATAATAATGAAATTAAATGTATACAATGTCTTTGTATGAAATATTACAATGTTGATAATAGCGAATATATGATGATGATTTATTTCATGAAATATTTGGAGCCAAGTGATGATTGAATAATGAGTAGTTAATAATTACTCGAGGTACGAAAATAACATATACGTATAACCAAGGATTAAAACAACTTAATTCGTGAATTTTCGCTCAATTTGCTAATTAGCATTATTGTGTAGAGCGCCTGTGAAGCGCTTTTTTCAGTCAAAGTCACATTTTAAAAATAATTGGCTGAATTAACATCGTTGGTATAACTCTAACTGGCAGTTTGAAGTGGTTATCACCATTATCACCATTTGTTATTATCAACTCCCACACTAAATGGACTTATTATTGTATTTATTATTTTGGTTTGATTATCTTATATAGTTCACATAACCCATGTATTCTATTCATCGTGTCCACTATCTGTTCCACTATCTTCCAACCATCTATTCTATCTACTATTCTCCATTGATGTAGACACAATATGTGTTCAAAAGAATGTACGCCATCCTCGATCATCAATGTCCACGTATATACACATACTTGAGCCTGAAGGAGACAATCATAATTAATTAAACGAAATTCTTTTCTAACTTCATTTCGTTCCGGTTGTCCCCTTTGAAGTTAACATCATAAATAAATTATGAGGCTCACTCTCTTGTTGCCAACCAAAGAATGAATAAAAAGAAAACTTGAATTTTTGACGGTTAACCGTTCCCATTTCTTTTTTGTTGTACACGAAACCCATGTCAAATTACTACGTATAAAGATAATAATGATAGAATATCTATGAAATTATTCTATTTCCATCACCTATTGTCGTGTTTTTACCTCGATTAAGCCATTTTGTTGGCCGGACAAAAGGATGATGCGTGTGTATGGTATGATAGAGACATCTATCTGTCAGAGCCTGAAGGCAATTATTTTAATTACCTCAGAGAAGGCAACTTCATACCTGCTGTTACAACACCTGGCATGTGGCGGAATTTATTGAAGGTAACTTCACACAGGTGATTTGTGAAATGGAAGATAAATGTATTCGAGTATATTGCCGATGGATGTTTTTGATTGATTGAAGTAAAAGAAGAGATCAATCATTTGGAAACTGTATAGAAAAAATATGAATATGTATACTATAGTGAAATTGAAAGTTATTATGGATTTCTTGTTGAACAGAAATCCAAGAGGTTAACAGGAAAATACATATGATAAAATCTGGAAAAATAATTGTTATACCCGCTTTCACTTATATTCGGTACTGTACATAGGTAGAATATCAATATTCCATAGCCCAAGTGTATACATTTTCATTTTCATCAAATTTTAGTTCGTTTGACGACCCCATGGACTAACCGATAGATCATCAATTGGGGGTAAGTAAGAACAGATGATAAGGAAATCATAGAGATATGCAAAACAACGAAGTGGTGGAAAATGAAAGAACAGGTCTGATGAGGGATCGTGGGGGAGGTGTGAGGGATGATGTGGAGGGTTCTCACAAAAACCCATTTTCTTGTGCGAGACTTGAACCTACGCCCAAACAAGACTTCTGTTTCAATATCATTATATTCCATTCATTTATTTGTGGACCAACCCAAAAGTCAAAACAAAACACTTCCAATGTGGGTTGGTCCGTTTTGCTCCAGAATATAATGGGGGCCAGAAAGCTTGGTCCACATGTTCATACCTCTGAAACTAGTTGTGATAAAAAAAAACACAAAAATAACACAATACGAATGAAGTGGTTCGAAGAGATCATTTTGAGAAAAAAATTGGGTTGGTCCGTTTTGCTTCTAATCCCTTCAATTGATCCTTCATTATACTATGTATATATATATATATATATATATATATATATATATATATATATATATATATATATATATATATATATATATATATTTATTTATATATATATATATATATATATATATATATATATATATATATACATATATATATATATGTATATATATATATATATATATATATATATATATATATATATATATATATATATATATATATATATATATATATATATATATATATGAATATTCGATTGTACCATTGACTCTTGAAGTATCCTCACTTATTACATATACTTCATACATTAATCATGAAAAGTTATAACCAATTAAGTAATCTATTGTTATAACATACCTTGGCTTAATAATATGATCGGGAACAATTTATTGTTTGGATGTTGCCTAGCAACGTGAGTGCCTCAAGACGTAGTCACAGTATAGCGTCATAGCGCCAGTAAAGTCACTCAGGTGCACGTTTGTTGTTGGAAAAACATGACCTTTCATTTCAAGTCACTCCTGGTGTTCGTGCTTCGAACGGGAGAACAATTAAAATTCGTAAGAATTATCGAAGGGGTTGTACTGATAATAATATTATAAATTGATATTTCGTTCAATTTGTCAATCATCATAGGTGAGTCAGGTTAGGTTCGATGATTTGACTTGCAATTTTAACTGCTCGGTTGAATAGGCTTCTGTCAAGTAACAAATGACAAACAATCGTTACCATAGCAATACAGCGAACTGGTGGACTACCAGACATTCTGATTGGTCAATTCCAACTGGTGGACATTGTTGTCGGTTTCTTTCAATAATGAGTGACGTCACTTGACAGAAGGCTATAGATTAAAATAATCAATATTGTGAAATCCATCTGATAGTATTTGAAGGGGGGGATATCCCTTCTCTCGCTTGCATTTAAGCTAGCCAAAATTTGAAAATGGAACATTATTTTTCGAACAATACCTTCTCCTACCAGATTTTTGAACAGTTGATCAATGCGAAACCTACGAACCTACATACACATATGTGTACGAATACACATAGCTGCTCGTAAAAATGATGTACACCCCAAAAAAACTGTGGTTGCGTTAGTAGATGTAAATTTTTTATTGTAAACTTTTCAACTTTTTCCCTTTTTTATCAAGACAACAAATTTGCATATAGGCCTACAGTTACGTGGTACTGAGTCACATAGACACCGCAGTTACAAAAGCACTATACTTTTGAATCGGAACACTTGTCCACGTACGTCACGATTCTCAAAACCCTTCGAAAATCAGAACTTTTGTTTCACTTTTGCATTAAATCGCTCCATGTGTAGATAGCCTTCAATGACGTTTAATTGCAACTAGTACACGAGCTGTTGGGGTTAAGCTGATGAACTTATCAAAAGTAGTGGAAAAGCAGCGCACTCAAATTGCAACAGTGACATTTATCAAAAATGTCCCATTGTTGCAAACGTACAAACCTTGTTGATAGTTTTTTAAAACTACATTCCGGCGGCCATTGGCATTTAGGAGCGCATTCTGTCGTCATTTTCAGAGGCGAATTGGGAGAGGAACATATATCTAGAGAGCATTGTTTTATGATGTTTGTATATATATATATATATATATATATATATATATATATATATATATATATATATTACATATACTTTCAGTATCAACTGATGAATATTAACTTTCACTAGTATTGCGAGCACACAAATTTAGTTCTCACGCGGGCTTCTTCTTTTCTCCTTTTTTGATCTTCCCAGGTAAATAATTTTATATATATTTTGTTCATTAAATACTGTTTGTGCTTTCTCACTTGTTGTTTTTTTCGTAAATGAGATGAAGAATGGAAATATTCGAGAATTGAAATTGAGCTGATCTAAGATTTTCAATAAGATAGTTTAAAATGAGCATCCCAATTGAAGTTACTTCACTGGGCCATCCTCATACTGTGGCATGGTCCTCCGCGTGTTTTATCAATTTGTGGTTTGTTTCAATCCCAATTAGAGATGAGCTGTTTTTGTTCTCAGAATTTAATTTTCGTTTAGACAAAGGTAGTTAGTTGTTTGATGCTGGATGTTATAGGCATGGCAAGGCTAAGCTGAATGATGCCTATTGTGATCTTTGTTAGATTTGGAATGAAAATCTATTATGGTAGAGCTGGTGAAAGCTGGTTCTTGAGGAAGATTGACATTGGCAATTGTGAATAACTCAGAAATGTTGATAAATTGTCAGTTGAACTAAAGAATTGAATCAACATGGGTATCATTTGGATAGAATAAAAATTAAAAACGAAACGTACATTTACTATTCTTGTAAATTATGATATTGAAAAGAATTGAAAAATGTAATTTGAAATGAAAATTACAAAAAAAATCTTTACAGTTTCATATAAATAGCTCAGTCTAGTTTTGATAGTTTCAGCTGATCAAGAGGATTATGATTATGACTGTGTCACCGTATACAGGCTGTTAAAGGTTCAACATAAGTTGCAGAATTGATTGCTTCAATGGTTATGGTAATGGTTTTGGATGTGCAATCCAGTATTTCGTCGTTCATTTGAATACTGTTGACAAGTTCGAGTGGACATACCATATTCTATTTCATAATAATCTTCTGAAATGAACACTAAGATACTCAGAGCTATTTTCTCTAACTTATGATTAGTGACTTTGAGCAAAAATGTATCAATTAATTCGTTATTACCCTTGGATATGTAACCTCATGATGTTTTCCCAAGCGAATATTATCCGTTCCGAGAAAAAAAAAACAGATTGAAATAAGTTCACGACAATATATCAAGAAAACATTCAATGATATTCTTTTTTATATTGGGTTTATCGACGCACTCTACCGATGACTACGATCTATTGGCGTCGGTGAATGATATATGAGACGATGAGATGAAGGGCTATTTTATTAGGTGTTTTTGGATGGTGGGAAGGAGTCGGTCGTGACCTGTTGATAAGGAACCATCCCAGTATTGACCTGAACGACAGAGGAAAACCACGAAAAACCCCTATCAGGATGGTCGACATTAGCGGGAATCGAACCCCGGTCTTCTCAATGACAGTTTAGTGTTTATTGTCCCAGTTATGATATCCATCCAATCAATTTTCATGTATATATTTATATTCATTCCAATATATTTGTATATCTTATCTTGTCTATGAGTATATCTATACATTAATTGCGTGCCAGTCTTGGTCCTATCGTTTGATAGCAACTATTAGCCAGCCAATCTGCCCAGAGCGATACATACGCCTAATAGAACCTGTTTTTTCTAATAGGAGGCTTATTTTATAATATATGCATATCACATGATAGAAAAGTTGAGTGAATTATCAAACTAACGCAGTGTCTGGATGATGGGTCGAAACTATCGAGTTGTTTATAGTATATCATCTGACGAGCTGGTGTTTTCTTTTGTCAGTTTTGTTACCACTACTGTCGGTTGAGGGTTTGAATGATTCAATTATCAATATAGGAAAAGAAATACTCACATGATTATTGTGTTTATAAGAAAAGAATCTCGTTCTTGTGGAAGAGTTGAAATTGTTCTTATATATATAGTTCTGGTTATTGAAAAAGTTATTTCAGTATTATTATTATGGTAGGTTATATGCAATTTTTTCTTTATATCTTGTCGTGAAGTTATTTCAATTGGTTTTTATACTCTCAGAAGGGATAATATTTGCTGTATATGATTTGATATGAGATAAAATTACTTCAAAACACATAAATACTAGAATAATTTCCGTCATAATATTCCAATTTTATTATAGCATTGAAATACACTCAACTCAAATGATAGGAATACGAAATTGGTTTTGAATGGTGATAATTTCGTTTTATGGATTATATATGTCAATTATATATATGTCATATATAGATTATATAGATGAAATTTCACACGAGGGGTTGACAACTCCAGAAATCTGGTGTACACTCGTCATGAAATCTTCCTAAAATCCCTTGAAATCTTCTTGACATCCCTTGAAATCTTCTTGAAATTCCGTGAAATCTCCCTGAAAACTATTGAAATCTGAAATCAGGTGGACACCAAATCTTCTAGTTGTTTACCCCTCGGCTTCACGTATTCGATTCAAATACTGAATTCCATCTAAAGATATTCCTATCAGTATTTAAATGACAAAATCTGATTTCAGAATTCAAAATATTATTTTTGCCAAGTAGCAATTGTTTTATATTTTCTTCAAACCACGGTATTATTTCATTAGGTAATGATTTTGTGAAACACTTCTTGTCTTTATTTTATTGTGAATATTTGTAAAAATGTAGACCTAACCTAACAAATATGTTTTCCATACACCCTTCAAAGGATTTATCTTAAAGGGTAATACAACCGTAGAAAGTTTATGGAAATAAAAATATATTATTATTATTATCATTTTAATGATGGAATTATTCGTTGAATATCCTTGTACTTATATCGGTTCACAATACAATTTGAATCACGATTATTTATAGATGATGATGAAAGCACTCTTGCAATACCCGTTCAAACGATAGTGAATTTGCAGCTTCATTCCTGATAAAAGACAACAATGAATTTGAGTAAAGTTTTTGAATGTAAATAATGAGTGAAAAACATTTGAAAATAGTTCACATAATTGTTCTAAAATTCTGAAAATAAGACCTCATTTTCAATTTTTTGCAATTCATTAATTGCTATAGTTTATACGACACCTCCAACCACTATGACTAAATTATTGTACAAACTGAAGTAATCGTACCGAAACTTTCTGAAGCTCCGATAATTCAACGCTTTCGACTGTTGTGGTTGTGTTTCCAAACATAAATCTCGTTATTTAGAAATGATCGAAAACCAAAATTCCATATAAGAATATTAACAAATTACGATTTGATATTTGTTTTTGCTATGCTTGTAAACAATCTTCAACTCTCGTGGAAACAATACACTCTTGAGACAAATTGAGACACGTGAGACAAATTTCAATTAGTATGGAATCCCAATTCATTAGCACTTGAGATAACTTTGGATGATTATGCTATATAAATAATCATTTCATTCAATCAACCGATTCAATTCTTTATTCAGGCATGTTGACACGATTTCTTACAACCATTCTTATTTGTTGTTCTGCATTTAAAATTACTTGATTCTTTGACAGTAGTAAAACTTATAATCATTGACAAATAAAAGTCAAGTTGTAAAATAACAATATAAGCGACAAATTCCATTTTGTCAGTTTCGTTTTGGTTCAAAATTCTGAAAAGTCATGTTCTCTTTTTGTTGTTGTAATAAGATTGATTTATTATTCACCGGCTTGTTTGTAATCGAAATTAGATTGTGTTTCGATAAATTGATTGGATTACCAAACGGGGGCGACACATTTTAATTGAATTTCTTGCTTCTTTGTCAATACATTATTTATTTAATCAAGTACTAGGAAAATGCTTATCGGACTGTTATAAATGGATGATTGTGCAACATGGAATGAACTTAACACATTCAGCATTTGTACCGTATTGAAATACAATTATAATCATTGTTTTGTATAGGCCTACAAATACAATGTATTTTTTCTCCATGATTCATCTATATTGACAGGGTATTTTTCTCTCTTCAAGGAGGTTGAATCGGGAATAATCTTTGGTATTCATCACTAAAGAAAGTGTGCTATTACAATTTTCATATAGTTTATCTATTAGGCCTACTGTTGGTGATATTTGAATAATTTGAAAATATCTGAATAAAATGTTTGAATTCACAAGAGAATGCTCATGGCGTCATACATGAGCCTATATATATACATATAATAATATATATATATATATATATATATATATATATATATATATATATATATATATATATATATATATATATATATATATATATATATATATATATATATATATATATATATATATATATATATATATATATATATATATGCCTATATATGAATATATATATATATATATATATATATATATATATATATATATATATATATGAATATATATATATATATATATATATATGAATATATATATATATATATATATATATATATATATATATATATATGAATATATATATATATATATATATATATATATATATATATATATATACATATATATATATATAAATATATATATATATATACAGGACTATATATATATATATGTATATATATATATATATATATATATATATATATATATATATATATATATATATATATATATATATATTTATATATATATAGACATATATATTCTCGCATGATCATATCTCCGAATATTCAAAAATAAATTCAAAAGAAAAATTGTATATAATTTATATTTGAATCATATAGGCCTATAAGTCACATGGTCTACATTCGAACACCATATGATGAAAAATGCCAAGCAATGAGCTAGCGTAGATTTTGTTTCAATTTTTTGGTTTCGATTTTGATTCAATTGAACACAATTATTGATAAAATGGAACAAAGAGTTGTAGATAATTAATTTGTCGACTCATATCAATTCATCAGCAAAGGCTGTTGACATCAAAAACTAGTTTCTACGCTCTCTCATCATTATCAAGAAAATTGTTATGATTTCGATTTATTTTTTTCAACGACACGAGTGTGCAGTGGCTGGCACGCTGAACCGTCATTTAGTCGACTGGGATTTGATTACTCTCACAGCCGATCATCCTTACTAAGGTTATCCGTGGTTTGCCTCAGTCGTCTGTGTGAATATCGGGATGGGCTTCCAATGATAGTCTCCGATCGTTTATAAATACCTATAATGTTTAGAAACAATCAATAAAACAAATTGCATATCATATTATTATCATATATTTGATCATTCAACGATGCCAATAGATCTGAATCATTCAAATTCCATATTATTGATAACAGATAATTGTTCTTTCACTCTTCCATCTAACACAATTCATGTCTTATGTCTTGTAGGAAAAAGTAATGGTGGAAGTGGTATTTAGTCATGCTCAATATCCTCTCACATATTTTTCCCCATTTTTTTCTCCAGAGAAAATATAAATACATAATATCTCAACACATATTCCAAAATTTCAATACATCATATATTATTTCATTAAACTGATATATACCTATGTATATTTATACATATTATTCAACACAGTCGAGTCTTCTTTGCAAATTGGGTAAATTTTTTCATTCTAACGCATTGCTTAACAACGTGTGAGTGAAAATAATAGAAAAAAATCATATCAAAATAAAAAAGATGTCAGAAAGTTTTGAAGAATCCTCTCATTACAGAAGCATATAAATATGACTTATATCCCAATTTTATGATAATAATCATTCAGGATTTATAAGCATTGTCAGTATTCTGAATGTAATTTGAAAGGTGAGTCCTCCATTTTTTCTCTCCAATAATTGAGACTCAATTTCGCCCCTATATGCTATATTCACTTAGTTTTCTTTATATTTAGTAGAGTGATAGGCCTAATTATAACATTATAGGCCTATCACTAATTTAATTTGTCGATTGTGTATAATGATGAACCTCACATCTGCTGTCAATGGAAAGAAGTGATCATTGCCCAAGAGACTTAGTTCAAAGTGGAAGATATCAACATTCGTGTGCTTATACTGGAAGACTTTTATCTACGGCGAAAAGTTATGGCTACAGACAGCGCAGTCCTGGTGATGAAGTTCATTAGTTTTAGATAATCAAAATGGGGTGGTGAGATCGCCTTTGTGGTGCCCCGTCCAAACGATCCTAACTTACATCCTCAGCCTTAATTGGGGAACACTGATTTTGTATCAAGTTTCGATGTTATTAAAAAAAAAAAAAAAATATATATATATATATATATATATATATATATATATATATATATATATTTTCCATGAATTAATATATGTTCCATCAGATTTATATTGTGTTATAGATGTATTCAGACGTTCGTTCCTCATTCTGAATTGAACAGATATCCCGTTGATTGATTCATCAACCTTCGAAAGGAATCTGGAGAGATAAAAGAAAATCACACAATTCTTCGATATACATATATGTATAAGATATTTTATTTATTTCTCTTTCGATTTAATCTTATATAAAATACCTGTTATTCATCTCCACATTATACGCTCTTCCATCCTCTACTTCTTGTCATATTAGTCATGGAAACACTTCGTTCCAACGTCCCGATCGAGTGTCTTCTTATTCAATTATCATTAACGATTGTTTGTGTCGATCCTTCAGAGCGAAGAGGGAACTAGATTTTCCATGGTACTTCTATTGAATGTCTCAATTATCATTACTTTTATTATTGTGGTTGTTATGGGAAATTGTAATAATATATATATATATATATATATATATATATATATATATATATATATATATATATATATATATATATATATATATATATATATATATATATATATATGAATATATTTATATGAATGTTAATTAACTTATCTATATTCGAATGCGTGAGATAATTCCAATTAGTAAGTTCTCGATTTAACTAACCATTGAAGGTAATTTTCTTCCATTACAATAGTTATTATATTGAAATGTTATAAATTTATATATTCATTGTTGTGTGGTGTTTTGGAGTGTTTTCAGGTTTTTAGAAATGATTGGTTCAAGCGATTATTTCTCAAGTTTTATAATTCAAACGGTTCGTTTTTAATTGTTATATTTTCATTCTTCGAAAAGTATTCGATTGTGAAAAATATGGATTCATTTCCCGTCGTCTTTGTGATTTTAATTCCCGTTTAAATATATTTTTCTCCGTAATAATACATAATTCACGGTTCAGATGATATTTTTTATTAATCAAAATGATACTTTTTTATATTTTATTATCATTATTCTTTTGTGATATTTCGTAGCTTATTCAATTTTTGGGATATAATAAGTTTTTGGTGGTTGAATGACCCTAGAATTGGTTTTTCTCGTGGGAGTTCGAGATTTTATGTTTTCATTTGGTTGTGTTCTAATAAACAAGATTCTTTTCCGGATCTTTTCAATTGATTGACATGAATGTTTTCGTTTAAAAGGCTTTCATAACAGTATATTTAAAATTCTAAGTAGAGTATTATATTATTGGAAAGCGTAATTTGCAACGTCAACTCATAATTTGTGGTTATATAAAATGGGTGATTGAACCACATTTAAAGCAGTTGTAAGCAACTATATCACAATTCACAGAGAGATCATTTTTAAGAAAATAAATTTATAGTTCTGATATAAGTTATATCCAATTTGGAAATTATTGTAATCATCTTTTTCATTGTTGTAAAAACCGTGATCTGTTTTTCGTCCATTGTACTTAATTTCAATTTTAATTTTTCAATAATAAAGTATAACAAATCAAACTGGGATTGCATATTCTCCACACTTTTTCAATCGTGTACCACTTCTTATTTCTGTGGGAGTTTTAATCTCATCCTCGTTTAATATACATTCATCAAATACATATATACGAATGAAATAAATCGCGTCTATTTTGTTTAAAAAACATCGTGATTGGAAATTATGAAGAAATTATAATCACACGGAACTGGTCAAAGATGATTTTAGCAAAACATCCGATAAAATATATGTGACGAGCTGGCTCAAAATTAAGCAATGCCAGTCACCATGTGGTTACAAACATCACTCATTAATTATTTACGTACCGGTAACTGTTCTGTAAACATGTAACAAAGTGTAATAATCTACATGTAACATGTGATCTGTGAATATTAAAAATTTAAAGAAGACTCGGAAACGCATTTCATTGTTGAATATTTTCACTCGCCAATGGCAGATATTCAAGCTTCAGGTTAGAAAGTAACTTACAAATAACTGTATAATTTTCAATTAAATTTAGTAATTCTTCTGATTAAATTCTCATATTTATAACAATAATCTTGACATGTTACAATTCACTTCATGATAAAACGTATAGAAATAAACAAATACGTATCATATATCGAGTTATATAAAGAAAATACATCTCATTCTCCATTTAGACCTAAGCACTTCTATTTGGGATCGCATTTATTTTCCTTGAAGTTTTCATGTTTGAGCACATGATGGTGTTGAGGTACTGTTCATATCCATAACATAAAGTTGTAGACCAAATCAGATTAGAATTCACTATGAAGGATATGTCATATTGTAAGTTCATCCATAAATGTACGTAACATGCTATCTAGAAGGTCATAACAACCCTGAAACTAGATTCGAGCAAATAATGACGTTATTTATTTCCCTAATTTCAGAGAAAAATTGAATCCTCATCTCAATTTCAGAGATTAAAAATCATGTATTTACCATCTGGAACTTGGTGTGGCAGTATTTCTTTACTGTGGTATAACATTATGTACAGTCATGATATCCCGGGAGGAGATTATGTACTGTAAACTTATCCCGGGATATTATTACTGTACAGTACAAAAATCCCGGTAGATTATTATGGGAGCTGGTATATTATTATAGCATTATAAAACATATCAGTAATAAAATACTGGGGAAAAATTAGAGAGAAAAAAAATACCTGTTGTGCATCTTTCAGTATGATCTTATCCTAGTGTGTTTCATTTTAGTCACCATATGTAGTAGTTACATTGGTTATGTGAAAATCCATCTTTTGGTATTGTGGGAATTTTTCTCTCTGATTTTTTCCAAGTATTTTATAACTGATATGTTTTTCAATGCTATAATAATATACCAGCTCCCATAATAATCTACCGGGATTTTTGTACAGTACAGTAACGTTTTCCCGGATAGGTTTACTGTACAGTATAGTTATCCCGCAGTAAAACGATTCCTTTACACCGGTCGTTTTGAGGACTCGTGAAGTGGACATTACTTGCTTCTGTTCATGATTCTATACAACATCGGTAATGCCTACGTCATGACTCATGATGTATGTATAGGATGAAAAAAAGAATTTAAATTTCTAGTAGGGCCTATTGAGATGAAATTTTTCAATTATCTCTAAAATTATAGGGATGAATATCTTGATTATTCATCGAAATATAGTATACCAGGGTTGTGATGTCCTTCAAGGATAATGTATTACCAAGACGCGTGGCCGAGTGGTAACACACTGAATCGTCATTCGGGAGACCGGGGTTCGATTCCCGCCATGGTCGACCATCCTGACAGGGGTTTTTCGTGGTTTCCCTTTGTCGTCCAGGTTGATCCTGGGATGGTTCCTTAACAACATGCCACGAATGACTCCTTCCCACCATCCAAAATACCTGATAAAATAACCTTTCATCTCATCATCCCGTCATCTCATTCATCATTCACCGACGCCAATAGATCGTAGCCATCAGTATAGTGCGTCGTTAAAACCCAATATAAATATAATGTATTGTCGTATGAAATAATCATCCTTGGTCAATATAATCCACTATCTCTCTTGAACGAACATGTATACGGCAACCTTCACTTCGCCCAATTTATTTCATCAAAACTCAGTTTTCATAATTAAAACCACATTTTTCAACTCGACCTTTGAAAATAAAATTATACACAACATGTATATATAAATAACAAAGAATCTGCTTATATGGAGCAATTATGTTGGAAATTGATAACTTAATTGATGATCTAATTTCTCAATTCACTTAATTGTGTTCGATTTCCGTTAGGCATACGTGTTTAAATTATAATTTTCCCCAAAATATAAATTAATACAATTATGGGATGTCGACTGGTTTCCACTTTTTAAGTGGTCTGAAAGTAAAATATCGTGGTTATTAAAAAAGCTTCGGAGAGATATAAGAAAACTTCTCTGAATTAAATTGTCACTAGTAAAACTCACTCAAAACCAATTTGTATCAGGACACAGTTTTTCAAATTAATATCGAAGAATTGTATAATGCAAGACCAGGAATGGATCGATATAACATCGTTTGAACTGTAACAATATGAACAAATAACGGTTAAGAAGTATTAACGGAAATGAATGAGATATAACAATTTAGCAATATCAATAGTATTTGATATTTCACGTAGAATAACTTCAGGCTTGGAATCAAAACGCAGCACATGCGTAATTATTGAGTTCATTTTTCAATGCGATGATTGGATCGAGCCAGAGATTCGTTCCGAATTATTTTTTTCGTTTCAGTTCTAGATTATCGTTTGGTTAACGACCCCACCAACAGCTAGGTCATTTTGGGGTACGAGAAAGCAGGTGATTATGAAATTATGAAGTAATAATAACTGAATGGACGTTTACAAAAACCCATGCCTGATACGGGACTCAAACCCACGCCCAACAGTGAAGTGAATTCAGTTTCCGAAGTGGTGTCTCAGCTGACTGAGCTACCAAGGACGGCACATTTTTGTATTCGTTTTTGCCCTTTGACCGTGAATCTTCGCTTTTCCCCCACACGTATACAAACACATGGAAACGAACACCCATTTAATTCAATTTAACCATTTCTTCACGAATATGTTTCTACAAATTGTATTCTTTCATTAAGATTTCTCAATTTTGAACACAAAACTCATCTCTGGCTGAACCTGATTGGACCTAACTTCACTCCATTTCTTACATCTTCAAGTGTAGACATCGACACTCCCGTGTTCTAGTACTAATCAATACGCGAGACGGTCGACCGGAACCGCCAACGCGCTTGCCAAGATTTGTATATTCGAATCCGTCTGACATTCAACTATAATCGTAAGTGGTTTCCAAGCAGATTCTAATTATGTGTATTTTTTAACGACATAATTTTCTTATGTTTTTTTTTCTTTTTAATTATATTATAATACCTGTTATGTCTTGTTACTGTTAATTTTATAGATAAGAATTTCTTTAATTATTTTCAATCTAGCTATTAAAACTCTCCTCTGTTTTATTAGCTGAGGTTGTTCTTCGAATTCAGCACGTATACTCGTATAATAGGTCAATTAAAATTAAATGCACACTTTTTTCTGTACATCTCATTTAAAATGTTATTATTTATATGGAAATGAATTTTCACGTAATCTTTGCGCGGTGATTCTCTTAGTAATGTTAGGTTCTTGAAACGCGGTAGAATATATTTGTTATTCTCTTTCCTGGATGATTTTGTTGATGCTGAGTATTTCATCAGTGTTTTCATTGTAATTATTTCTGATGATGTACTCACGGGTAAATGTATAGACGTATCCTTTGGATAGCAATGATTAAAATAATCAATGAAAGCTGAGATTTCAAAAACTATATGGACTGATTCTACTGATTTTTTTTTCATCCAATTCGAAATAAAATGTTTTGCCATACATGTAGTTTCTTGGGATATACAAAATTCGTACCTGCAACAGCATTCCATAGCTGTTTAACCTGTCATTTATTAGAAACCAAAAATGTGCTACACTTACTCATAGTTACACTATCGTTTCTTCTACACTGCACTGTGCAACTACGTTCGATTTTAATAGAATACTTATGATCTTTTCATACATAAAAATATCGAATCATAAATACATCTCCACTTAATTTCTCCCGCTGCATTTCTTTTGTCCACATTTGAATCTATCTTGAATATATTCATATATTTCGCAGAAATCGGTATAAGTAGTACATTGAGCAAACAAGATTTCCTTCATATAACTTGAATAGTATTTTATTTTTATTCTACTGTATCCTTCTTCTCATTATTATTATTTCTCTTTACACTCATTACGATACATTATTATCATATTCACATTTTATCAACTAATGATTATATGGAAGATCAACAGGGCAGTGCCAAAAAATTGTATATCGCCTTTTTTGTACTACATACATTATATTATTTCACTTCCTGAGTATATATAGTCTACAAAATGAAGAAAAATTGAATTGAATCGAGTATCAAGAACACAATCTTACGATTTCGAATTCAATCCGAACTTCAATCACCATGTAAAACTTCAGGTCCAACAATTAATCCTCATGTTTTTTTTGGAGAGAGTCTGCATTAGGAGTAGGCTTGAGTTGTGTATCCATGGCCATAATTCAAAAATGTCAAAAAGTCATAAGTCAAAAATGACAATTGCAATGTATTTGTCCTCCGGGTTCCGGCCCTTGTTCTGATTCGTGACGTAGACACTGATCGATTCAGTTCATGTAACTACACAGAGTCGGTAATGTCTACGTCATGACTAATGGTCTCTGAGGACAAAATGAGAATTATCATTATATTTCGAATTTATTTTTAAAATTAAATTCAGGCTATTCATCCATCTAAAAATGAGAATTTCTACATCTGACAAATAACTAGATTTTGAGTTAACTAATGCATGACCATTGAAGGGAAATTATTGATATTAGAATGATGACAAAAAAAATCGAAATATATTTTTCCGTTTTTACCCACGTGCTGGCAAAATAACCAAAAACGCTCGCAAGGCACGTGAATGCCACAAAAAGAATGATTCTAGAGTTTTGAAACTTGCCAAAGTTATTGTTCACACTATTGAGCATATCATCAGATGATTATAATTTTCATAAGTCTTACCGTTTGATTACCACCAACGATATAGTTGCCTGAAATTTTTTACAACATTTTATGCGATTCTAATTAGGTCTCTATCGATAGAACGGCAGAATGTATGGGAATTTTAATCATCTGATGACATGCCCAATAGTGTGAACAACTTTGGTAAGTTTCAAAACTCTACAATCATTTTTTTTGTGGCATTCACGTATTTTGCGAGCGTTTTTGGTTATTTTGCCGGCACGCGGGGAAAAAAACTGAAAAAAATATTTCGATTTGTTTTTCATCATTTTAATATCAATTCCCTTCAGTGGTAATGCATTAGTTAATTCAAAATCCAGTTATTTGTCAGAAGTAGGAATTCTCATTTCTATATGAATGAATAAGCCTTAAGTTGAGATTAAATGATGATTTTTGGTTTAGGCCTACTCTGAATTTGAGGAAATAAATATCGTAATTATCAATTAAAATCCGGTTTTAGAGTTGTGATGTCCCTTAAGGATAATTTTCAAGACTATTGACAGATAGTCACAATTATATATTTCACAATTTAAAGTGAAATGATGAAGTATTTTCATACGAAAATGAGTTTATTATCGACAATTGTTAAATAAGACACATATTCCTTCGTGGGATAGTTTTATTATCTGAACCACTGCACAATAATTTTCCATATCTATGACTCCATTCTTGTCTTCATAACTTGTTTCTGTAGATTGATTTATTCATCGTAGAACGTTGTACATCTTGTATTCATATTCAACGTCAGGTGTTCAACTTAAAAGCCACAATAAATAACTTAATTACGGAAGGAGAAAAGACTTGATTTTATGACTATAATATTCTCTTATATATACCTTTTGTTTCAATACCATGTAATTATATTCTGCAGTTTATTTCTTCATTTTAATTATGCAATTAATAAATTATCCTATTTATACTCTTTCAGAGCTTATTACTTATGGCTTTTTCCTATGAGCAATAAGTTTTTATTGATTTGCCATTTCTGTGTCAGCGGTCAAAAAGGCCATATAATTTACATCATTTTACATGATGTGAGATTTGAACAAATATAATAATATAATATAAGTTTATGTGTTTATCTTATGAGTTTTTCATCATGCATTGTGGATGCCATATGTATCTTATATGCAATTTGTTATATACATACACAAGAAATATCGAGGCCATAAGACTCAAATCACAAACGTATATATTGGCTGATGAAAAATGATACATTTATTTTTCTCTAAAACTAGGCAAACGCATCATATGCGTTGTAAGATGAGAAATACATCCACATAAAATGTAATCAAGAACTCTACACAACTTATTCGACTCCTATAAAATATACCTCATTCGGTAAAAATCGAATCTTGAAAGCCGTGGATCTCAGCAATAATGGTTCTGTTATCATCTATATTTATTCCACGATGTAGTGATATTAATCTATTTTATCATAATATAAAGAAGGTGCTCCAACTCACATACTGATAACATGGGAGGCATTTGTAATTTCTTGCGGTCAGTTCAGAGCCAATCGTCCCGATTGCCTGTCGCGATTTGGCAGATCCCCTTGCGAACTAGATGTGAATAAGAGTGGGTACAGTACCGGTGGCATTGTTTAACTAACAAAATTTATAATTCTCGTAATCTAATGGGCCGTGTATAGCATTGTTGAGCATTGTTGTTCTAAATAGTTCGATATAAAAGCAATAGTTGCGCTACAGGCAATCGGGACGACGGGCTAAGATTCTGACCCCGTGAATATTTCACTTTCAAGACCCTAGTTGGGTCATTATATACTAATGTCTTTGGTCATATCCTTCTTCATATTATGATGAAAAAGGTTGGTATCACTTCATCGTGTTTATTCGTTGAATAAAAACATGCATTGAATTATTTTCTTCAAAACGGCTGGTTCGAATTGCTTACCCAATAATTCTAATAATGTGCATCAACGTTGATGCACATTCGGAGATTTCTTTTTTTCAGAGATTTTATTTTCGAAAATTTTCTAATCCGCCTAATTTCTTGAAGTTTTTGGAAACTTTGAGATGGAATTTCTTGAAAATGGTTCAACTGATATGATTCAAACACTTCACAGTTTTGAGTTCGATACATTTACGTATACACAAAAAGTTACATGTTGATCAAGTACACCGTGCGACCTGTGCAGTGCTTACAAACAGAAAAGAATAAGAAACAAAACACACAGACAATTAGCTCCGTAAGAAAGGGATGGAAGACTTCGCATTCACTCACCTGATCAATACGTGTTGTCAAATATTAATTGAATCATTGGATTGGAATTCTCAATTAACAAAATAAATGCGTTTGAGATGTCTTTGGATCTACATAAAATGAATGATATTTGAATGAGCGTAAACAAGAATTTATAGTTTCACCTATACCGTATATAGGGCCTAATTTACTTGAATAAAAATATATTCTTCATTAGGTTCGCGTTCCATATGTAATTTTGATGAAGCTTGGCGTTCACATATATTTCATATCTACCTTGAGTGTGATAGTTTCGGGGCACAATCAGTTTGACCACTACTGGAAAGACAATTTCAAAATTTGTAAACCAGATAACAGAGAAAACCATATTTTCTATGAAAAATGGATATTATGGAATTCAAATTTCAAACAGGAAACCGATAAAACAATTCCACATTTTGAGTTCGAGTTGAAATTAAACATGAATCGAATCAGCCGTTGTGAAGAAAAAAAATCGAGTACAATTATTACATTATAAAAATCATACCCTCATACAATTAACCATAAACAGAGAAAATAATCGATTATTAACAGTCGTTATACCTCAGCAACAAAAAAAAAATGGTGAACTTCCAAGGGTTGGTTGGTTAATTTATTACTCGGTGTATATAGTCATTGTAGTCTGTCTTTTTTCAACAATGAGTTACGTCACCTAACAAAATCCAATATCTATCACTGAACTTGGCTCTAACCTCACATATCTCACGATTTACAAAACTATATCAGTGTTCATAAGGCCAATAAAACAATATTTCAAGTTCGACCTATCAAAATTTTATGATCTTTTTCAATACTGATTTATATATATTTCAACTTGTTTTGGTTGTCTACGAGACGGGATTAAATCTGGCGAAGAAACCTCTTAATATATAAATTACATTCGTTTTACGCCGTGTTAATGTGTTGACTGGTTGAACCGATCGACCGTCTCCTGCATGAGTTAGTTATGGTTATCGGGTGTTTCGATCCGGCAAAGAATGTGTACTTTAGAGAGTCGTTTTACGGGATGGCCGTTGGAGCGAAGCTTATTCTTAAAATTTATCACCATCTGTAATTAGCAAGGATGTGCCGCTCGTCGTATGAAAAGTGTTTTTAATGGGTGTAACTGATTTTTATTAGTGTATTTTTACTTTGAACTATTCACTAATAATATATTGTTGGTAAAAATTGTAATAATAATATCACTCATCATATATATATATATATATATATATATATATATATATATATATATATATATATATATATATATATATATATATATATATGATGATATATATATATATATATATATATATATATATATATATATATAAATATATATATATATATATATATATATATATATATATATATATATATATATATATATATATATATCATTTACTTTCAATCGATAATTCATTCAGTTAATTCAATAATTTATCCATCATGCAATGTAGTATAATGATATTATTCATTACTTTTTACGCATTTTGTACGAAATTTTGAAAAATACCCAGAAATAGCTGGGCCTGGGTGTGAATATGAACATCTTCCTGATGACTTTGATCTTCCATGAGTTCAATAAATGGAAAAAAATTAACAAAAAAGGAAATTTATCTAAAAAATTTCATAAAATGGATTAACAAAGTTGGTTGGTTGGTTCAATTGCTATATACTTGGTTGATTGAAATATTTTCGAAGAATTGGAGGTCTGAGTGAAGGAATCATAATCTCCATCATGGAAATCAATGTAAATATATATATTCTTCATTCGGCTGGAACAGCAATATTTTGATTGGTTGCTGATTATTCATTATCATTCCACATGGTTAAGCTGTTTTTATTGGATGTTGTGTCACTTTCAATGGCTGTCTGAATACATTCGAATCCTAAATATTGTAATCCATTCACAGAACGTATATTTGTATTCCCTAACGACGAAATGGACTTATGTGTAATCATGTGGGAATAGTGCTTGAACTAAGATCAAAATGTTTCAGATATCCTTCCCAATGTCATTCATAACTGAATCACAATTCATAATGATCAATGAATTATTGAATATCAAGATAAATATATCATATTATGACAATCAACCACAGAATCTTGGAGGGAAAAGTAGAAGTATAAGACTCGGAGTTGATATAATTTTTGAGTCACGACTTCTGTTCTAGATAGTTTGGTGTTACACCGGCTCACACAAATAATTTGGTTATCCGGGATTTATATGATGATAATTGTTGATATGGGTTCAATTAAAAATGTCACGTAGACCCAGGAGGCTTATTCTGAAAATATCCGTAGATTTCTATGCAATCGAATCCGTTTCCATTTCGCTTTATTACATATATATATATATATATATATATATATATATATATATATATATATATATATATATATACGTTTTCCGATTTCGCCATATATCCGTCGATTTCCATGACGACCGAAACGGATTCGATGGCCATGGGCCGGAAAAAAATATCATTGAATATACGAATACAGCCGAATCGCTCTCAAAGCTGTCGCTTTCATTTCCATATAATCGAAATACAGTTCCAGAATGAGCCTCCTGGACATAATAAAATATTCTTCATCATTGGATGAGCGAAGCGAAGACTCAATTACACTATACCAAAAAAAAAGTGCCTGTTTTTTTTTTTTTTTTTTTTTTTGTTCGCGCTCCACAGGTCAGACAAAAATTCGAAATCAGTTGAAACTTGGCACACACATGAACCCCTATCTGACTTGATGCTGTATAGTTTTGAGGCACGATCGGTTGAACAACTTCTGAGAAAACTCATTCCAAAGTTTTCAAAAAGCCCATTAGAATAAGCCAGAGGAAAACATTCGTGAAAAATATTTCATCTGAGAGGATTCAAATTTTCAGAGAATTTCAATCTGATAATGATACACATTATTCCGAACTTTTAGTCAAATCGGATCAGCCGTTTCGATGTAAAAAAATATATAATGTTATTTGTGTCAATTATTCAAAGCTATTAAGATACCTATTAAATCAAAGCAACAAGTGTCACCACTTGATTGTAAACGATTAAAACAAAGCCTTCTTTATCATTATATAAATTATTATTAATGTAAAATAAGATGGCAGTGATGTAATGGTTTGGATCTCAAGGTGTATATATATATATAATAACCAATCCAGAGATAAGTTGATATGTTCCAGCTCATCCATCAACGCGGAAACACATAACGCGTTTGCCTAGTATTGTCAAACAATTTTGATGTCTCTACTCCGTATATTAATTTTTTGAGTGTAAATATTCTTGTCCCGACTTCTTATTTCTTGAAGTATATAGGCCTATGTGTGAATTTAATTTCACTTGAATTTATTATTATTGATGATACATTATCTGTGCACCACAATTGAGATGCGATATGGATGTAATCGTTCGAAACCTGTAATATATAAATCTATCCGGTCTTTAGCACTATAACCAGTTCTATAAAGTTTCAAGTGGTTTTGATTCTATACGTCATTACCGTTAAAATATTCTATTTGACCATCTATACTGATGAGTCGCCCTGATATATGTTCTTTTGTAATGTGCAAGCTGCACTATGTACTTAGAGTGACTTCTACTAACTTGGCTACTGTCGATTGAAAGGAAGCGGTCCTTTTCGAGCAAGCGTGTTGACAATGTACTAACATTTTTTTTTTTTTAAAATTATTGGTCACATACACTGATACAGAGAGAAAAACACAATTACAACAAAAAACATCCATAAAGCCCTTGAAAAAGGCTTAACTGTGGGTTAAAATAGTGAATCATAAGTAAAATTCAAATGCGGACGTATTTCTCAAACATCAAAAGTAATGGTAGTTGAAGTAAAAAGAAAAAAAGGAAAAACATTGAGTGATTTGTTACATTCTACTGACGAAGTGTAAGGTATCTTCGATTACTATCAATTTTGAGCAATCAAGTTACATCAAGTGGCGAAAAAAGTAGACATTTTTTTTTCAGAAGAAAACAATAATTACTTAAAACCAGTATGAAGACACTTTGATTGGATAAGTATTTCGGCTGAAAGACACATAATACAGTATATTTTTCGAATTGATAAGTCATAATAATATTGATAGTATAAATAGTAGATAATGATCAATCAAAAATTGAAAAATTGGGTATTGACACCCTTCTAATTTCAACAATTTGTACTGCAATTCACGGAGGTTGGTGTTCAAATGGAGATAGAACAAAACATTCATTCTGTAGACAACGATTGTATGGTAGTTTTTGAGAGTCATGATATTTCTATCTACAAAATAATCAAACAAATCAAGATACTATATTCTTCTTTTTATTCGATGAGATGGAGTCGGTCGTAGCTTGAGGTCCATTTACGATTGAACTCAAGGCTGTAAACTTACTGAAATGCTACTTTACTCACGATACACTTCTTAGGCCTACGTCAAATTTTAAGCAGTTGAAACAGCTCTATCCATCAGCTGTCACTTGAGCGCACCATAACCTGAAAGTTGTGTTCCCAAAGTCTGCAGTAATGGAAGTTTCTAATCATGTTTGCATGGTTTATGGAATAAATATGAGAAATTATACAATTATTACAGTTTTCACAATGTCGTGTCTCATTCACATAACAGCATTAAGGCCCGGTTTTACGAAACTGGATTAGGCAATAATTAGATGATTAACTTGTTATCATCATTGGTTATATATGTTATTCTCGTACCTTCAATTAATAGTCAGTGGATTAGTGCCCTAACTAAGATTGGTAAAACCGGGCCTAAGTATTGTTTCCGATGTTGTTATCAGTTTTTAACAAACAAAAGTATATAGATCACATGCCACCAAAATTGGCAGTTGGCCCTATGTTTGCCCTGATTGGTCGATTCCTACATTTTCCGTAAACTTGAAAAATTAAATTTGGAGTTTGCAAAGTTTTACGTTACTGCTACTGTTATAAGTGGGTACCAAGTTCAATGTTGTCATGAACAGTAACGAGAAATACCATATGTTGCAGCAAGAATGCAGTTACTTAATAGTTTCAGAAGCGATTCATTCGATCTCTTCTGCTCGTGATCATCTCACTCTTCTCACAACTCACTTGCTGCGCTTTCCCAATGCAATTAAATCCAAAGTTTGCTCGATGTAGAATAACAGTAACTATAATGCATTTTTTCTCTTTCATTTGTGTGTAATATACTTTTGCACGGTCCATTTTCTCTAACTACACTTCAAATCGTGTTCGTATATATGTATACACCATCAAAGATGAAAATGTTTTGCTAAACGTTTTAATTATAGGGTATAAACGATCAATTAAGCATGGCTCAACCAGCTCCGTTGTATTAAACGTTAGTTTAAACGTTAGTTTGATCGCTAAGGTGGTGTGCGATATTACACGGGGTCACGGTGAACTGTAGATTCGATTTTATCGACTTGGTATGGTTGTGTGAAATTGGTTATTGACGGGTCACGAGCGACGATAAATGAAGTATATAAGTTGCTTGATCTGTGAGAGATAAACAATAATTATTATAATCTGATGCGAGAATATTCATTTGTGATATTTGTGTATTTGAATCTATGAAAGAAAAATGTAGTCAAATTGATAATTGGTGAAAATTTGTTTTTATCATTTAATTTTGATTTGGATTTGATGATTTTAGGTGCTTGAAAGATGCAGTTGCATTTCTTATCGTGAATCTTCTCTCTAAAAGTCATGTTCCAAAAATATTCGTTATTCATATTTAGCCCCAATTGGGTATCAATGGTTGAAGGTCTACATCAAAATTTCAATGCAATGAAAGACAAATTTCTGCCATCAATGGTTGAAGGCCTACATCAAAATTTCAATTGAATAAAATAAAAGTTTCTGCCATCAAAAGTTGTAGGCCTACATCAAAATTGCAATGCAACAACAGAGAAGCTTCTGCCATCAATGGTTGTAGGCCTACATCAAAATTTCAATGCAATGAAAGAAAAGTTTGTGCCATCAGTAGTTAGAGGCCTATATCAAAATTGCAATGTAACGAAAAAAAATGTTGCTGTCATTTTGTTTTTTTTCCGTGAAGATAAATATAGAGTGACGCGAAGATGAAATTTTATGAACTTGATGAATGTGGCATGCGTTTGTATTTATGTGAAAAGTGTTGATTTCAAAAGTTTAATATTGCACTGTATGATTGTTGTTTGGGAGCTCATCTGTTCAGTGAATTGAAAATGCAGTCTCTTAAAATCTCTTTAGGGGGACTTGGCTCAGAACAATTCAGCTGTTTTGTTATACCGTATACCGTTACGTGTTATACCGTTCTGTTGTGCCATTTAGGAGTGCATTTGTTTGTTACTTTTACTTGCGAGTTCAGGTTTAACGAATGAGATGAACCACGAGATACCCGTAGAATCTTGAAGAATTCTCAAGTGCACATTTTCAGATGATAATTTACCTGAAAAAAAAGAATGGAAGAACTATATACAAATTGAGTTGACAAATAGTCAGAGCATAATAATCATTGATTTCAGATTCCAGATGATATTTGAAGACCTTTTCAAAATGACCGAAGTTTAGCTCTCCAAGAAACATGAGGTATTTTAAAATTATTCTACAATGGTCACTAATTCAATCCTTTTCCACACGTTTTCCATAAGAACACATCCCATGTTTTTATGTTTAACGTTCTGTGGATCCCCAATTGGTGTCAATATAATCTCACAAATCAATCCTTATTAGGGGAATAGGAACAAGTGATGAGTTATTCTATATTGCACTATTAAACCACATCTTCCAATAAAGCATTGACTTTCAGGAAATATGCTCATATTGGAAATAGATCGTTATTGTACAAATATTTTCATACAGTTGGTTTTGGTTTTGTTTGAATTTCATTCAGAAAGAATGTATAGACCTACCATATCTATTGATATTTCACTGAAACAAACCTCATTACAGAAACTAGAGAACCTAGAGGATATGACGTCACATTATCACAGTGAATAACTAAACATTGATACAGGATAGTGTACTTCAATTGATATTGTTTCTGAATGTATATATATATATATATATATATATATATATATATATATATATATATATATATATATATTTATATATATGGGCCCTAGTGCAGAAGGTAGACTACCAACAGAAATTAATTGAGAGCTTGAACAAGACAGTTTTTATTCAGTTGTCACTCTTTATATTCAGTGAAAACATGCCACATTCCAGGTTATCAATCGTATGATATTTAAATGAATATACAGAATTCACTTGAAAAAAATACGAAATAAACAGACGAATTCAGGTATTTAAAGTTGGTAGACGTTCTTGAATTGAACCTCATAGTTTATGAATCGGTTGTTGGCTCTTTACGGACGGATTAAATTTTATCGTCATAATAAAAAAGTGAAAAAATCCATAAATTCATATTATATTCCAATGTTGAATATGCACTACGATGGATCTGTCACATTGAATTTTATAAATGTTCAAAGTTTCTTTTTCAATGGGTGGAAATAACACCTTTTTAAATGCTAACTGCCATTGTTAATGAATATACCTTCTTCATTTGACATCTTTATAGTGTTATAAGTTAGCATTAAAATTTGATAAAAAAATTAATTGATATGTCTGTGTGATATTATGCGACCCGTTTTTTGATGCGGTAAAGAATGAAAGATATTTAAAAATTAAATTAGACGTTTTTCTAATTCTAATATATCATGATGGATGATATAACAAGTTTTAATGATATATACGATATTTTATCCAATGGGTTTAGAAATCATTGACACTTGAAAAATACTCAAGGTTATGGAGAATTTTGAATACATCGGATATGCCGATAGACATCTAATTCACTTGTTTTTATAGATAGTTTTTTGCGAGTTAATTATTACTTGTTAGTTACAGTGCCATCAAATCAAAAGATGAACATTGAACTATTTAATATCAACTGATTTTTGTTTCAAATATCTAGTAGAAACTTTTCTTTGACACACTCGAGTTAAAATATTCGGTGAAAACTGTAGTCGTAGTGGGTCTACTCTATTCAGCATTTTCAGCATTTTTCAATATTTTTTTCAGACTTCAAAGTGCTTCTGGAACTACAGTTGATTTTATCGTACGATAATCCATGTCAGAATATAGTTTTTCACTCAATCACTTCTATTTTTTATTTTTATGACGAAAATATCAGAATAACATCTGGATTTTCGTGTACTCACATTTTTGGCTCACTTTAATTTCTTGGCCATGTCACAAACATTTAACGTCCAATCTGAGGACTCATTATTCGTAAGGATTTCGAAAATCGTTCTGGTCTATCTCAAGTTGCATTGATCTATAGGTAACATCCATCACTAATCGTCAACTACATCTACGAAAATGAACCAAAAAATAAAGAATGATTTAAACACAATATGAAATCCATACTATTTCACAATCATACCATCTTCATCATCTTTCAAATCTATAGTTATTCCATATCTATGCTTATTTTCTGGCTATTTATTTTTAAAAAACATCGAATGCGTGGCACAAGCCATTGTTTCCGTATGAAGGCAAATGATGAAAGTTCACTTGGTTCATCAGGATCGTTTGCCACAAATATTACATTTCCATTCAGTTATTTATATTTATATTTCCAAGTTTTCCAATTATTTCCTGTGATTTTAAACACATATTTTAGAACCCCAAACATGGATATATCGTTTTTTTTCAGTTCCTTGTATACATCAACCTGATACCGATAACTTTTATACAAGCTGCGCCTTTGAATCATCAATCTCGTACATTTCACCAAGTCTCCCGCCACGATTCAGTGACGTCATCATCGTAGAAACATACCGAACTCTACGAAGGTGTCAACTGTTTAGTGCAATCATCGTTCACATTAACAAGTTTCTCTAATTAATTATCCTCATCAAAAACAGTCGAAACAATTGAATTGTTGTCGGTGAGCCGGCGGGGCTTCCAAGTTGCCGGACGATGTTTATTGTAGGATGTCTTGGGTACAGTCGGAGATGGAATCTGTTGGAGGCTGGATATGGTTCTTTGTTGATTGACCAACAGGAATTCTGATTTTAAAAGTTCTAGGTATCTGCATTTTCGAACGACTCTTACCATATTCACTGAGAGTTAGTCATTAGGTGAATATGTTTTGTTCTTGTTTTTCAGATTTTGTACTTAATTATAATGCTCAGTTTTGATAATTGATTGTTAGTGAATTGAGCAATAATTGACAGATCAACTTTTTACCATACTTGATCACATATGTTATTTTATATGCAGATGCATTCATTATTTATGTAATTGTGAAGAAATACTAAAATGTGTATATATAGGCCTACACTACAGGTGAACCCCTCCATTTTTTTTTCGCAATTTTTTTTTTATGACGATTCAATTCATAAATCTATATACATACTGATCTGGCAAGTATAGATTTTTCTCAATTAAATCTCAAATATAATACATCGATCAAATATTCAAAAATTCACATATTGGATAAACCATTATTTATTCATCATCCCATTTCGATTTTGGAAACTCAAGTCAGAGCAATAGAAAAAAAACGTATTTCCCTTCTAACTAAACGTCGATTCCTTATTGAAAAAAGCTTCAGTAACTTTTGTCGCTGATTGTACACCATGTTAATCATTCGAAATTAGTACCTTTATTGTCTAATCGTGCGTTGAATTCTCTTCAACAGTGAACCTTGATTAATGTTTTGCTCATAGATAGAAAGATATTTTATCATATATATATATATATATATATATATATATATATATATATATATATATATATATATATATATATATATATATATATACATTTGTTTTTTATCACTCAACAATCTTGAAAGGTTCCAACGATTAAGGTTTTACGGCTGCACGAAAACATAGACACTTTGTACATGGAGATATTGATTTAAATTAAATTTAATGTATATAAGTTTTAGATGATTATTATATGGCTCGTATCAAAAAGAAATGTTGTGTGTGTGTCTGTGCCCTTGGGTTACAGGCGTTTCAAAATCTAAACTTTCAAACCAATTGGAACTAATTTCACATTCAGATTGAATATGCCGACTTTTGCGATAGCCTTGTAGGCCCATATATGAGTACAGTACATATTTTCTTTTCGTTATCTTTTTTTTTTGTTATCACACATTAATCAATGTCTTCCATAGGTGAATTTTGTATATGATGCACACAAAAGTTTGTGAAAATCAGATGAAAAATGATTTTTCCATTTTGTATCTTTTGTAAAATTACTGAAATGGAAGGAATTATTAACCAAATTTCATGAGCAAAGACTTCAAACAGGCTTGCACGAAATGGGTATTTTTCGCACATCTCATGAAATGATGAATAAAATAAATCATGGAATCTCAGAAATGAACTCAGAACTTCAGCTGTTTACGCGTCACTATACTTGGTTCTTCTGAAGGTGACGAAATTCATCTACTCATTTTACTTATTTTCACGAATTGTCTCTATATGTTCATATACAAAACGTCATCATTGCATGACTATCTTAGGTCTGGTATTCCCAACTCCAGTTAGCCTGTATCTGACAGTTGGTGAAAACAAATAGCACAGGTAACCATGGTGATAACAACTTTTATCTGCCAGTTGGAGCTACTCCCACGATGATAATACCGGGCCTTGGTGAACTATCAAACTATCAGTGAATTATCAGCTATTGATCTTAATGGCTTTGATTCATTACGGTGAAACACCTGAACTCTTGAAGGCTTGATCATAATATAGTATATAGAATTTACAATGAAGGAGTTTGTCATGAAATAAATCACTCTCTGGAAAATTCGTTCCTGGATAACTCAAAATATGAGAAAATTAATTTCTTACAGTTTTCTCGTGATTTCTCTCAAGGTCTATAACCATAACCCCGCGTAACCGACTGTACATATAACAAGGGATCATTTTGATTTGGACGGATTGTAATTACAAGGAATTCAAGGTCAATATTTCAATTAAAATAATGAAACCAGATAATTTTCATCTCGATCCAAATAACTTACTGTATTATTATTTATATTATTATATATTATATATAATATAATGTTTTTTTCCATGAAATTGAAACAACCACTTACAACATCATAATAATAATAATTGATATTATACATACACACACACACACACACTAGTCTTTGTATATTATCTCCATGATATTACATAGTCATAACAGGTCAATTATTAATTTAATTACAATATGTAAATTAGTTGTATTGTATGGGAGTTGTTGGATAAGTTATGATCCGTAAATTAAGTAGGATTATTTTATTTAATACTTAACCGTGGGCAGAAACGTTTAAAGGCTCAATCAACTCAGCAACTTGAAGATTTAATGTGGCGGACATTTTTCTCTATACACTGAACAATTTCTGGTATCGATTGATTATCCACTTTCATTATAGTATCAACTTTAAATAAACGACCATGATACGTATTCAATGAAATAAGTTGATTATAATTGGATATCAATTTATTCATGCACGTAGGTTCGGAAGATGGTTTTTATTTTCCGAAGCAATTTGTTGACAATATGTGGGTGATACAATTCTCTGTCTGGGCATACACATGTTCATAATTCTGTGAAAATGATACTCCTTCAGTGACTTTGAATTAGGTTTCAAATTGAAATTGAATTCAGATTCAAAATCAAATCATTATAATTACCTATACAAGGTTTGCAGATTATTTGAAGTGAAATATGTATACACATATGGGCCTCTATAATGATATATATATATATATATATATATATATATATATATATATATATATATATATATATATATATATGAATATATATATATATATGTATATATATATATATATATATATATATATATATATATATATATATATATATATATATATATATATTTATATTTGATGAATACGATGTAAGTATAGAGCTTGAAAGAAGATTGATCACAAAGGAGAAATAATGTACCGTGATGTAGTGAATATATGACTGAGGCTCGTTGATATATTTTCATATGAACATTTTCCTGGTATTTGTGAGAAAATGGAAACCACAACACAATATTTCAACAATGCTTCAATTATTGTCTTCATCTGAATTCAGCTGCCTGATGAAAACAATTGACGCATTCTCGAAATATTGTGGTGTGGTTTATATTTTCACGAATACCTGGAAAAAGTCCGAACAGCACGATTAATTTGTAAATGAATGAAGTTTATTGAGGAACATATAAAGTATGGGTTATGCCATAATATCTTGACATAATTATCAGAACTGTCATTATGTTGAATCATTGTAATATACAACAGATTCTGTGGCTTGAGATTGAAAACAATAAGTTGAATAAGAATACGATTCTGTAATTTGATGAAAATTCGAGTTGAATCGGATTTTAGCTTGGACAAACCATACTCAACTTCATGTTGCTGACTTTTTTCTAGTGAAAGAATACAATGTTATTTTATTGATGAATTGTTTTTTAAATCGGTACTTGATGATTCGTCAATATCACATCCATTTGATGTAATATCAAATGAAAATGAAAATGAAAATGTATATACACTGAGACATTTAGCGGAAATCAGACGATTTTGAGTTGACAATGTTTTTTTTTTACTGCATTATTGAGTGTATTTTACATTTATTATGATATTGACTATTCATATACTGGTACTTCATTGTAAACAGTCATCTGAATGGAAAAATAAATAAATAAATAAATAAATTGAAGTTTCATTTTTCATGATTTTTTTTTTTCAAGTTTCATAAATAAATTCAGAATATTCTCAATAATATCCAATCAAAATGTCTTAATTTGAATGAGAAAAGTAAATATTAGTTCAAGTCGGTCTTTTGATTTTGAATAGAAGATATTCTTGTGATAATATTTGAGTGGAATATTTCTTCAATCGGTACAGCCATGCAAAAATTACATATACAGGCCTAATTATGATGGAAAACAATAACCTACAAAACGTTGATCAAATACATCATATCATTAATTAAATGAAAACAAGTGAAACATGAAGAGGATTCTTTTCAAAAAATCATATAACAATATTGTGTGTGGTTTTTGTTTCCACAACTCATTCCTGAATTTTTTTTTCAAACAACGAACTAGTGCTTTCCAAATACAAATCAAAATATACATCAAATATGAATAATTATCCACACATTTTTACTCTTCCAATTCAATTTACAGATTATATCGAAGATATAATGATAATGTTGGTCACTCAACATCATTACCACAAAGAGTTTGTGTAATATTCCTCATTAAGTCACAGCATAATTTAATCGGTTTGACAAAATATGCATTCAATATTTGTATAAAGGTCGTGGTATATTAATCATTACACGACTATAAATTCCTGTTCACACGGATTTTAATAGAAATAGTAACTCGTATTTTCCAGTTTAAAAATTTGAATCATTATTATTTGATAATATTTCTATTATATCAGTAGATTGAAATTATCATTATTGCACAAGAATTTGAAAAATATGTTCACAAACCGTTGAAATTCAAGCAATAATAATTTTGTCCATATATTTATTATTTGTTATCAATATGAGAAATGAAGAAATAGTGATTATGCTAGCTGTAATAAACAATATATTGAAATTTGTATAACAAAATAATAAATTCTTACTTTATATGGAAGCCAATCTTTATGGACTGTATGTATATATATATATATACAATAAACAGGTGAGTTGTTTTCAATAATGAGATCATTCAATAAAAATTATCCTTATATATATTTTTTAAGAGTTATGTATGGCATTTACACAATTACAATAATTTACATAAATTACTAATAATTAAAACACATTATTTCACAATGGTTAAAATCAGTACTCTCTCAGTCACAAATGATTACTACCCGTTTCCGAGTGTTTCATGTCGCTAGCCGTTCTACAATTCTCCAAAGTCTCCGAAGTTCTCGATAACAATGATTCAATACTGAACGGATTCAACCGTTTCACTTTACCGCCATCACCGCCGTTCGTCATCGTAATCGAACGATTATTGAACGATAAATCGATTGTTTGTGGATCTTTTCGAAAATCGAACGTATCGGGAGATCTACGAAATAGTCCTACATTACTGAAATCATCACATTTTCTAGCTGTTATAAAGTTTAATGGTCCCTGATCACTTTTACGCGACGACGTGTCATCGTCTGTATCGGAATCATCGCCAACAACGTCGATATCTCGAAGAGAACTCGAACAACTCGAATCGTTTGTTGTCATACCACTTAAATTACCGGTTCGATTGCGTTTCGATTGTTGTTGTTGTTCCCAGTCCTGGCGGAGTGTTTGTAAGTCGACGACAATACCTTTAGCGGCGAGTTTTCTTTGTTGTCTTTCTAATGATTTGTTGATCTTTTTATCCCGCCGTTCCTGTTCCTTACGTTTGAGTTCTTCCTCTGGGATAGGTTCGCCGCTGCAGGTTTGTGGATGGGCGTTGTGGGCTGGCCGTCCGGGGCCCTTCTTCGTGTGTTCTTTTTTACGCCATTTGGCGCGCCGGTTTTGAAACCATACCTGTAACCACAAAGAGAAACCGAGATCGTCATTATTTTAATTAGTTGCTCCCTTAACTGTCGTTATTTGGAACATCTGTATTTGTACCTGACCGCCGATACCAGACAGAGACATAACTTTAATCACCGTAATAATCTACAGGGTGAAACTCTTCATATAATAAATACAGATTTTTATATCTTTATGAGTATAATAACATTATTAGAATCCGGGTTCTCTCAATATAGAATCTTGATTTTCAAATTTATATCCATTATTTAAAAGATCGTTGATGATAAAATAGAGAATTAGTATTGAATAGTTCGGAATGACTATAGGTTCCAGCCTATACTTGATGATAATTGAGTCATTATTGGCGTTATTCAAAATGCCATTGATTGTATTTTGGGAACATGATGAAATCTGATAATTTTTTGATCAACGGAAAATTGAAAATCTCGTACCATTTTCAAATATATTCAGAGACAGCTTGGTGGTTGATGTTCGTTTGAAGGATACTTATAACTCCATATTTTTTCAACAATTCATTATTTTGAAATTCAACTGCCATCGGTGTATTCTCTAAAAACCTTGATATCATAAAAATGAGTTCAACTTAACTCTGTTCACATCCATTTCAATAGTGACAAATAATAATGAAGTCCGGATTAATTGGTTTCCAATTTGAACTTAAATTTATGTTATATTTTGTTAGTTTCGTGGCGGGTGGGCTTCGGTTCAACCACAAGACTATGCGATCAGTAATGGATGGTCAAAATTGCTACACATATGGCAGATTGAGCTCACACAATATCACAACAATGGGCATCCTTCAGATATATGATTATAACATGTCATAGGAGGTCTGTTCTGAGAACACGATACTGTTTCATGCTGTATGGTCAAAGTTATTCAACATTGTTCAATATTAAATTGAGATCAATTTGAAATTATTTCAAATTATGGTCATTTGATATTATGATACCTATATAAAGTTAGTGCACACATGAGATTTCTTTTCTCTTGCACTCAGTAACATGTTTTCCATTTTTATTATATGAATTGTTATTTTTATCATTAATATATATTTGTAATTCCTTCCGATATCGATTTTACTATCATTATTATTATTATCAACACCACCATTCACAATACTTCTATTATCATTGAAATTATAATTATTTCATCCATCATTATCATCATATTATTCATATGATCACTCTCACAATATTTTGTCATTATGCGATTCCTCTCAGCTTCTGATTTTGTCTCATTTGCTCTATTTATAATCTTCTGTGGAATATGTTGATAATTAGAAAAAGGAAGTGAATTAATGCATCTTCATTACGTATACTATACTAATCATCAAAATCATCAAAATAGTTGAATTTGTTTTGATATACGATGAAGATTTTATTTTACTAAAGGCCCATATACTTGGAATATGCGCAAATAACCTGGTTGTTTAGTATATGACGCTGTAAAACCACACAATTCATTCATACTATACTTGGAACATCAGTATAAGCTACTCGAACAAGTTATGTTCACTCAAACATTGACTTATTCATGTTTTTATTTCAGTGTCGTTATCACATTGTGATTGACTTTTCGCTGTTTGGTCGTCAGAATTGTAATTGATTATTTTTCATACATAGCAGTACGTGAGATAATGAAAAATGGAAAGAGCTCAGTATATTAACACAAGAGGTTCAAGAGATCTTGCTCACGAGTATTGTAAGCTGAAGACTACATCAAACTCAACTCTTCAAGCCGGAAGAAGAATTTATAATCATCTTCCTAATGAGATGAAAATTAGCAGCAATAGGACTAGATTCAAATGTAAATTAAAGAACTTCTTATTGAATAGCTCATTTTATAGCTTGAATGAATATTTTCTATGTAATTGACGATTTGATTTGATGATTCTTTGACCAATCTTACTCTTGTTTTACTATTTTAATTATTTATGATTATATTTTTTCATCATATGACTTGGTTCATACAATGTAAATTTTGTTGCTTGACCATGAATGAATACAATACAATACAATACAATACAATTAAGCTATAGTCCAGCACGTTATTCACTTGAACCTTACTTATTTATGTTTTCATTTTAGGGTCGATATCACTTTGCCAACTGAATTGTATCATATATTGACTAATTTCGTAACATGTACTTTTTAACACAATGTGTAAAATGTTACTGTTCTAAGAAATGAATAAATAAATTGAAATTGATTGAGTTTTCGCTGTTTGGTCAGCAGAATTGATTATTTTGTATCGATAGCAATGTGTGAGATAACAAAACAAATGAAAAGATATGAGGTGGTCATAAGGTGGTTTCAGATGGTAAATTAGTGAATAAGCTAAAAAATAATCAATCTGAATTCCCAGTTTTGACTGACATATATCCACTTCCGATGGTAAAACAAATGAATAAAATTATAGTTTTGGTAATAATGAGTGATCGGCCCTCGTTATATTCTATACAGCTTTATCACAATATACTCTCTACTATACTGGAATCAACGACGGAAGGTCACCCACCGAAATAAAGACAGATTTCTTGGTGAATTTGGATAACGATTAAAAATATTTTGATTGGCTGTGGTTATTCAGTGCAAGATTCACGTAAGTAAACACGACTACATCTTTCAGAAACTCAACAGATACAGTTTCTGTGAGTTTCTTTGTACATTCACAGAAGTTTTTTACAATTTTCAGACGACTTCTTGTGTGTGGACACAAGTATACGCCTATTATACCTGGGAGAAACAACAACTATTTTATGGGTCAATTTTTTTTTTTTCAAGATGCACGATAGAACTGGGATAGGCGGTTTTCCTCATGATTAAATTAAGGTATCATCAAGTGTGATTCAGCTAGATCCTCTCTTTGACGTTGTGAGATGAAAACATCCTATCAGACATGACACCGTGGGCACGACGAAGTGTTTGTGTTCTAAATTAAATAACGATTGAAATTTAATTAGAAGGAGCGTATAGTTTAAACGAATCATATTTTATTTCGGGTATACCTGCGTATTATTTTCGCACTGAGCTATTGAAAGACAGTTGCAAAAATTGAATTAAAATTGTGATTAATTTGTGTGACCTGATTGAATGAATTTTCAGTAATTGTTTGTTGAATATTTGTAATGAATATTTGTGAGGTTATTGGATAGTTTTTTATACTGAAAAGTGGCAAAAAAAGTGGAAAAGAGGGCAGTTTCATCATATTACTCTATACTTACAAAACTATTTTCTCAAAATTTCTCCAATCATCTTCACATACTACAGAATATTTGACCCAAACGTCCCCTGCAGTCCAATGTGGTTCTGTTTAAAAATGAAATTTTTCGTTCATCTTCACATGCACTTTAGAAACAAGCCTATCCAGATCATAGAATCATTATAAAAATATTTCCAAAAAGTCAAAATTGTGGAGCGATAAATTTGAACCATCACAAAATGTGGAATATTTATATATAGATATGAGATTATTTCACTTACGCCGAATGATACGACAAATCTGCTATATCAGCAGTATCCAATACAAAATGATTCCACAAATAAAGTCAACAGACCTGTGAACATGTGGAAGTGAAGATGAAATTGGATCACTGTATCAATATTATTTCAGAAATTTGAACCATAACAAAATGTGGAATATTACGAAAAAATAATCCGATTGTTTCATTTGAGTTCACATCACATCTAGATGTATACATAGTGACTTTTCAGTGGCAACAACCAATTAAATACTATCAAGGTTCTTTCTCACAAGAATTATAACAACCTATGAAATCTATCAAATAACTCTTGGACGTAATAAACGTGTATTTTAGTTTCAATAACTAAAATTCCAGCATTACTACTCCTAATTGATTCCATACAATGTATTCTATCTCAACATTCTCCATCACCGAGTGTCTATATATAAAAGATTCGATGCCACGGGCAGTCGAGACGATGTTCTTTATACCCTATCATTATGTGTGATTAGCTAAGGCTGGTAAGCAAAGGAATTAGCCCTACGGATCGAGTTTTGGGTAACCGGCGGATGGTTGGGCGATGGGGGGAAGTGGGGGGGAGGGGTTGTCAGAGTCAAACATAATTGACTCTTCAGAGGATCAAACGACGACCTATTGTTAAAAGTTGTTTTCTCGAGCGCGCCCGCCGCATTGAATTCCAAAACCTCCTACTATATTATTATTATTAACTTACGCTTGGACTTATAATATCTTCATAACGTAATCATTATTTGCACAAGAACTCTATCATTTTTTTAATAATTAATTTGGGAGTACATTTTTTTTCTGTTGTGTCGTTTTTAAGAGCATTCAACGGACCACAATTAGTTTCTAATATGCATTCTTTTCATGTTGTGTATAGTCTTATATATCTTACATTTTATTCCTGTTATAATTTTGATTGAGCCTTTAGGTTAGATTTATCTATAGTCTTATTGAGATATTTAAAATGTTCAACTTTGCGTTTTAACAGCTGCAGGGCTGGGAGTGGAAAATGTCTCCATTTCGCAGGTACGCGAAATCGATCACGGGTATCGATTATATAGTATGGCCAAATTATCTATACACAAACATAAAAAAAGGAAGCCCGCTTTTATTAAATTGTTACATATAATTTGGACCAAATTGATTATCATCATGTCTCAGATAATTATGTCTTGTTTAGTCGACCCTGAATAATTTTGAATATATATAAAACTGCAATATAATATATTGAAGTATAATTTCCTCTTTCAGCCACCCGCTTGGATCAGATGTTTGGACGGTATATAGGGCCTATTTCTTCGAAACTCAGAGACAATTTGGGCGTTGGTTCGATTCCTGTTTAAGGCATAGATTCTGAGAATTTACTTAGTTGACTTGAGATGAGATTCGCATATGGTTTCCGTTGATCACAAAATTTACAACTTTCAAAAAATCAGAAAAAGAAAACATATTATGCATTTTCAAGTATGTTTATAAAAAAAGTTGATCAGATTCTGAAATATGTTCCAATTTTAATTATATAGTAATGAAAATGGCTCAATCATAGGCATATATACAGATATAATTATCATCTATAAAACGATTTTGAACTGTTTGGTCAATAGATATACAGGTTGCCACCCTTGGTAGCTCAGTCAGCTAAGACACCGCTTCAGAAACTGTTGGTCGTGAGTTCGAGTCCCGCTTAATTAATGAGTTTTTTTAAGCGTACTTTTACTTATCATGACTTATTAGTTCCATAATCACCTGTTCATTCGTACCCCCGTATAACCTATAGCTGTTTGTGTGGTCGTTAATCAAACAATAATCATCATCTTGTATTGTGCTTTTTATTCAAATTAATTAAAAGTCTACTAGAGGATGTAATTTAAGATATTCTCAGCTTGTAATTAGAAATAGGAAACTCAAACAATGCCTACCAGTATTACCATGTACGTAACATGCTACATTATTTGTGAAAAATTTAACCATAGCGTAGTACTGACATTTTGATTGAATTGCATTTCTTTCATCTAATAAATAACGTATTTCACCTATATAAATTTACATACTTCCTTCTCTTGTACCCGTATGACTTATTATATTGTTATGTAATCACTCAGGGTCGTTTTCACTTGTATGTTCACTGGTTTTTATTGACCGTGAAGAGAAAATGTATTTATACGCATGGCAATTTATCTACTTTTATGCTAATTTAGTTTATAGGGGACTATTTGATTAATCGTCAGAATCATGTTTATTGATTGACCTTATTCGCTCGGATATTTTAACATTTTGATTATCATTATTATCACTATCATACTTCATACACAGTGAGTAGGACCAAAACCTTCTTTATATAATATATAAACTTTTCATTTGTGATTGATTACTTCTAATGAGCGACTAGATAATATGTTTGCTCATTTTATTATGGATGATTCAATTATTTCAGAGTCTTGTTTATCAGAATGCATCATGTTAAAACATGTTGAGAATTGGCTCTTGCGTTTTGTATGAGATGGATATCTGCGCATCTATTCCAGCGTCGACTCTATGATATGTCTTTTTCATTTTTGTTAATGATTTCCTGTCACTAATGTTATTTTAATTGGAAAACATTCAAACAGTAAAAAGTGAGCTTGATTTCACGTAATTGATGATTTAAATGAATTTATATATAATTATACACTATTAAATGGAATCGTTTTTTTTTCACGGACCAAATTAATTTCGGTGGAAGTTTTTTTTTTCTGAAGTCAATTATTATTTAATGGTTTGAAGTTTCGAAAATGCAGATTGAGATATTAGTTTGAGGCTGGAATGATGGAATAAGAAGGAGATCAGTCAATGTGGTCGAAGAGTGTGTTCTCATTTTGACAGATGAAATTACTATATTCAGTAGGCCTAACGATAGATATATAATCGTACCAAGGGTTGAATCTAGTTATAGACTGAAGAAAAAAATGTTAGCCGTATACACTTAACAATCATGCGACAGTTGAAGTTATAGCCTATGCTGTATATCACCTTGGGGGTATTGACAATATTGAGAGAATAGGTAGAAAACGGAAGGGTCTGAACTAATTGGTGGAACGGGGTATCGTGGAATGGAATTGCTTTTGCCCTTCAAGATGCCCATAACAATGCATGAGATGAACAATGTAATTTCTGTAACATAATAAAATGAATTTTGAATTTGAATTTGAATTTATCAAACACGGTGTTTGTTAACTGGTCATCAGCTCAAGTATTTGGACAAAGGGTGATGCTTATGTAATTATTCAAGTCTTTCTAATTTTATATATAAAATAATTATGCTATCATGTATAGCATGTTTATGTATCATGTATATGTTCCATATATTTTTGCAATGTGAAATTTGCCACCGATTATTTATGTATACATGTATTATTTGGATGTATTTCATTCAAAGTAAATGAAGAACAATTAATTCATACAGACTTGATTTTACAAAATTTTGTCTGTCCTTCAACCTAAAACTAGTATAATGACTTCTAATTATTGGTGAATGTATTTTTATGTATAATTCAACGATATTCTGTGTAATTTTTCGAGAAGATTTGACCATCATGTAACTAAGAATGTATATGACCTAAAATTAGTGGGCCTATAGTGATTTCTAATTATTGGTAAATGTATTTTTATGCATAATTCAACGATATTCTTTGTAATTTTTCGAGAAGAATTGACCTTCATGTAACTAAAAATGTATACGGTTGATAAGTAAGGAGATACGAATTTCTCAACTAGGAACCCGTGTAACTGTTAAATTAATTTTTTTCTCATATATTCATAAACACTGTGATTTTGTAGTCTGAAAATTATTATTTTACAAACTTGAATCTTTCTGTCGTATAATAATATTCAGTACAGCGTTGTTGAAAAGGAGCTTAAAAAACGCGATACGTCAACATATTCCTTATCTTTTTATCCGTGGATGTAATTTATTGCCTTTACAAAAATTATACAATTACATATATTCCCATTTTAATCTCTCATCATAGGCCTACCAACACCAGTGGTAGTTTATCACCAACTACCTGAATGTAGTAAGTAATAACAATGGCCAAGTGCCATGTTTTGCAAAACTTGTTTTATCACCGTCATGTTGGCTATGATCATCACGTGACTGCGTATATATATATATATATATATATATATATATATATATATATATATATATATATATATATATATATATATATATACATATATATATATATATATATATATATATATATATATATATATATATATATATATATATATATACGTGTTTGTCGTGTTCAAAATGGCGGCCTTGTTCATGTTAGCTGTTAATTAATTGGAACGTTTAACTGATCTAAGAACTGTCAACCTTTATAGAGTGAACTTCATTGTTTAACCATGGCTCGATCAACTATACAGTATTATTTATGAAACTTTCCACTTTTCAGGTTCCAATTAATCAATTCATGAATCATTTCTGAAGAAATGAGGAGAACGTAGAAGCAATTAATATATCTGAATGTGAAATATATATGTGGTGAATGTGAATTGGATTTTCGACACATTTGATTTGGAGTTTCAATTAGTTTCTTTCCTATACAAAATTTAGAAGTGGGAAACTGAATGGTTTCATGTACAAATCTCTGTACGTATGACTCTCCTACGATTCTCTTTCTCATTCTTTCCGGTTCTCGTTCTGAAAGAATTGTTCTTCTTTTCTTTTCTTTTTTATATTGGGTTTAGACGACGCACTATACTGATGGCACGATCTATTGGCGCCGGTGGATGATGAATGAGATGGTGAGATGATGAGATGAAAGGTTATTTTATTAGGTGTTTTGAAAGGTGAGAAGGAGTCGGTCGTGACCTGTTGTTAGGGAGCCATTCCAGTATCAACCTGAACGACAGAGAGAAACCACGAAAGACACCTGTCAGGATGGTCGACCATGGCGGAAATCGAACCCCGGTCTCCCGAATGACGGTTCAGTGTGTTGCCACTCGGCCACGCGTCTCGGTATTGAAAGAATTTTGAAAAATGAAGTTATTAATTAACAATTCCACGTAATGATACCCTCATGCACGTGAATTGAAAAGTCGAGTTAAAGGTGTATACGTCAACATTGGGCGTGATACTGACGCAATCAATATAGACCTACGTTATAATTCTGATAATTTTTATCCACACCAATTTTCAGTTACTATAGTATGTCACTGAGAAATAAAGTTCTTGGGGTTGGTACCCATTTGAATTTTATTGATTTATTTCGACTTCGTTCCCTCTCAAACATGAAATCGACATGAATATGATATTTAATATATTAGTTCTTAATTATTGAATAACTTGAGATATAAATATGAATGTGAATCATCCATTCATATATATGTGTATATATATAATATATATATATATATATATATATATATATATATATATATATATATATATATATATATATTATATATACAGTTTTTCATATCAGTTCAATCATATCATTTGTGAATCCCAATTGAATTGTTTCTGCCCATAGAAAATATCAAAATGACCATTATGAGAGAGGTTCAAGCCTCAACATTGTGAAACCTCCATTATCGAAGAATCAATTATTGTACGAAGTTCTCGATGTATATTATAATAGAATGTAATGCCGGTTCATACTTCATTACTTTTCAAGACGTTATATCAAAATCTAAATAATGTATACATTAATTAAAAACCGAGAACGTTAATTCAATTCTGAGATAGAAAACAATTAAGAACCTAAATGTAGTCTTTACAGCATATACAGCTACCCTTGCACTTAGTTGTTTTAATATTAATTACTTCATTAAAATGAAGTTTCAGAACCACTTTCGAAGCACCTTAAATCACGAAGTGGGGTATCCACGAAGCATAATAGTGAGTTCCACAATATTAATGGATAAAGCTACCTAGCTTATATCCACCATGTTGTAAAGTTATCTATTGTCTGCATCGTTTGATTATTTATATCGAGGTTAGAAAGGCTTTTATAGCGATTGAATTATATCACATCGTCTTTCCATAGAGGAGCCATCTTTCTGTGAATAAGCGTATACTGAGGCTTTTAATCTCTCCGTTCCAACATTTTTGATATTTCGGAAATTCATTTTAACCACAAATCCCATTCATTGAATATGAAGATTTCATGATTATTCAACTTCAAACTTCTCGAAATGTTTTGATGATTTGTCGGTTTACATTTGGAAGTGAAACTATAATCAATATCTGGTCAATATAGGAAACGTGAGAAAGATTTGATTGTAGAATTTGATCAGATGAAAAATCATGAGTATATTTATATATATTTTATATAATAATATGATTGAGTTCATATATCAACATATATATGGATACAAATTTATATCTACGTAAATGGGGCCTATATCCAACATTGATGTGTGTGTATACAAATGTTCAAATTCAATGTATATAAATATATATATATATATATATATATATATATACATATATATATATATATATATATTTTTATATATATATACATATATATATATATATATATATATATATATATATATATATATATATATATATTTATATATATATATATATATATATATATATATATATATATATATATATATTATGTATATATATATATATAAATATATATATATATATATATATATATATATATATATATATATATATATATATATATATATATATATGATAGGATAATATATAACTGAATTGAGAATTGGTATATATATATATATATATATATATTTATATATATATATATATATATATATATATATATATATATATATATACATATATATATATATATATATATATATATATATATATATATATATATATATATATATATATATATATATATATATATATATATATATGTGTGTGTATATATCAATTCAAAATGTAGGCCTATATCCTGCAAAAATACAAAACGTACGGGTATCATTATGTTTTCCTCACCTTCTAACTACACATATTTGTTTTGCATATTTCATGTTCAGTGCGGTACTCGCTGTGCATGGACTATATCATTACCTTATTGTATGCAAGTTGTGAACACGCCTTCCAGTGTGTGTAATTGATTGCGTTGGTCACGTGATGAGATCCCTTTCCCCTCTTCACCCCCCCCCCCCCCTTCCCCCCGTCACCAACCCACCTGCCTACATAAGACAATCATTGTTGGGCCGTGTTGGGGACATGTTTTAGAAGGTACGCGCCCCGTCTGTATACTTGTATAGTTCATATTGCATATCCTGAGTTTGTATGATTGTGAGATAATATTGTAGGTACATTGGAGTGAAAATCTTCATTTTTTCTGTATATATATTCATATATATATATATATATATATATATATATATATATATATATATATATATATATATATATATATATATATATATATATATATTTATATACATATATATATATATATATATATATATATATATATATTCATATATATATATATTTATACAAGTATATATATATATATATATATATATATATATATATATATATATATATATATATATATATATGTATATATATATATATATATATATATATATATATATATATATATATATATATATATATATATACATACATACATGAATAAATATGAATATATATATATATATATATATATATATATATATATATATATATTTATGTATATATATATATATATATATATATATATATATATATATATATATATATATATATATATATGAATATATATATATATATATATATATATCCGATATATAAACGATATATAAACGATTGACCATGTGCTATTATGCTCCTCATGTTTTTTTTTCATGATCATTAAATCTCTGGAATTTGATTTCCCATCATAATCATAGTCACGAGTAAAGAAATCTGAATAAGAGAATTTTTTCCTCCATTAGTGACATAGTTTTCAATATTCATGTTTTATTCTAATTTTGTTATACATGTACGGATTTTTTGATACACTTTAATTGGTTAAATCGTGATATTTTATCATTGCTCATAACTTGTATCAGTTCCCATCGGAATAAGTTTACTTTCTACTATTAATTTAGCATATTGAGGTAAATCTAATTGAAAATGTATTTCTCAGCTCACTAATTCCAATTGGTTGTATATTCTAATATTCTCAATCAGAATACTAATGAATGGACTCATTGCTCTATATCGTGAATCATGGAAAGTTAATATCGGACTGATTTCAGATTGTGTTGTGAAATTGAGATGTTGTTTTGTGAATAGGCCTATGTGAATCATCATGATTCAATCATCATTCAGAAAGAATGTACTGAAATACAGATTTGATTTCCCATCTTATCAGAGAAAGAAAGCCTGTCACACAATCCAGAGGGTTGTCAAGCATATTAAATTCGATGTTTCTATGTATTTAGCCTCTGTCAATGATAATTATTTTGTTGTTACAGAATAATTTTCATGAACATCTTTTCATTCATACCATCACTTCAGTTTTTGATTATCTTCCTCTGATGTGTACCCTAGTTGTTGATGGGGTCGTTATGTGCTGAACTGGAGCAAAATAATCACGACAATGAATTATTTAAAAAAATCTTCATTACCTTCCAAATTCAACCGTATAAATTACATTAGGCATGTGAAAGAGAACTCCACAGAACCACTTGCAGAAAAACTAACTTTCTCCCCTGAAATATCTTCACATTAACTCCATTGACAGTTCTTTTGTTGTCGATGTAGTATCATTACCTCTCTTGTTAAACCTGTAGCCATACAAATTTCTGGTCATTTTAATAGAAATGAGAATAGAATATACCCTTTCTATCAGTGCGAGGTTTCAAATGTGCTATTCCAGTACTTTAATCGAATTCCGTGGTCAATTCATAATCATTTCTGATTTGTGAAATCAATGTTGCGACATGGTTATCAGCTCAGTGGTCCTCTAAGTGTTGTTTTGGGTCGGCATAGCAGTACGTACAATATTCAATAGGGGTCGTAGCTATGGTCTCTGGAGGGCCATTACACCTTGTTCGAGGGTATTAAGGAGGCTTAGATATATCTAACATCTGTGATGGTCGGTAGTCGAACATATATAGGGGACCGTGGAGCTTATATATACACACTCGTTTTATATACGACGAATCTGGGAAACGTTAATATAGGGGGATTTAAAAGCAGGAATATTTGGTTTTTGATATTTGGGGTATTCAATCTTCATAATAATTTCATATTGTATTTCTAACAATCCTTGTAAAAATATAGAAAAATGTGTCTTCAAAATTGCTTGAGTATATAGACATCGATGATGTTCTTTGCAATGAAACCGTAGTAATTTTCGAATCTTTCCAACTATAGGCGCTACTGGAATAGGCATATACGTTTAAACCATCTACATTTACTCTACGCATAGAATTTCCCTTCTCTCCAATCTTATGATTTATTTCAAATGTATATAGGAATATATCATAACGTTCTATTCATTTCAATATAAGAGTCGATTTTTTATGCATGGCACTTCCATCGTGAAATGGTATTCAAACCAGGCACCTCCACTAGAAACCCTAATTTTCTATACCATTTTGTTTCGAATACAATGTAAAAACCAAGTTGAGAACATAATTCTCGATATTTTCGTTCAAGCGAATACATACGTCGTTCCATAAAAGTAAATCAGCCCGTCCTGTAAAAGAGATAGCATATTTCCAACCATCGTGTAAAAGAGGGGATATCTTTCTATATCAGAAACTCGTTGGCTCTTAATCGAATCAAGATGGTGGCCCGCTGGAGGGTAGAATGGGTGGTAGGGGTGGGTGGGGGGTGGCGGCAGTGGGGGTGGAAGAGGCAGGGGAAGTTGAGGGTGAGAAAGGTGTTTAGACAGGATAAGTTAGACAACTGATAAAGACGTGGAAACCGAGTGGATTGAAAGAGGGTGGTCTATAAACCTGACTAGAAGGGTGGTTTATATGCATGGACGTAAGGATCAAAGTTCTCTTGTACAAACGTGGATAGCCAGTTGAAAAGAAAATGGATGCTCTACGATGAAGCTTCTGTAATTTCTCGATGTTGATGAATTTGATGTTGATATTTTAAAAAATTATCAATATACAAATATGATATATTATACACAATGAAGTGTGACTATATATTATATCACATCAAACGAAACAATTCGATTCAGACTTCTTTCAAGATTAATCAGTTTCCCTCTATGGACTTTTATATATTCAGTTAATTTACGTTTAATTATTGATATTTGGTCCGACGACATCTATTGAAAATAATTAGATGAGCGTAGCGAAGATTCCATTTCACATACCGAAAAAAATGGGCTTGGTTTTCATGTTTTTTTTTCTTGTAATTTTGTACGAGGCAAACAGGTCAGGAAAAAATATCTACCAACTTGAAACTTTTTCTACATATTCCTGTCATATACCGGAATAGGTTGGAATTGTTAAAAAAAAAACGATCGGAAGGTTTTTCCGGAAAAAATCGGAAAGTTTGAGAAATTCTCATAAGAATAACACGGATGGAAAATACTTGAAATGTGGAAAATTTTCAAAAGCCTCAAAATTTCCACAGAGTATGCAAAACATAATCATGGATATTTCCAGTGACTTTCACAATAATCGTATGACAAATAACAAAGAAAACGCAATGAAAGTACACATTTTATTGAATATTGGAAGTAAATAGTTTTGCAAAGTGTATATGCGACAGGTTGCAGCACTTTGAATATCAACAACTTGCAGGTAAGATTTTTGAACGTTTGAAGTAATCCAAGGTCCGTATATGTGGATTGATCTGACGAAATATTTTTCATTCTAGATTTCCATACTTCTAAGCTTATCTCACAACGCAAATTCCTCGTTTTCCTATGGTCATTTAATAACAGCAGTCTCAATGTAGAATTATTTTCAATAGATACCGTTTTAGGACCAAATATCGATAATTATACGTGAATAAACTGAGGATATAGAAGTAGGCCTATATAGTAAGATTCTAAACTATACCAATGCGATCGATAATATTTCTTTTTTTTTATTGGGTTTTAACGACGCACTGTAATGATGACTTAGATATATTGGCGTCGGATGAATGATTAATGAGATGAAGGTTTTATGGGTAATGGGGGAAGGAAACGGTCGTGGACTATATTGTGGGAACCATCCCTGCATTAGCCTAGACTACAGAGGAAAACCACGAAAAACCCCTGTAAAGATGGACGGTGGCGGGGATCGAACCGGGTCCGATATGTCCCTTCACCTCCCGGGTCACACGAAGCAAGTGCGCTAACCACTCAGCTACTGTGCCGGTCGATCGATAATATATATAAACCAAACGGTCACACTAATTTCTAGTAGTATCCTCACCGCTACTCTTGACTCCTTCAGGTCGAGTCTCATCGCCAGCGCCTCTCGCATAAACACGTCCGGGTAATGACTAGCCAGGAACGCCCTCTCCAGCTCCTCGAGTTGCCAACTGTTGAAGTTGGTGCGGGAACGACGCCGTTTACTGTTGCTTAAGAAGTCGTCGCCGTCACCACAATCTGAAACAACATCAATACATTAATCGGGAGAAGTTAAGAGGATACTGAAAGCAGTTCGAGTAAATAAATGTATGGGTACAGAGGTAATTTCATGAGCTTGATGCTATAGTTTCAGAATTTTACAGATTTGATAGATGCAGTTTTACTTTGCGATTCAATTGAACCTCCATAATTTTAAATTAGACCACGGGTTGGAATTAGGAGGCCGCAGGCGCTCTACACGGGCTCGTTCTTTGCTCGCTTCAGACTCGATCTTAACATGCATCGTGTGCTAGGCGCAACCCATAGACTAGCCCGCAGAACTGATATTCACGTAAACGCCGTTAATTCCCTTACTCACACTTTTAATATATTTCACAGACTATATTTTTTTTCGGTATTCAAAAATATGTATCCAAGTTTTCGTAAACTGGAAATTTTTTCATTTTCCATTTGGAGAATTTCAAAAATTACAAATTCTTTGTTCAGATTTCTGTGAATGCGATAACCTCCGTTTTCAATTATTACCAGAATGCAAAAACAATCATATTGATTTCTCAAAAATTACGGCCGTGAGAGTTTGTGGCGTGAAATACGAGCGCCTGCGGCCTCTAAATACAGTGAAAAGTTGAAAACCATACACAACATCAACTTTTTCGTCTTATTTATAACGGCTTCCCAAATTAATAGCGCCAAGCATAAACTATTTAATTACCTCTAGTATATCTAGTACCTCTGGTATTTCCCATAAAAACAGCGAGTGATTTCATACATAACATGAATGGAGGATTTTCAAAAAATAAATATTTTCGAATCTGACGCGTTAAAAAGTTTTTACACTCGTTTTAGTACGATTTTGAAGCATGATATTTCTTCCATTCGACTAAAAAAAGAACGTAATTTGATCTGGATCAGTTTTTGTGAATAAACCTTAGATCATAATTGTCTGTGGAGAAGTTTAATGTTCAACATCACAACTATATAGACTATATATGGTCACAGTCACGAGTTTCGTGAAGTGTAACATCACATTTAAGAATGAATTCAATTGTGAACGAGGGAAATGTGTGATTTGAGTATGTGATTTTACACAGTGATTGCTTGTGTACATTTCATTTCTTCTGATTTTCATGGATCTTAATATCATAATCCATTCATCAAAAACCGAAGTAGAATAATAATCATGATCATTTATTATTATTATTATTTATTATTATAGATTCTTTCATGATTATGATGATTCATATTCTCATGAAATCAATCATTTTTTTTTCAAAGTAGACGGCCAAGTAAGATGACATCGTCAAACGTTTCATAGAGATTAATGATTTAGTCTAATATAACGTGATGAAGCCACATCATCATAGGGCCTATAAGAATAACCTTTCCACCATAATTAGACGAGCTTTAGCGAGGATTCAGTTTGACATACTGAAAAAAATTGGTGTTCGTTTCTATGTTTTTTGTAGGTTTTTTTGTTTTTTTTATGTTTTTTTGTCGGTTCTACACAGGTCAAACGGCTACAGCTATCAACTTCAAACTTTTTTCATTATGCTTCCTCATTTAACTCAGATCTGTATAGTTTTGTGGCAATATCGGATGTTAACTTTTTTTTTATGAATTTCGGAAATTTCAAAAATACCCACAAATACACGGCGGAAAAAAAGGAAATATTTTTATTCTTCCCAAAGAATGAAATTTTGCGTGAAGTTGGGTTACATTCTGATACACATTTCTGAAAACTTTCAGCTTGATCGTGTGAGCCATTATGAAGAAAAACCATAAAATGTGCTTAATTGGTACCACTCGAAGCAGTTTTTACCCATTTTTTTATTTTTTTTCACTAACATCGAAACTTGATACAAAATCATTGATCCCCAATTAAGGCTAAGGATGAAAAGTAGGATCGTTTGGACGGGGCACCACAAGGGCGATCTTACCACCCCATTTTAAATATTTGAAACTAATGAACTTCAACACCAGGGCTGCGCTGTCGGTGACCATAACTTTTCGCCGCAGATAAAAGTCTTCCAGTTTCCGAAAGTCCGGAACACATTATAAGTAAAAACCGTTCCTGTGATATATATCTGGACATTATCAGCATTGATATTAATAGTAAACCATATTAAGAGTACCCATTTCTGAATTAAATGTCACCCAATTGGCGAATGTAGGCAAAAGTTTGGCCATAAAAGTCGACATACTATTACTATCCGCTCGTCTAACAACGCATATATGGCGTTTTCCCAGTTACAACAATTGAATGTATTCCTATGAAAAATATTTTTTTTTCTTTATCAATAAATTGATCTTTTGTATGATCTAAGACGGTATACCGATCCGTGTGTTAATCTACATAGATTATCTCAATCTCTAATCCCATCAATTAATCTATTGTGATCATCCAATTTAGTTTCTACATAATACCATACACCAAATCGACATTATCATATTCATTAAACTTTCACTAAAATCTTCATATAGCCTACTGATATCTCAACCATCTTTCCATGTTTTCCTCAATTTTAATCATTCCTGTCCAGAACAATCTCGTGCTCAGTTAAGATATCAAATCATGTCAAAATTGTTAATACAATTACTATATAATGATAGTCATCGTAATTTAATTCCGATTCTAAATGAAGATAACACACGATAGTCCTGCATATATCCATGTAAATTATATTGAATTATCATGGAAGCCTGTACATATACACACACTCTCCACATAGTAAAATCATACTTAATATGTGGTATTGGTTTAAATTGCTATCAAGTTAACTATACAGACTACATTTCAATTGTTAATTGGTTTCCAACCCCCCCCCCCCCTCACCATGGGTCTGGCTCACACATGCAAACACGCTCGGGAGGGGTGCGTTCATTGTTGATTAGTCTCATCGTAGCGCGAAGTGAGCGGGCCTAGCGTATAGCCTAGCGCTCTAATAAATTATTCATGAAGTTTGGTTATGGGTAGCTATATATATATGTGTGTGTGTGTGTGTATGTGTGTGGAGGTATAAGGAATTTATTACTACATTTGATAACTTAATCTATCTAGCTTCATATATAGTAGAGAGAGAGAGAGAGAGCGAGAGAGAAAGAGAGAGAGAGAGAGCATGCAAGAACATTATATGATTATATGAATTTATATATCTATTTTTTTGTTCTTTTTTGTGGATATAAATGCGTCACATTATTCATCGTTAATATCCTTATTTTATCACATATGCTGGTGTATATATATGTCTAGTACATTGTTCAACGAAGATGTTTTCCAACTTCAAATACGATTATTTTATGAATAGGAATGTAATTGGAGATAAAATGTGGGGAAAGTTTGAAAGATGTCTTTTTGTCCACATATGGAATGAGGATTTATCATAGTTATATAGAATCATTTCTCGTATATATATACGATGTTTTTTCACAAGTCAGAAGAGATTCTCTGGGTTTATTTCGAGGAGGATGTTGAACGATCATAACAGAGAGTTGATGGGGATTATTGTTTGGTAAATGACCCCACTGACAGTTTAGTAAATGGGGGTACGCGATACGAATGAATGAACGAACGAACGATTCACGAAGAGGCTTAAAAGTTACTCCAATTGCTATTTTAACCTCAAACCAATGAATACACATTTATTTCACACATATAATTATTATTTTTTTTTACATAAACATTCAGAGATTTCAAAGGTATGAGTAGATGATTCAACATAATACAAAGAATCAGAACAATTGCAGACTACCAGCAAACATTATTCATGTTCGTTGATCTATATCTGCTAATATTTAAGAAATTCTGCAATTTAAGCAATAAGTATAATCCACAATATATATATATATATATATATATATATATATATATATATATATGTGTTATTTTTTTTCATCGTCATCGAAAATTGATATAGAATGATTGTTTCCCAATTTGGGTTCATTTGATTGATGATCAATCTAAAATCCACATTCGAAATTTGAATACGCTCGTGCGTGTTTCCATGATTATACATTGGAATCACATTTGCAATCATTCAATCAAACCTTCATAATGCATTCAAATCCTCGAAAATGTGAGGGTTTGATTCATAATCCATACAATCATTGAAAGGTGCACATACATTCAATGTTATTTAAATTTTGCGATGTAGGTTAAAATGACACCTTATAGATAAGAGCATGTAGTCCATGTATATCTCTTATTCCATTCGGATTCATTATCAAGAAACTGTATCATCAAACCTACGCCCATTTTACCCTCAACTCGTCACATTTACTTTTTAATATATTTCGTTGTAAATATGTGAGATGGTTTAAAATAGTTTGTTGTCCTTGATATGAATGAACATTGCTGTAATAGTTGATATTCCAAATAAGTGAAATTGTACATTATTTCATAGTATACTAATTTACAGTATTATCTCTTTTGTCTTATCGTTGTATCTATTCAGGGCATGTAACTATAAATGCATGAGTCGATTGTTTTCATCTTCATCACTTTTCACATATTTTTTAATATATACCTCATTCTCATTCTCAAATGATAATGACATTAACAAGCAAATATGATCTATGTGCTTCTTGAATTGTTTTTAAAGATTTGAAAAATATCTTTCCGAAATATTATTCTAGCAATCAGGAATCTAAATGTTGTCGACTGTGTATTGTATTTAGGCAGTAGAATTGTATGCAGTTCAAAATTAGAGTCGACGCAAAATAACTCTGTGCCAAAATCTCATTCCGTATGACCGTTCCGTAATGTCAGTGCAAACATTTTCATTGAACTCCATTTCAGAAAAAAAATCGAGTATAACATATGACCCTTACAGTTTTTATTTCAGAACTTGAGCGAGTCACTCATTACACAATCTATTCAATTATCAAATTAAAATTTGAACCAACTTCATTTTATCAACACTATTTACAACTTCCTTACTCTATCCGACAATATATTTTCTCTCTGACATTCGTATGTATTATTACATATATATATTATGTCAATTGACATGCCTGTGAACAATCTAATCTCCATAACAAGCCAATTAAAGTTAAACTAAATTAGAATTAGGGGTATTAACATTTGACATGCGACTCTGTTGACAGGTATAGCCAATAAACACATCAACATCCCCTCACCCCTTCAACCCCCCTCCTCCCCACCCCTCAACTCCCTTTCCCCTCAACGCACCTTCAACGTCACGGACGCGTAAAACATATGTTAAGGGATAGTATTCGTGAGAATTATAATTTGGGAAAGTTTTGTTTTTTGGAAAATCATTCTAGATACAGTGGATGGCTTGAATCTCCTTCTTTTATATTGTAACTCCATGATGAAGGTGTGAAACAAGATGTTTGATATTATCCGGCATTGAATACATTTTATATTTTTTCAATTTTCATTATTTTCTAAGAATATTTTTCTTCAGGACTGTTGTTAGTTCAACAACAGCTCCAACAGCTAGTTTTTTGAAGCATAATTGAACTACATATGAAGTGATTAGAAGTAAAAAAAGTCTATAAAAACCCATGCTTTTTGCTGCATTTCAGTTATTCAATCAATGCTTATAGCTTATTGATCTAACTGAGACTTATAACTACAGAGGGCGGTATTTTATGCATTCAAATAGTATTTTTGAATGATCAATTCACATTCTGCAACTGGTTTGCATATTTATTGATAATTCGAGAACATGCATATTTGAGATCAGCAATTCAATAATATTACAATTTAAAATTCAAATATTTGATTCTTTTTCTCTCAGAAGTTTTTCATTATCATATAAGGGACATATACGTGCACATTTTATAGACTCGAAAAGTCAGCATATTGGCTTGTCTATAGTGATAATTTCAGCTACGAATCAATTGATAATGAACACACCATTCATCGATTTTTTTATCCAACGATAAAATATTATATTTATTTGTTCTAATCAGTCACATCTAAACAATTCTCCCGAGTTCCATCCCTCATTATCATAGAATAAACCTTAAAAACACAATAGTTCCTCTCGTCAGTCTACTTGAGTCAGTATCAATCGTTACTCTATATGTGCGCACGGCGCACGCACATTTAACTGTAATTATCTGTAATTTATGTACAACGCACGCGTGCATGTGAGTGCGTCTGTACACTAGCGGTCACATCAAATTCACTTTTCCTAAATTTCAATCGGAATTAAAATGAAGTCAAGACGTATTTTATCTATAATTTGTTCACACACTATGTCATCAAATGTGTGAATATGTTGTTCGCTAGTTTGAGTGAGAATATGCGTCAATACATTTTCTTCAGGATAGTTTAATGTCAATGATGTGTTTTTGTTACCACTTTATTTGACCGTAAGTGTACATGCGTGTATTATGAGGCAATGACAAATTGATACCATGATTGTTTCAGTTGGGGAGTGCGGCATGTGAAAATGATTCTGTTTATTACCAAAGAGAGATCGCATGCATGTATAGTTGTAGTCATATTTAAACAAATTGATATTTTAGGGGAGTTGGACGGTTTTATATGGAATCGGTTTTTATACTAGTGATGAATGATACAGATAAGAGTATAACTAGAATGATAATATCTTAATTTTGATTTTAGTTTCTCGTATGTATACTACCCTTACGAAGAAATGTGTTAGTCTATTGTATATAATTCTGAAAGAAAGTTGAGTTAATTGGAGGTTTTGGAGAATGCTTGTGAAGGGGTGAAATTATTTTGTATCAAAGTCATTTGCGTGGTATATTTCTTTTCCGTTGGCTCGTCGTTATGTTTTTTGTATCCAGTGTATATATATATATATATATATATATATATATATATATATATATATATATATATATATATATATATATATATATATATATATTGTTGATAACTTCAACAATATATAGGCCTATATATATATATATATATATATATATATATATATATATATATATATATATATATATTGTTGTAGTTACCGATAGATGATGTATTTGTTTGAACTCACCGGTATACGAGAAAATCTATATACTGTTCAAAACTTGTGGTAAACTGTTCCATCATTCAGATTTTTTTGTCGTAGGCCTAATTCAATTTTGTGAGCAATCTCGAAATTTCGAAATTGCATATAGAATGTAATATTTTCATTATATATGAACATAGATGGTCAAATTCATTCGAAATTTTTCTCCATTCAGGATTTGATTGAATATTGTAAGTGTGTGTTCAATTGAAAAATTTCATTCGAGTCTAAACTTTCTTCCTCGATTTAAAGTATTGAATCAAATATGGAATTTCACTCGATAAATAAGACGGTTTTCTGATCTCATGATTTCTTAATTGAACTAATTAATTGTCCTGCTTTTGTAACCTCAATTTCTATTGATAAAAATAGAGACATTTTCTTATTTTCAAGTATGATAACATAAAACTTGGATTCACTCTTCATACAATTCCTATAAAAAAAAACAAGACCGAGATCGTATTTATAGATAATAAAAACTATCGCCATAATTCCATAGAAAACTGAAGAGACTTTTCCTGATTGGTACAGATATCACTATACTATTTCCCTCTATTTCAATCTTGTTATGTTTTTTTATCACCCATATAATAAAACTTTGGTGTACATATAAGTATATATACCATTTTCGAATGTTTTTTCGTTTTAGTCATCCCCATATTCGTTCCAAAATTAAAACAAATGTTTCCATTATATGGTCGCCAAGAGAGATACGTATAACATTCAACCAGACTATGAAATTGCAGTATCATAAAAAAACTTCTATACATAGAAATTGAAATTTCCATCATATATGTATACATATAAGATATATGAACCAATTCCAGTATATGAGATAAAAACTATACGGTTTCTGTGTTATACTTGGTGGTTACATTGAAACAAGATGTCCTTGTATAGGAAACAATTCGCGAATATATGTATACTCATATGATTTATCGATATAAATTAATGTTTTATCGTTTTATTATTCGATATATCTCTGGTATTGGCAAGACGATACAGTTGCTATATCGATATAGGATATCTTTATTGATATATATGCATTACAGTATCTTGTTTGACATTTTTCCAATTGGTTGTTGGCAAGCTTGTTTTCTTTTAGTTATTCGAGTCAGTCGATATCTTTGTGATTTGTAGGATCTTGTTTTATCGGCTATATAGTTTCTGCATTGATGATCTAAATTTTGAGTATATAATTGAAGTTATTCCTGATTTTTTTGGTCGATATCAAAGTGAATATGTTCGTGGGTTTGTGTGGAGGGGAAGGGGGCAGGATATGAATCTGCTGACAATTTTTAGCCCAAAATACCTCCTTCACATTCTCAACTGTATCGACTTGGATTATGATGTTTTCTTTCGAATAATTTTTATGAAAGTCATACAATAAAGAACTTCTCACGTTCAAGATTCAAGCGTTTGATCTGATACATTTCACACAAAATACATCACATTTTAGAATATTAAAACAGTGATTCGTTCAGTGAGGGTCAACTCAATAAAAATTGAATATGGTGTAGATATTTTAGACCAACTCAATAGTATGTATGCATGTAATCGCACACGAAGTTCAAGACGGGTTTTTGATCAAAATTCTTCGCCATCCAAGAATTCAGCTCATCTATTTGGTGATCAAATTGCATCAACATCAAATTCTAACAAAATTAAAAAATAATAATTTATTCGCTGTTCTAAAAAGTACGGTCGCAACAGTTCTCGGTGGAAAAGCTTATACGCCTTGGTAGACCTTTGCGGCCTCTTGAAAGAAAATACATCCACTTTAATATCAAAATCCACTCAATTGATATTGATAATATAGCCTTGCAACTACTTATTATAAAACACAGTGTTTAAAAATGATACACCTCAATATCACATCTCGGATCTACAGCTAATTAATACTATTGTCTGATATCGATATACGAATAAAATTATTATTGAAACATAAATTAAATCGGATAGAATAGTCTTTATTTCAAAATGTGGGCCAGACAGCAATGTTTTATATCTCAGAGTGGTATAACATTCATTACAATTCTAATAAAAACTCATTTTAATTCAAAACGTTGAAGATTTCGTTTTGTAGATTTCACATAAAACTTCACCAGTGTAGATCCTATTCATACACATTTATATAGATAAGTGTTTTTCTAAAATTATTTTATATATGCGG
>OZ023337.1:14487798-14507798 GCA_964007535.1 Brachyptera risi | reverse complement strand
ATATATATATATATATATATATATATATATGATTTCAATAGCTTCCTGGTTGACCACCAGTAGGTCCCGGGGGAGGTCGCAATTTTTAAACAGTTTTAAAAATCATTATATATATATACATATATATATATATATATATATCATATTCGGAACTTAAAATATCATATAATGATACTTGTATGAATGATATTTTCGTTACTCTTCCTTGATTACTTTTTTTCTGTACACCGAACTCTGTTGTAAAGAAGTATCACCAATAATTCCATTTCCACCCATTATTGAATCTATTCATGAAAATAATCAACGGATTCAATTCTGGTGATGATATTGCATCGAAAATCATATATCTCATTACATTCTTCTCAAAAATATTCATATCATCACCTTGTGATATTAAATCACAATTATTATTAATGTTAATAATTAATATTGACTATATTAAATCCATGATGAATGAACGAGTGAAAGATGCAATTGATCAAGTTATAGGTTTAATATAAAATTGTGAAATCCATATCGGTCTTATCACTGTTTGTTTGTTATCGAGTGCCTGATCTTGAAGTAACAGCATGCAGACTACAGACTAGCAAACTACAGACTAGCAGACTACAGACTAGCAGACCAACAAAGAATATCTCACAGGTCGATGTTCAGTGATCCATAGAAAACGATATAAAACTTGTCCTTCAACATTGAATTTTCCATTACGTTATATTTGTAAGGTGTACAATTATGATTATTTTTGTGGAAATTAATACACAAAAATAGCTGTTTGAATTCACCCAGGTTGTGAAATGTATACTCAAACATTTCCAACGCACATATATATATCCCAGGGAAATTCATTTAATTGAATATGTTCTTCCAATAGAATTGAAGGAAATAGGTATCTATGGTTTCTTTAAAGAGGAAATTGACAGATTTTAATCGAAATCAAAATTTGGTTCTCTTAGCTGGTCATAACACAGGTAAGATGGATGAATAATTTTGTAAGTATTTTGTTTTTCACTCATAGTTTGAAAAATGGGTAAATGGACAAATTAATCCGAATCTATAATCACCATCAAAAAAAAAAAAAATCCAAATTAAATTTTCGAAAAATATTGAAAATATTATCTTTTCTATGTCTCCATCGATTTTGAAATGAATACATTCTATATAATATAAATTCCAACTTATCAATCGATTATCCACATTGAAATCATCTCACAATAAATCTTCCGAACATGTGGTAATAAAATATCAACTGGTAGTTCAGTATCTTAATCGAGTCTTAGATGACAATCTGCATGTATATACGTATTGGTTCACAGCGATGTCCATATATATTGTCTGGGTCTACACACGTTTATTGACTACGCCTATCTCTTCTTCACGGGTCTACGACTCAATTGACCAGTTTTAATATATATGAACAAGCCTGTCATAATTATTACCGTGGATATATACGGTAGAGAATATATCTATTATGGTCGAGGCTTCCATGACTTAATTAATAATTTACATAGGAATTGTTCAACTTGGAATGTTTTCAGTAGCGACAACATAGAAAAAAATAAAATTTGGTTGAAAGACTTATAGCGTCATTTTTTGGTGATACAGGTTGTGGAATGGTGGAGTTTTTTTTTTTTTCAATAATATTGCAGAAAGGAATGATGTTTTTGAAGTATGAATAAAATACTGTTTCTGAAGTTTGTTAAATGAGGGATTTGTGAAATGAATATTCACACTATATTCATGACTTTTCTGAAAGATTCTTGAAGTTCGGACTTTCTCAAACTTTTTACCAAAGTTGCCACATATTCATTTGATCAGAAAATTGAATAATCTCTTCAAATTCATAATGGGATATTTTTTAATTGAATACACAGAAAAAAAAATCTTTGAAATAGAAAAAATGCATCGTGCTCTTTCAATTGTTCGATTCCTTGAACTCATATATGAGGATGAATACTTAATATGCAATTATAATATTATTTCTATTACAGCATGACCATCTCACTAATCATGAATTTTTATTGCAGGGAAATTATAGTATAATTAGTTATTATAAAATCATAAATAATAATTGATCAACTAATTGATAATATTAATAAGTTATGTACATCAGAATTGATTGTATTTTCCTTGTTTATGCCTACTGAAGCTTTGTTCAATTCTGAGATGGAAACATCGACAAATATATATATATATATATATATAGGTATATATATATATATATATATATATATATATATATATATATATATATATATTCATATATTGAATATATATATATATATATATATATATATATATATATATATATATATATATATATATATATATATATATATACATATATATGTATATATATATACATATATATATATATATATATATATATATATATATATATATATATATATATATATATATATATATATATATATATATATTATGTATATATTCATATCTACTCAAATAACTCTTCAGATCTATTTCGATCACTTTTGTAAAAAAAATCTGCTCGTCATCTACCAACACCAATAGATCAAAGACTTGAGGAATTTTGTCGTGGAATTTATAAAAAGAATTCATGCAATTTATGAGTGGGAGGTTGAAATCGTCGAGAGTAATTGCGATCCAGCAGTACTGGGTTCGATGGATCAATAACTCTTGCATATGTTTCGAAGTGAATGCCATCAACTATAAGATACAAGTCATTGGATGAGTTTTAATTTTCGGAGTTAGTGACGAAACTATACCATGGATGGGTGTATCTCTAACTGGCAGTTCCTTATCACCATAGTTACCATTCTATTTGTTTTCACAAATATTCATTCAAAATTCCAACTGGAACTGGTAATACCGGGCCCTGTTTAGTGAACAGACATGATAGTTTTGCTCATTGGGCTCAATCCAAGTGAATTATGGTGTTCCAAGTTTGAATCAATGAAGTGTATTGATATGAAATTTTTCAATCCATCAACTAGGATCACAAAGTCAGTTGTGGTTCCTCTTCTTCTGCGCAAAAGTTGTTCTTGATACCTTCTTTCCGAATATCTTCAACCAAGTGCAGGTGATCTCAAATAGTGTATCCTGACCCGAAGAAATTTTAAAAAGTGACTCCGTCATTATTTTATTCCTAATGTTATATCAATGTTGAAAACGGAATTCTTTTCAGTATTGTGGATGCTTTTATATAATAATTCAATGCTCATATCGCACATACTCAAGAGTGTGTCGATCACATTTTTGCGCGACTTAATAAAAATGAATCTATATAGGATGCAAAATCAATGATTGCATCAGAGAAAGTTGTGACACATTATAGAGCTATAATTATCATATGATCTATTAATTGCATGCTCACATGCAGCAAGGCCGAATTAAATGTGTATCAAAAGTAATTATAACATGAAATATAAAAACGTTTACATATAAATCATGGGAAAGAATATATTCAACATTATTTTCCCATCATCTGATATACAGAAACGTTAATATAAATGTAACGATTACTAGAAAAAAACTCTCTTGTTCGAGTAGAATATTTTCATAATTCATCATTTACAAGGGTTTGTTGGCTATGGGGGCTGTATTCAAGACCACCCTTGTGAAGGCTCATCAAACAATTATGGTTTAACAATTATGTCAGTTTCACGAATTTTATATTCATAAAAAATAAATAAACAATGAATATTAACATATTCTCTAAATAAATCATTAAAACTTATAAAAACCTGACAATGAACCTACGTGCATGTATGTATACCTTCAGGGTTGGAACAGTGTATGTGTTGAATGTATAGTTCGATGTCCTATATTAACTTTGATCACTCTCGTGCTTATATAACACTGATCGTGTCATAAATCATTATGATTTCAATATAACCATTTGGATAATGATTAATTAGTTGAGTAGTATTTTCATGCAATAATGTATAAGCAGTTTCCGGGAAATCAATTACAGAATAGGCTTATTGTACACCCGAGGCAGATACATACAATCATAGAAACCAAGATGGTCGATCAACAGATAGATGTAGTTGTTGTTATATTGAATTAATAATATAGGAAAACAATATAATTTGACAGGTGGATACCGTGAATATATGAAATTTATAGAATCTTTCGGAATATAGATGGAACATTCATATATATTCCTGGTTGTGATCAGAATGGTGTGAATAGGCATATATATATATATATATATATATATATATATATATATATATATATATGTATATATATATATATATATGTATATATATATATATATATATATATATATATATATATATATATATGTATATAAATATATATATATATATATATATATATATATATATATACATATATATATATATACATATATATATATATAATATATATATATATATATATATATATATATATATATATATATATATATATATATACATATATATATATATATATATATATATATATATATATATATATATATATATATATATATATATATATATATATATATATATATATATATATATGTGATATGAGTCATCTCAACAGTGACAAAAGCGAATTATATTTCTATGGAAAAAATCAAGATCTTGAAAGTGTACGTTAGATAAGTTACTGTGTTCAAAAAGTATCAAGATTCATATTATCGTATATTATTCTTCCATTTGGATATTTCATGATGTTTTTCATATTACTTTATTGAAGTTGAAAAAAAAAACTGACAGTATATTCTCCATTGAGCCTATATGTATATCATATACACAAAATACTATTCTTAGAGCCGGTTTTATGGAATCTCAGTCGAGTATTGAGCAACTTTTAGTCAAGTTATGGAAATAATATACGAAACCAAGGGCGATAACAATTTAACCTGCTAACTAGTGCTTCATATTTTGAATCTTCAGTTATTGCTCATGTTATAGTTACAGTTTACAGTCTGTTCTTGAACAGAATTATTGAATCACTTAATGATGGACTATCTCAGTCAGATCTAATCAGAATTATCAAAACTTGCAATTTCCAACTCTTTGATAATTTTAATTCAACTTCAATTTTACTGTTCAATTCTGACAATTCCCCAGCACAAGAATGTTTCTCATTCGGCAATTCACATTTTTACCTCTCCCACTGACTGTTTCATATGTAAAGAATTCAATTAAATGAAAATTGTATCAAAATTAAAGTCCACCAACTATCTGTTTATAAAACCACACTTTTGGTGCCAATATGAGCTTGTAGATTCGACTATGTATATTGATTGGTTCAATGTATTATAAGAGCCCAGCTTACTTTCGTCACACTCTAAATGCCAGCCAATCTTGATGAAAAGAAAATCAGAAATAATACTCACCATTTCCTATAAACCCTAACAAACTTGAATTACAAACCAAGTTCTATCGTACGTTTTTCCAATTAGCAATTCTGAATCTCTGAAAATATAATACATCAAAAAAGATGTAAACAATCCTTAACTACTGCATTAACTTGGTTCAAAATGGATGCACTTAGCACATGTTTTTACATAACAATAACATACACTCATACTTGACTTATTTCTTGCTAAACAACATGAGTGCCTTCAGCCCTATATCAACCTTTACGACGGACACACTTGTCCTACAGATTGGATCGTAAATTAATAGCTCACTATACGGTCATAATCGTGTATTCTATTAATTAATTCTTTGAAAAGGTGTTATTGTGGTATTTAACGACCCCACCAACATCTATAGGTTATATGGGGATGTGATTGTTTATATGCATGCACTCAAAGTCACTGATAACACGATAACATTGCATAATCTATATACTTGTGTCCACAAAAGTTGTAAGTGTTATACCAAACCAATTACAGAAAATAGTATCTTCATAAACACTTTGGTCAGTATGCACAAAACTCGCTGCAGTTTTGTACATTTAAACGTTTTCGAAAGATGTAGTTGTGTTACTGAAATTTCGTCCTGAAATCGTTATGAAACGATTCCTTAGATCATTCTCCTTTTGGAATCTTTAAAAATTGAAATTTTGAAAAATCAGTCACTCTCAAAATACCATAGATATTGAAATGTAACAATGAGATTGGTAGGCCTACATGTGTATGCTGACAACCTCAATTCTCATGACTTTGTATTTTATATGCTAGAATTTGAATATATAGAAGGCTGATATCCGTTACATCTAGAAGTCTAGTGAATAATTCTATCAATTAGAATGTGAGTACAGTTAGCCTGTATTTGAGAGTTGGTGTGAACAAATACAATTAATAGGTAATCATAGTCATACCAACTTTGATATGTCAGTTACAGCTTTTCCCACGTTGGTAATTCTGGCATCTAAAAGTATAGTATTATGTCAAGTGACGTCACTCATTGTTGAAAAAAGGTGGACAACAATGCCCAACAATTGTTATTCGATTGTTATAATTAATTTGTTACTTGAATCCCATGAGCTAATTGTATATATTAAATAAATATAAAATATATCACAAGAAATGAATTATATGAATTGTGAATATATAGGCAAAGGAGATGAATATAACAGCTTCATTTGATATCAAAAGTTGGCAGAACATTTTTTGATCACTCGTTCGATATTACATTTTTAGTATATGTCCGTGCCGAGCAGGTTAAGAACCTTCATATCAGCTGATCGTATCGATATGCAGCATGGCCGTTATATGTGATGTGTGATATGTAATATTCAATTTTGTTTATGCTAATTCGACACCAAATTCATAATCATAATTCAGTCATTCTTATTATTAGTTTATCATTATCTGGTACATAAAAGGTACCGAGTGTTCATGATCTATGAGGAAGAGAAAGGTGTATATATATATATATTAAATATATATATATATATATATATATATATATATATATATATATATATATATATATATATATATTTATATATATATATATATATATATAATATTTGAATGTATATATACCGGTATATATATATATATATATATATATATATATATATATATATATATATATATATATACATATATACATATATATATATATATATATATATATATATATATATATTTATATATATATATATATATATATATATATATATATATATATATATATATATACTATATATGTATATATATATATATATATATATATATATATATATATATATATATATGAATATATATATATATATATATATATATATATATATATATATATATATATATATATATATATATATATATATATATATATATACATATATATATATATATATATATATATATATATATATATATATATATATATATATATATATATAAATATATATATATATATATATATATATATATATATATATATATATATATATATGTATATATATATATATATATATATATGTATATATATATATATATAAATATATATTCATATATATAGTTCAAAATATGTTGGGTCTATAGTTATTAGCCAAACTTGATTCGTACTCAAATATAAAAATATAGGATCTGGTCTATTGATATAATAATTCAATACATTTGCAAACCTCCTATAAAATTATCAGAACAATGTTTGAAAGAGTTCCAATCGCTCGAACTCATACATTCGTCATATATCACCCTACGTGCATTTAAATATTTCGGATATCTTCATATAAGGGTAAAGAATGGGTTTTGAATCATTATTTCATCATTCACTTACCCTTCAAAATTAGGCCTATATAGGCCTATGGGCCCATAAGTCATCACGTGGGTTACCATCATCTCTTTTTTATGGAGTCTGGATCAACATGTTATAGATCAAAGATGAATATTGTTGATGATCCGGAAACCCATACTATTTCAATTTACCAATCGGAACATGGAAAAATCAAAATAGTATCACAATTCTGAAGTTGGTGACACCAACTAACAACTCAATTCCTATATCAAGCCTACGATAATCATATAAGACTCCGTTGAACTGTGACTAAAACGTATCGACCACTTGATAATTGTGACACATTATATCATTCTCTTCATTATAAGGACAGATTATCAGTTCTATATGGGGTAATCAGGCTCTATGTGGGACCTGTTCATGGGCTCTCAATCCTACAGGGCCTATTGTAAATATGAGCGTGTTTGACACTATATATTTATATATGAATATTCATAGTTTACATGAAGTTTACATGGTTATTTTTCATATAGTTATAGTAAACATAGTATAGATACATCTGCTGATATATTTTATATTTAGATATTTGAAGAACTCGAAAACCTACCCTTCTTAGTCGATGTCCCCTCCGAGGCACTATCATCACTCGCATTGCTCGCCCTTCTTCCCCGGTGATGTTGACCCCCCTGACTGTCCCCACCGGCATTCTGATGACCGGCACCTCCACCGCCGCCTCCCAGAGTCGTGAACCTTGACCCTGGCAGGCCGGCATGATGATGGAGGAAGCCGAACCCGGCTAGTCCCATAGGAAATGGCGTTCTTGTCGGGTTGAAGGGGTGCGACCCGGTGTGGAAGAAATGGGGCATCACGGTAGGCCGTTGGAGGGTGCCGGCGTTGACGGAAGCGGCGACGGAGGCGGCGTATAGTTGGAGTGGAGGCGGTAAAACACCGCTTTCCAACACCATCTTGTCTGATGATTAGTTATTCACTTTGATGAAACATTACGAATTTATAATGAGTGAATTGACGGAAGCCGCATACTCAAAGTAACATGCCGTTAACTTTTCATAATATAAATATCTATAAATTGTGTAGGGCCTATACCCTGATTTTTCTAAAGTATCTAAATTTTCAGTTCCATACCCGTGGTCGCACTTTTTTAAGCTTCACTGTTTTTTCCTTTTTCACGAATATTCATTTTTTCACTTCACTGTGTATCAACATGTCAATATAAATGATAGATTACGAATAATTTCAATTACACCAATAATTAATTTTATCACTTATTTTCATTATTTAATTAATTGGTTATATCGATTGGTATATGGACCGATTAAAAGGAAACCGCGTTCACTATTCGAAAAACATTTGCCCCAACCACGAAAGACATAAATATAAAATCACTGGCTAATTACATAATTGTCAAAACGTCACTTTTGTTTTTTCTTACAGCAGCTTTTTGATATCTTGCACCTCGCTCTTTTCATGATACATACCACGGCCGTATCATGTGTTCAACTCAGGCGGTTGCACTAGGTTTACACTCGGTTAATGGTCGCTAGCACCCATAGTGGGGCACCCTACTCTCTCATTGGTTACCACATGCCACGCCCACTTCACAAGTCACCTCCCCCCCTGTGTTTCCCTACCCACCCGTGGGGGGATATAATGTTAAATAGGTAGGGGGAATTAATGTACGGACTATGACAGAACAAGTTTGTTATGTTTCAATTATCTACACAGGTTGGAAATTTAGTTAGTCTAACAATGGAATGAGCTCGGAAAAAAGTGATATTCCGAGGTAAAGTTACGAAATTGAAATTGTTTTTATGAGTTTTTTTTTATTTAATAATTGTACCGAGGGGATTTGGCGTAGTTTTGAAACACTGATTAATTTTAGTTTCATAGAATTGAATTCCGTATGAAAAGAAACTTTTTTGTTTAATTGGTTTCCATGCTTATCTTCTATTATAATTAGTTTATGACTCGCAAAGTACGTTACTAGTAAGGATAAGTTAAATCACTGTTTTGTCGGAGACACTGTTTTTTCTCATTATCTTAGACTTATTATTAGACTTCTCCAACTCCAATTATTGCGAAAATAATTATCAACATCATATATAAGTATAACGTACTGTTTCTGAATGAGAATCACCGAATGTGTACAGAGATGAAGTAGAAAGCTAAAACCGACTAGGCATAACTTATATATTATATAGTCTTGACTTTTTTTATCGATATTTTTTTCATTCAATTTTTGAACAATGGTTCAGTCAATGCATTGCCGTAACGAAATATTGCATTTTCATCACATTTTTAGCTGATCATAAAATGAATATCTCAATATCAGAAATTACCTTTCCCTGTGTCAGGAACGTGAAGTTACCCATTTCATAGCATCATGCACTTCACTTCTATTCTGCTTGGTGTTATATGAGGGGACGTGGGGGGCAATGAGCCAAGTGTTTCCTGTTATTTTCCATGCCGTATTGATAAATAATAAGTTGCACTTGGCATACAGTTTTTATTTCACACCTTTTATATGAAGAAGTTTTTGTAGTTGTTGAAATATTTCAGGCCTTGGCTACAAGTTTTCACACGTCAGGGTTTTTGGTGGGATAAACTATATACTGACGAACCTAGAGTTGGAAGAAACGGCTATTGTGGCCCACCTATGTCACTATGGCCTTTACCATATTCCATATTCCATAATCACCATTTCAATTGTGAACTTTTTTTTTTTTTTTAATAACATCGAAACTTCATACAAAATCATTGTTCCCCAATTAAGGCCATGGATGAAAGATAGGATCGTTTGGACGGGGCACCACAAGGGCGATATTACCACCCCATTTTGATTATTTAAAACTAATGGTCTTCAACACCAGGACTGCGCTGTCTGTGACCATAATTTTTGTAATTGTGAATATATAATTATATAATTATAATTGTGAACTGGACCCAAAAGATGTATAATCCACATTTTCTCTATTCTATAAACTTTGAATCATTAAGTTCTAGCTGTTGTTATATTATTATACCTGTACTTGTATACTTATAATCAAACAACAATATATAATATTTTCATTTCACTGATAATAATATGTTTATAATTATAAAATATTTCCACTGATCATTCACACTATTCTCAATGTATAAGTTATATAGGGCCAACAATGTATTTTCAGCGTGAATAAAAACATGGTGAAAAATGAATGTAGGCCTATAAATTGATTCGATATTTTAATTTCAATTTCATTCATATAAGGAGGCCTGTATTGATTCGTAGAATCACTCGAAAGTGGAAAAAAATATGTACAAAAGAAATGAGCGTTCGTAGAATTTCAACTTCTATTCTCATCCAAAACATAGACCTATTTATTGCTAACATTCAGCTATTTTTGGTGTAGTGAACTATGTCCATTATCCAATCACAATATGCCTGCAGCATTAGCAGTGGACTATGTAATTAAAACTGTAGTTCAATTAAAATCGCCAATGATGAAACAAATCAAATTCAAACGATTAATTATTATCAAAACTATAGTTAGCAGCTTTGCGACTGCCATTATTAACGCGGTTGTTTGCTAGAGGAGGGAAAATGTGAGCCCTACTATTCTTGATTTTTTTTTATCAACATCGAAATTTTCGTTCATTGCTTCCCGATTAAGGGGACATTGACAGCCCAATACCTACAATGTTGAATTGGCATTTCGCCGGTACCTGTTCCTCACAAACCATGAGAGGTATACATGCACGAAACTTTCACAGCAGTTACTCAAGTACACTTGCACTGGAAAATAAAAAAAATCTGAAACAAAATTACATATAATTCAAATTTTTTTAGAAAGTGTCCAAAAAACATACATTTTTGAGCATATACATTTTTTTTTATTTCTGATGATATTATGAGTAGGTGAAAAAAAAGCTCTACACAAGCATGGCACACTTGTACCTACATTTGGTGGAAATTTGAAGTAATTATTTTCAATAGTTTCAGAGATCCAGGTACCGGCGTTTGAAAAAACAATATTCTGAGATAAACGCATTTGAAAGAAATGTGTCAAAAATGGGTCGCATTAAAATTTGAGAAGTAGGCCTTGATCAAAGTGATCAATGCGAAAATTTATATAATTGGAACCATTTTGAATAATTTGAATTATTTTCCAGTATATCATTATTGGCACATTATACTATCAATCGAGCGCAAAAAAAAAAAATCATAATTATGAGAAAATAGCTGTCAATGTCCCCTTGAGGCTAAGCATTTTGAAGCGCCACCCTCTGGTTGTTTCAAGTCCTCTAAAGTAGTCCTCTCATCAATATGGATAATTATCTTGTTCATATAAACAATCATTTTTGACAACAGGACTAGCGCTGTACTTTTTCTAGAAATTGAAACGAGAAGGCTAATTATGAATGTAGAAATTTTAAACCATATACGCCTGCTATGAGGTTATATCTTTTTTTATTGCCATCGACAGCAATTTGACGCAGAATAATAATTGTTTCCCGGATTCAAGTTAGAAAGAGAAGAGTTATTGTTCAATCAGGGTACACAAAGATCTTACCATTTCAAAAATGTATATCAAAGAATCATTATTTTGTGTGATAATATACTCTCATTTTATCTCATATAATATATCTCTCAGCTTATGTAGTCTTTTGATCCGTTTTTTTTTTCTTCACATTTTTCATGTTCAGTTTTCAATTCATTCCCGTTCCAACAAATTGCTTCCTACCCATAAAAGTTCTTGACATATAGCGTTCTTCGGAGGATCGAGAAAAGGAAAAATGATGACCTGTGACCAAATTTGATTAGGTTACGGATAGGCCTACTTGTATTTTTATGTTTCGCTGATAGAATTTGAATTATAGGCCCATCTCATACCAGGATTATTTTACCAGATGCATATTTCGTTTCTCATCCCTACCTATATACGGTAACTTCCCCACTATATTGTGATATTGATCTCATGTCATTGGATTGAAGAGAATTATTTAGAAATAGGCATGCGTTTTTGGTTTGAGAATGTATCAAACCTTCTCGATTTGAAAATAAAACAACTGTCTTTAATTATACGTTATATATTATATTAAGTATGAATCCTTCTCAAGCGTAAGCATTTCTGTTGTAAAGTTAAACCAGTTTCTACGACATGCTTTCTATCTGTTGAACCCCCTTAAAAACTATAATTTCATTCTGTTTTGGTTTTTATCCCTGTCATTGATCGTGTATGCAATCCGCTGCACAGTCTTGATTGATGGCCCTAACGTGACGTAGCGTTCCATATTTAAATAAAACATGCACTCGATCAGTGCACGGACGTTGCATACTTTACAGGGGTAACTAACGAGTTGCTGTATTTATTGTTGCCTATAATGTGGGAGCTTCGCTCGACTGTAATGCACATTTGCTTGATATACAGCACCATAGCTTCATCATAGTTCCCTATGATCTTGCATGTAGTTTACTGTGATGGTTTTTGATGAATTAAATAGTTTATGTAGAAAAACGAATGCAAAATGTGTTCTATATAATCTCTTTGCAAAATGTGCATTATTATATTCATTTTTTTCTTGACTCGGGACCTATTACAGTTTATGATATAAGAAACCGTATTATCTATACACGTGTATAGGCCGCATGTCCTATACATAGATCTTAAAATATGTATACAGAGGATCTCTAATGTCAGACTCACAATTCTGTGAGTTCTGTTTTTATTTCTGTATTTCAGGCAGGTCATAATCACACATTTCATAATATAGACTATATTATTCCAACATTTTCAAATTTCATCGAATCACGCTATAGAATGTTGAGTATATCATTGTTATATGTGGAAAGTTGTATAGTAACAATAAAAATGCGGGAGCTAGAGTTATGGATATATAAGATACTGTAGGGGGCCTACTATATAGCTAGCCTGATTCGGATCAGTGTACATAATAACACTGTCATTTTTGAAATAATTTCAATTATATTCAATGAGATATCAGTATATTCTATCGAAATACGAATAATACTCTTCGAAGTTGTGAATACGGGCATATAGACAGCGAGCCACTTGGCATTTGCCATTGGCAAATTGCCATTTGGCAACTATGACAAAATACAGAAAGAAATGAAAAACAAATGAAGACAATGAATCAAATTATGATAATCTATTGACTATTGTTATACCGGCCATCTAAAACCACAAGTACGTCACTTTTCCATAGACCATCAACTTTGTATTATACGACCCAATGTTTTCACTATCAACTATATAAGAACGCAATAAAAATGTCAAAAAGTGTTAAGGAATTGGTACGCCTGCCAGAACGCGTCTATCATCATTTGTTATATGTTGGTAGTGGTGTTTGATGCTCAGGTTTAATGCGGTGCCTCTTCGCGCGCTGTGTCGTGATTTATTCCCGCTAGATGTCTCTGATGCTAACTCGACCAAGTCACCGACGCCGCAACGTAATGACGTCACGTATTGTCTATTGTCATCTGTTCTCATTAAACGTTGTCAAAATGTCGAGTGAATAGAAGTGCGATAAAATATATTTGTGCACACATGAGAAATTGACAAAAAGAGGTCGGTGGGGAAGGGAGGGTGGAGGGGGGATTGGAGGATGTCAAGTTTTTCAGGCTTTGAAATGTTGCCATTGTGATCAAGCAATAAATAAAAAATGTAAGGTTTTTGTGTTTGAATTTTAAGCTTTTTTGTGCAAACAATATCATTTCATTTCAAATCTCATTTACCCTCATAGGCCATATCTCCTGATGTAGGGTACATATATGTATGTAACTTGATATGTTCATTTGAGAATGAAATCCTTTTATTCATTAAAATTGTTTGTGTATTCCTTTCATTTATCAACTTGCTGAATCTCTCTCTCTCCTTCTCTCTCTCTCTCTCTTAGAATGGTCGACCGTGAAGATCGAAAGATGAAATATTACGTTTATCGCCATATGCTCTTTACTCTCTCAACAGCTTTTTGAATTCTTATATTCATCAAATGAGACCATTTACCTTCACAGAGTTGTTAGATACAGCATAGCCATATAATTATTGTGTACAATTGTGTAAATATATGCGATAACCACCCTTATAATATCGTATTGATAACAACAACAATATAAGCACGCTGTTCGTTAACAGTTTTTAAGTTTTAATCAAAAAAAGTAATCAAGTTTTCAGTCATTCATTGGAATATCATGTATAACTCAAAAATTCCAGGAAATACACCACAACTATTATATGTTCCATTCGAAATGAATTTATTGATATCAAGTTTTATAGAACTTCGTCGAAATATCCTCATTTCCTGGGAAAGAATATAATGAAAGCATTTCCAAACCCACATGAAATTTTATCATTCTCACCCTACCAAAACATCTCTCTCTCTCTCTCTCTCTCTCTTTGTATATATATATATATATATATATATATATATATATATATATATATATATATATATATATATATATATATATATACATCCACAAAAACACTCCTCCCCCCCTAATCTATTCGCTGACCATTTTGTTTATACAACCATTTCCCAAAATAGAATTTCCTTTGATTTCTTTATTTCGAATTATTGTCACCCCAAAACAAAAAAAAACTCACACGCACAATTTCCAAGCCCGCCTTTTCCATATATCCTATTCACAGTAATGATTATGCGTATCAGAAACAAGATGGTGGGAGGAGAAAGGCGGGGGGGAGGGAGTCATTGAAACACTGATACAATCTCCTGTGAACGACAATAAAAGAAACTCCCCCCGATTCCCAGATTCTGATGGAAAGCATTACTTTCGATGGGCCACCTCTGCGACAATATGTCTGTATTAAACCAATACTCGTATCGACGAGATAAGAAGTTTCCGAGTGTAGTTTCCCTTATTTTTCACCATTATCGCGCGGAGGGTTCGCACCTTCTTCTTTCGTTGATATACTTACACCCATAAAAGATGAAGGCGCGTTCCACCCGTGCGCTATTGGTGTCAGATAGGGGGAACGGTCGGTCGGAACCGTCTTATATCGTTGATACACACACACACATATATATATATATATATATATATATATATATATATATATATATATATATATATATATATATATATATATATATTTCGTAACACCATCCACGGACATGCAATAAAAATGAAAAATAAATGAAGATGGCAGACATCTTTATTCTTTCGTTTTGTTAAAATGTTGACGGTTCCGACCGTCTGTTCTCCATTCACCCGACGTGAACTATCGTCAGTTTTATAACGTCGTTATCTTGTAGCTGTATTCACTGTGGAGATGGATATTTACACACGAGAATATGGAATTGGTTATGTGACTTTTGTGTCGGCCACGTCGTGTTAAGGCGGTTAGCCAATCAGAAAAGTGGCTTGAATACAAATCTTCAGTCTTTTACTTGTATAGTATAGAGATTCTGTGTTTATTCTATGGTGACTTGTAAACTTATATATAGGTAAAATATATAGAAGATCCGAGACGGTATGAAGTTTGAGTTCAATTTAATTTGGCAACACCAGAATGATGGAATGATAGTGATGTTTGAATGAATGAATGAATGCCCGTTAGAATCATTGTTTATTACATTTTTATGATTATTCAATTTCAATAATTGTTAATTAAATCAGGCTTATAAAATCCCAATTTTCCGAATAAAATCCACCTTCAATCATTGGCGATTCATTAATGTCTCAATTTCATAAAAAAAAAATAATGTGTATTAGGGTCTACGGATGGTGAAAATGGGAAAAAATTGAATTAACTAATGTTGAAAGAAAAATTATTGGAGGACAGGCTGAATCATCGTAAGTCTTTTTCCGAAATTTTTGATTTGATATGGAATTCTTCATTAGTCTCGAACATTTGACTATCCAATTCATATTCCAATTTTGTCCAATTCATGGGAGAAGATTCTCCAACCACTTATCATTTCACAGTAGTGTTTGTATAGTTATGTACAATTGACATATCATCGCCTAATATCCACTTCTTATTATATATACTCAGCATTTCACCTGCTGTGACCAATAGAATATTATAGTATATTATAGTTGGATTTTTTTTTTACGACAAACCATAAGTTTGTTCTTTTGATGTTTTTTTGTTTTTGTCACAGTTGTGATATGAGAAAATGATACATAGGGTCCTATGATCACATAGGATGTATCTTTGTGAATCGGAAACATTGTCACAGAATCGGTTCTTCATTGTTTGTTGCATTTGTTTGTTGCATTTGCAATGTATAAATTCCCAACAATCATCCATTCATTCATTCAACATTATATATTATTTCTTGATTCTTACTTTCATCAGACATTATGATCATTCTGCACTTAATCAGTTCCAACTTGTTTCTCTGAATCATATCATCTGTAAGCTTGATGTGACTGAATCCACATTCTGTATTCGAATATATATTGTTATACAATAATTTGAAAAAATACATAGACCTACGTCTATTGTCATCAGAGCTAATATATATCTATCTTAGATCGAACCAGTGATACTAATAACTGTTAGTTGTACAGGCTACATTATAACTTATTCAATTATTCACTTTAGGGTATTGAGATTGCCCTTGTGATCTCCCGTCCGGACGATTCTGCCATGTCATCTCTATCGTGCAATTCAATTGATAAAAATAAAATTCGATGAAATTGACTGTCTTCAATTGGAAAAATATGGCTCGTTTCAAATTTGGCTGGTGATATATATATAGAAAAATCTCCGATTCAAGGGGATTCCAAAGACCATGGAGGTAGTTAATCTATTGTTTATGTTCAGGTGATATATATATATATATATATATATATATATATATATATATATATATATATATATATATATATATATATATATATATATGTATATATATACCATGAAAAGGATTTTGTAATTCAAAAATGAGAACTATTCAATTAAAATTAAAAATGGAACCAACTTTACTATCAAACGTATAGTGTGTGAAAAAAAAGCATGTCATGACTGTAAAGGGATCGAGTTATCCATTAGTTTTCCTCTATTACCTTCGCTCCTTTTTTCCCTCATGGTCTCTGTTTTTTCCCTGAAACGAGTTTCAACAGCAACGAAAACCCACCCCCGCCACCCCCTGCTCCTACCACCACCACCACGCCGAGTGTTTATTGGGTTTCTAATACAAATCAAATAAAGCGCAAAACCTCAACAGTCAATTCGAAAAGAGGCGAAAAGAACAATTCCATTATTAGGGGATCAAACACCTCGTATTATACCCTCCCCTTTCCCTTACCGCCCCCATTCCCTCTTCTGTAACCCCTATTGCGTCAAACCTGAAAAGGGGAAACGTAATGGGATTATCTTTAGAAGCGATTGCCTTATTTTATATTTTAAGGAGTTATATAATAGAAGACTTCATCCTCCCTATCCTCTCTTATATACCAGGTTTATATAATTCTACAAGTCACTTTTGTTTTCAGATTTTTATAGGAGATGGAAAGGGAATGAATTCTTTCAGTGTTTTTAGACATTCGAATTGGATAAGATTGCCAGAGATATTCTATTCATTTTATAGTCAAACAATCTCCTATTTCATTTCATCAATACGTTATATTATATGAAGCAATAATATGATAGTATATACACCACTGAATGAATAAGTTGATATGGTTATCAAAATATAATTGTAGGCTGATGCACACTGGTACAAAGTATATACAGCGAACCCAAATTCTTGACAATGTCAGCTTCATATTTTGATAAGATTAAGGATTTTGATAATGCCAATACTTCAATTAGTTTCACAATCATTCGAATTCAATTACGTATTTACACTCATGTTTCTCGTCGAATGAATTCTACGCTGTTGTTTTGGTTGACAAATTATTTTTCTGAATAAATGACACATGGAAAATTATAGCGAAGTTTGATAAGTTATAAATACCGGAATCAAATTTGATTCACAATCCTAACTACTTCAAGATGAAAAATAACACGGAAATGCCATTAAATTTGGTATAGTGTGAAATTGCTTTGACTATCTAATTATAGTTCCATCAAAATCCTCATTTTGGCTCTAGTCAAATATGAAAACAAACTCAAATATTTGATTGCTATTGTACAATGAAATTATCTCCTATATTGGGAGAGCGAGAAGAGAGGGGGGTATTCCAACATAACTGCCCAATAAAACGCAAGAAAAACACACCCACAGTTTTCTTTACATTATTACTAACTTACATGTACCACTCTCCGTGTTTTTTTGCCAACCACCCCTCCTACCTCCCCCTTTGGCAACATGGCCACCACAAATCATACAATGAGGCAATTCCGGTTCCGGTAGCGTAGCGTTCTGTATCTAGCGACGCCCTCTGGTACTACTGCTTGCGCATACAAATGACTCAATTGACTTCAATATATCAGAAAACTGTACTCGGGGTGTTCTATTTATGAAAAAGAAGACAATTGCCGCCATCTTGTTCGAGAAGACACCATTTTCAGGAATTCATTACCACAAAAACTAGATAACTAAAACGAAATATATAGAATCTTTTCTCTTTTTTTCATGAAACTTATATAAACCTTACCTGGAGACAAATTTTGTAACTATTCCACTGGATTCAGAAATGTAGAGGCAAATTCAATAACGCGATTGGTTATAGTATTGATTTGGTTTTCAATCTTTTGAACTGATTCTGGTGTGGCTTTCCCCTTCTGGGTTATAGAATGTCGTAATTATTTTATGGGTCTACCAGCTCGATTGCGATAAGAGTATGAGAAGATGGAAACTTCCCTAGCAAACATCCAAAATAATCCAACCTCCAAAAACATTCCAGGAAAAGCTAGAGGTTCTACGTGATGTTTGAGCAAGACGGCCTAATCTATAGACCCACGACATATATACGACAGAGTGGAATTCACTTGAGTCAGGCTTGATTACAAATTGTCTTATATAATCTATCTGTGATTGAGACACATATTGAAAAATTCTCACTGCTGTACCAATTTCTTATGGTCAAATTGTTCTCATTCAATGAGAACATATTTAATGTATGTTCATAAATATGTTTATTCATCTTTGTATATATGAATATATATATATATATATATATATATATATATATATATATATATATATATATATATATATGTATTCAGGAGCCCATATATATATATATATATATATATATATATATCTATCTATATATATATATATATATATATATATATATATATATATATATATATATATATATATATATATATATATATATATATATATATATAAATATAGATATATATATATATATATATATATATATATATATATATATATATATAAATATATAAA
>OZ023337.1:14432798-14482798 GCA_964007535.1 Brachyptera risi | reverse complement strand
TTCATTGCTTAGGAATAATCAAAATGGGGTGGTAAGATCGCCCATGTGGTGCCCCGTCCAAACGATCCTATTTCAATCCATAGCCATAATTGGGATACAAAGATTTTGTATCAAGTTTCGATATATGATATCTAAATTCTATATGTTCTAAAATGATAAAGGAAAGAAAATTGGTTCCAGATTCAAGTGAAAGTGTGCGTTTTTGGGACAATATAAATTGAAATATGTATTTATTATTTCCATCAGATATGTCTTATATTATCATCATTGTTGTATTTTAAATTGCATTTACATGTTTTGTATATTTTTTATGTATCTATAGTGTATGAAATATAGCAAAAATTGCTACATAAACATTATTATATATAATACTCCATATTCGAAATTTCCATCATATATCAATCAATGTCTGGTTCATTTCACCCCATCAATGAAATTTCTCTTTGATCATGTAATTGTCTCTTATACGTCTGAATTTCCCATATTTTAATCGTCTATATATATTTTAGCATATATATATATATATATATATATATATATATATATATATATATATATATATATATATATATGACACACATCCGTACTGAAAATATGATGTTATGTACCGGATGTACCTATTTTGTAGAGATTTCCGTTAGTGGGTAATTGAGCTCCGGCTTTCACTTCCGGGGGTTGTAAATATACGAAACATCATCTTGCCGATTATTTCTGCACCCTTATGATTATCGGTGTAATTGGTCCTTGGAGGGGGTGAAAGCTTTTGAGTAAGGGGAGAGGTTGGTTGCTTGGAATTGGCTGAGTTGTTTTGGTAGATTCCCTAATTTTGTTGAGAGTAGAACAATTTCCCACGTATTTTTCTAGAATGAATATAGAAATCAATGCAGTGCAATAATAAACTGATATTCCATATGTATGTATTCATCTTTATTGGGTATAGCTACACACTTTAATGATAAATATAGATCTATTGGCGTGGGATGATTGAATAATGAGATATTGAAATAATAAGATTCAGGTATATATATACTTAGTTAATGGAAGGAATAGTGGACAGGTATTGGTCGTGGCCTATATTGAGGGAACCATCCTGGGACTAGCCTGGGCTATACAGAGGAAAACTACTCAAAGCACCTGTATAAAGATGAACGGTGCCGGGGATCGAACCGAGTTACGGTTCATTCTCACCTTCCACGTTACATGCATGAAGCGATCGCCTTAGCGCTGATCAGATGAGTTCGATCCTACTTTTATGGAGCTTAAAATTCACACGTTTTTTTTTGTTTGTTTGCTTATTTGTACACACTACACAGGCCATACGGTTTGACTGATCAACAAGAAACTCTTTATGGGCACGCAGATTGATTCAACTTGGAACTATATAGTTTCGGGGACAAAATCGGTTGGACCACTTTTGAGATGAACCCTCTCAAAGTATTGAAAAACTGTATGAAATCACGTCGAGCCAAAAACTAGTCAAGGTGTGTGGAGTTTCCGAGGAGACCTCACACAAATATCTCGCTACTCTTATAACGCATATGCTGCTTCCATTTATGGTATGAACTAATATTGAGAATCATGGAAATAAGAACAATTTTCGTAAGAAAAATCGAGACAAATTCAGATGTTAGGATCAGTTCGAAGTTCGAAGGTTGGTTGTTCGAGAGATGATTGAATTCTACGTTCAGTTGGATCGGTTCACCATTTTCAGTTTGTTCAATGAAGTACAATAAGATTGATTAAATTTACTGATGTGGTAAGAAGATTCCTTATTTGTTCTTATAGTTCTCGATCAATGATCGATTAGTTGATGATGATTAGTTTTCATCAATGAAAAAAATGATGTGAGTTGGTTAATTTCCATTCATATCAAACGATATACGATATAATAATATTATACAAATATCCTATCGATCCATTTAATTTGATCGAACCATATGTTCATGAGATGGTGATCAGAGCTAATATGTTCAACCTTTTTTTTCATATTGATAAAACGAGTGTTGAGAAAAAATGCTGTTAAACAAAATTCTCATCGCTTATCCACAAAGCCTTATATTAGGGTTAGACTTGATTTCTATAGTACATATTGCGTTATTCATTTGCATAAACCCATTTGACTACACGTGAGGGTAGTCTTAAGGGGTGGTCCCATTAGAAAATATAACGTGATATTCTTCACATGAAATTAAAAATATTGTAAAAACGAATACGCAATCACGTATGCCTTGATTTCTACTGGGTGATATTTTGATTTCGATAGTAAAACTTCATTCTGTAAAAAATTATCTCCCTCAGGTTACAATTATCTTGAACAATGTGTTGAATATATTTGTCGAGAGGAATTATTTTTCTCTAAACGATATGGGAAAATATATTGCTTGCGTGTAGCTTCACGTGCATAATAGATTATATATTACTATATAATTGATTATCGTTCTGCATAATTTCATCAGACCACCCATCATATTATTTTCCATCTATTCCTCTTCATATATTCAATTCCTTCCGACGTAACGTTCTCGGTAACTTGAGATGAACTTCAGTTTCTCTTGGTATCTTCAGTTTTCCATAGTGACTTCAGTTTCTTTCAGTCAATATTAGTAGGTCCATTTTTGAATAGTGGTTTGATTCATGTAGTTATGGCCTGGGATAAAATTATGAGAATATTCGGATTTTGCAGAAAAAAATGTGATAGTCCGATAGAATTAAAATGATGAAATACAAAATTTACCATAACATTTTTTGTGATAGGTTCTCATTGTGAAATCTTGCTAGCTTTAATATTCACATCACATTTGCGATTCAAGCGTCTTTTTCTCACCCAATTGGTTATTTTATTAATATATTTTCATATCAAAATGAAATGTATTATTATTTCTTGTATTGTCATCATTTGCTTAGAAGATCAAATACTGTATAGAAATAGCACAATTACGTCATTATAGTATATTGTGTTCATATTCTTGTACAGTTTTTTATTCATCATTAGATTATAATTTTTCATTACTGAACAAAGTTGTATGTGTTGAGTAGGCCTATTTAGAAAAAATGACACTTACTTCGCTATACTATTTTGTATTCGATGTATTTTTCATGACTTGCCATATATTTTTCGCATAATTTTATGTAATGATCAATTCGGACTAATAAACAAATGAAATGAGATTGAATGAGATAACATGAGAATAAAGATGAATAACCCAAAAAAATCGTACAGACCTTTATACTTTAGTTTCATATTTTTTATCAGCACTGAAACATTGAAACCTGATACAAAATTATTATCTCTCAATCAAGGCCAAGAATGGAAGATGGTATAGTTTGGATATGGTACAACAAGACCAATATTACCATCCCAGAACAATAACTATCAATTTAAAATTAACTCATACAAAAAACAACGAATCTCGAGGTGATAAATGCAGGGATAGTATACTAGTAGGCCTATGAAGCCATATTCACAATGAGGAGAAAGAACACAAGTCTCGAATCTTTTTGCAATCTTGATAATTATTTTTTCTTCTCTACTCTTTCCACTTTATATGATATACTGAAATGAAATTTGATGAATCATGTTCAAAATGAACACTCTTGAAAATCACACATTCACAAAGTTTTTGCTCATCTTTCTATTTCCAAAATAACACCACTACTTCACGTATAATAATAATGATAATAATAATGATAATAATAATGGTTTTATTTCCTTTTGGATCATTACATGATATAATGGAAAGTCATAAAAAAAGTTATTTAACAAAAATTCAAAATATTCAATATAAAAATCTCAATATGAACACACTTTAACAAAACTCATCTAACCTATACAAGCATTTTTCAATCAAATAACTGCGCAGTCTTTTTTTGAATACAATTTTAGAATCGAGTTGAACACATCATCGTATTAAAATTATTTCCACATGACATGGTTGTATTTATCTGGTGGGATTATCCTATATATACGATCATCTTCAACCTTATTAGTGAACCAACACTTGATTCCGAGCTTTCAATCTTAATGAATAAATAAATGGTCCAATTATCAATGACGTATAACCTTATCCCATGTTTATGTCGTTCAAAAATATGTCGTCAGTTTTCATTCACCCTTGTTATATAACTTTGTTAAACAACACAAGTTAGTTGATAGCTTCAATCTATAGCTGGTTATGTCTCCAGTAATGGCTAATCGTTTCATAATCATCATCACTTTATAATAACAAGACGGGATGTAAAATGGCAGGTTTGGTAGTCTCCTCTCTACGCGGCATATGAATCTATTGTTACCTCGCCTTGGGCTGATATACCGTGAGTTGCCTGGTATTGCTTGGTAGATGGGTAATCACCGAACTCACTTTGTGGTTTAGTCTTCGGCTGATGGACGCAGCGAAAACATAGAACACACTTGTGATGTTGAATGTTTATTATCGTTTTCTATATCCAATTTATTCTCAATTTTTTCATTCTGATTGATGGATTGGTGGTGTTTAACGGTCCTATAACATCGATGGATGGTCATTTTGCGACGGTATTTTCCATTCGGTTCAGTTCATTTAATAGAATTTGTAGGGGCAAAATGACCTATAGCTGTCGACGTGCCTCTAAACCCCAATATTCATTCATTCCAGTCCATTTGTTCTTTCATATTTTCCATATAAAAACCCAAAACACACTTGTTATAATGTTGAATGTTCATATTCGATCTTTTTCTTTACATTCACTTTTTTTGAATTATTTTTGTGTACATTCAATCGTTTATACAAATATTTGTGTACATTTTAGTCCAAGTGGCAATCGTTTTTGACCGAAGTTTTTTTTTGAATTAATTTCTCTCTCTCTCTCTCTCTCTCTCTCTCTCTCTCTCTCTCTCTCTCTCTCTCTCTCTCTCTCTCTCTCTCTCTCTCTCTCTCCCTCTCTTTCTCTCTCTCTCTCTCTCTCTCTCTCTCTTTCCCTCTCTCTCATATAAAATTTTCATAATATGTTCTTGATTACAGAGTTGGAGCGACTACATCAACGGATCTCACCAATAGGTAATTATAGAGAATACAATTCGATTAATACAAATCAATACATTCGCCTATAGTATATACCAAGACAGTCATTTTGTAAATGTCATCTGAATTTGTTTCTGTTAGCTCATCTCTGCGTTTCAAGGCCCATTTTATGCTTGACAAAATCTTGTTTAAGATAGTGAATACTATATTTGAAGTGATAATCATCCCAAGTAATCAGGAACATGACCAATTGTCAACAAATAATGTTATCATAGAAATGCAAATCAAATATACATGCAATCAATATTATAACATTGGTTAAAAATAGCTGCATTAACACGGTTGAAATATAAATGAGACCTCAATATATTCATCTTCTAATATGTGTTCATATCTATTGGATACAAAAATATACTAATATTTTTCAATGTGTTCACCTTTCACTCATGTTCTCAAATCCTGGCCCATTCACGTTATTTTGAGAGATGGGTTGGATTCTACCAATAGGTGGAGGTGCCAGCTTTCCTGTTGTCTACGTGTTGTTACTCAAAGTCATGTTCTATGTATGTATGTACGTACATGTATGTATGAGTGTTATGTATGTATCGTATTTGATATGCTATACAGTGTTTTTGTATGTACTGGTGAGTGCTGGTGTGCACTGGTAAGTGCTAGTAGTTAGCACTGGTAAACTCAATTCCAGATCAATTCCTCTTGGGGAACCAGCAAATTTGGGTGATTTGTCATCATTCACGTAATTTTTACAAATCATTTTCCATTTTTCTTCATTTAACGGGTAATAATCCTATCAGGTTTCCACATCGATTATCATTATGATATTCAAGATATCAAGAGATCTTCAAAGAAGTGACAAACATAACGATATTTTTTATGAAATCCAAACTATAGTTTCAAATTAAGTTTCTCTCCATGAATAATTGAATATTCATATCCATGAATTTGTGGTCTAGTTTATTTCTCGTGTGTTGTGCCCTGGTACCGATGGTAGTTACGTTTTGACAACTCAATCAGCCAAGCAGGTGACTAGCGTATCTTAACACTTAAATGGGCTTGGGCCCACCAATCATCGGCGGGGCAAGGGTGGATAGAACAAGGGGGGGGGGGGAGGGGGGAGGGAGGGGAACGATGAGCACGGAGGGTTGTTAGAGGTGATTCAGATATTATTATCATTATTGAAGTAGCACCATTATCAACGGAGCTATAGAAAAGTGGAGGCATTGTCTTTTTTTTTTGTTTTGTTGTAGTGGTAATCATCTTCCGGTCACAGGTGAATGAATGGCTATCAAAAATATGATGTCTTCTTCATATTGTTACTTTTTGTCACTAATTAGGGTTGTATAGTCTGCGCGAATGAGAAATGAAATATTTGTATTTGTCTTGTATGATCAATTTTTTGAACTTATTCTCAAAATTAACATAGCTCTGTAAATTCGAAGAATTACGTTCCACACACAAGAAACATTCTGCAACCGGAATTTACATTTCAAAAATGAAAACTAATTTTCACTCATCATTTTGGATATATCGATAGTGTATTAAGTTTATCGTAGATTCAAATCATTCTTGAATGATTGAGAACAATTATTGTTGGAAAGAGAACACCAAATAAAAAAAATATAAAATTAAAAATGAAAACGAAGAAAGAGTGTGACGACCAATGAAAATATGTGAATAACATTTGAAAAATCGGATAAGTGGATGATGAGATATAAGAAGTAGAAGATGGATGTTGATGGGAAGCCAGGCCATGATTGACTAGTTGGTCGTGAAAAGCAGAGAAAAGTTTTTTCTAAAGCCGAAGAGGATGTCCCAGCAACGACATTCAGAATCGATAGGCACTTACAGAATCAAGCGGACTGTTCTAGAGATAGTGCCCAAGTGGAAATAAAATGTATCCACTGTTGTTACCATCTATGATCCACAGCTACTTCCCATCATGAATCCAATATGTTACCACTGTATAGATCCATTATATAATCAATGTGTCAAATGGATCATTTGGTGGCAACATAGTGGCTGTAGATACAAGGTACTACCTCTTATTACCACTTTACATTAAGAATGCACCCATAATAATGCCACAGAAGAAGCCATCTTGTGACCATTAGCGGCCATTCTCTTGCCACAAAGTTAGCACCCTTATTACCACCATATACCCTCAATGCAGCCACAGATGGCCACAGCAACGGACCATTCTATACCCACAATGCATCCACAGATAGCCACAGTAACGGCCCATTCTATACCCAAAATGCACCCACAGATGGCCACAGCAACGGCCCATTCTATACCCACAATGCATCCACAGATGGCCACAGCAACGGCCCAATCTATACCCACAATGCACCCACAGATGGCCACAGCACCTGCCCATTCTATACCCACAATGCACCCACAGATGGCCACAGCATCTGCCCATTCTATGCCCACAATGCACCTACATGTAGCCACAGCAACAACCCATTTTGTACCAAAAATATACCCACAGCTTCCCACTGTACATCCACAGTAACCTGAATTTTGTACCCCGATGGCCCGCATACCCTACGATTTGTGGACAGAAAATCAGTATGATAAAGAAAGATATGGACAGAGATATATGAGAGGATACATGATTTTTCGTAATAACTTGTGATTACAGAAGCTTGATTGATAACTGAAACAAGTCAAGTATGACATGTTGCTCATGCTTACAATATCCATGGTTAAAAGTACACAACCAAACACACAACAGGATTATAACAATGAATTAGTGATAAGTTCCAAGAAATGTGTGCATTTTGAAATACTTTCAAAGTTGAATCAGTTATTAATCAATACTTATGTGGGACACAATTATTAAATAACAAATACAGTACACATTAAATAATTTCGATGAAATTTATTGTAATGCAAGAAAATGTAAGAAATTATGAACATTATTGTTGTACAAAAACTATTATTCTTATAAATCTACAACATTATTTCAAAATCAATGGATTATGAATAATTTCTCACTGTAGCTGCCTTGTGTGACAATAATTCAACCCAGGCCACTAATAATAATGATATGAACTGTTAACTTCATTACTGTACTATCATAATCTGAATAAAATTGAGAATATATACAGCACTTGGACATAAAAAGCTACAAATTGTGTAGTAGGCGCCTATAACACTCATTGGCAAAAAGAGGTAATTCTCCAAGCTGAATCACAAGTCTTGATATATCAGACATCATTCAAGGAACTATTAATTTTACATGAGACATCATATTACCCTACAATTGATAAAGTACAAAATATAATAATATGTTCATATTTTGGAAAGATTCAATAACTTGAGAAATCTTTCTGAAACATGAAAATTGTGTACTAAAATCAATGAATTCAAGAGTGGTCAGGATGCAGGGTTTCGAGCGTGACAGGTGATTATTTGAAGATGACTTTGGAACAAAGGGATATCAAAGTTAAAATACAGCCAAAACACAGATAGTTTTTATACAATCAAATTATATGGACAAGAACTACTAAACCTGTCCTACTGTAAATGTCATTTGTATGGAGCTAAAGTATGTAATTATCAGAGTTTTGACTGTATTAGGAGCTTATTATCTCTTTCAGAAAAATTGACTCCAAAAAATTCGTTTCACTAAAAACCGCAACTTGCTGATGCCTCTCAAGGGTGCACTGAAGACCAGTTGCACTAGTGATAGTGAAGTCATTGTTTTATTCACATTCAAACTCTTGAAATACAATATAACAAAATAATAATTTTAAAAACTGATGACACTTATATGATCTAAAAATACAGTACAACCTTGATGGTACTCCGCTCGATACCATGACGATTGCGATAGTACCGGTACGTCGTTTTACGTCCCCATAAGACCCAATGTTATTTTTTGCAAGATTTGGTGCAACTTATACGGGGGTGCAAATTATATGCGAGTGCGACTTATACGGGGGTGCGAATTATGCGCGGGTGCGAATGATAAGCGGGTGCAGCTTATAAGAAGGTACGCAGGTGTGAATAATACGCAGGTGTGAATAATGCGCGGGTAGGAATAATACGCGGGTGCAAATAATATGCAGGTGCGAATAATACGCAGGTGTGAATAATACGCGGGTGTGAATAATACGCAGGTGTGAATAATACGCAGGAATGATACGCGGGTGCAGCTTATACACAAGTGCAACTCATACACGGGGGTGCGAATTATACGCGAGTGTGACTCGTACGCAGGTGCAGCTTATAAGCAAGTGCAACTTATACGGGGGTGCGAATGATACGCGGGTGCAACTTATACGAAGAGCAACTCAAACGGGGATGCGAATTTTACGCGAGTGCGACTCGTACGCGGGTGCGAATGATACGCAAGTGCAACTTATACGGGTGTGCAAATTATACGCGGGTGCGAATGATACGCGGGTGCAGCTTATACACAAGTGCAACTGATACAGGGGTGCCAATTATACGCGGGTGCAGCTTATACGCAAGTGCAACTTATACGCGGGTGCAGCTTATACGCAAGTGCAATTTATACGAGGGTGAAAATTATACGCAGGTGCGAATGATACACGGGTGCAGCTTATACGCAAGTGCAACTGATACGGGGGTGCTAATTGTACGCGGGTGTAACTTATACGCTAGTGCAACTTATACGGGGGTGCAGCTTATACGGGGGTGCAAATTATACGCGAGTGCGACTCGTACGCAGGTGTGAATAATATGCGGGTGTGAATAATACGCAGGTGTGAATAATACGTGTGTGTGAATAATACGCGGGTGTGAATAATACGCGGGTGTGAATAATATGCGGGTGTGAATAATACGCGGGTGTGAATATGCGGGTGTGAATAATAGGCGGGTGTGAATAATACGCGGGTGTGAATAATACGCTGGTGTGAATAATACGCAGGTGGGAATAATACGCGGGTGCGAATAATACGCGGATGCGAATAATACGCAGGTGTTAATAATACGCGGGTGCGAATAATACGCGGGTGCGAATAACACGTGGATGCGAATAATACGCAGGTGGGAATAATACGCGGGTGCCTATAATACGCGAGTGCGAATAATACGCGGGTGTGAATAATATGCGGGTGTGAATAATACGCGGGTGTGAATAATATGTGGGTGTGAATTATACGCGGGTGCAACTCATACGCGAGTACGACTTCACGGGGGAGGGGGGGGGGAAATTATATGCGAGTGCGACTTGTAAGCGAGCGTGAATAATTCGCGGGTGCAGCTCATTTGCGAGTGCAACTTATACGGGGTTGCGAATTATACGCGAGTGCAACTTATAAGCGAGTGCGAATGATAAGCCGGTGCAATTTATACATGAGTGCGAATTATAAGCTGATGCAACATATAAGCGAGTGCGAATGATGAGCCGTTGCAACTCATATGCGAGTGCGAATTATAAGCTGGTGTAACTTATAAGCGAGTGCGGATTATAAGCCGGTACAACTTATAAGTGAGTGCGAATTATAAGCCAGTGCAACCTATACGCGAGTGCGACATACACGCGAGTGCAACTCATACGCTGGTGTGAATGCTACGCTTGTGCGACTTATAAGCAGGTGTGACTTATAAGGGAATGTGAATGATACACGAGTGCAAGTTATGTTACGCGGGTGCGATTTATATGTGCTAAATAAATAGAACCTTGTAAAACTTGTAAACCTTGTGAACCCAGAAAACAATCATTATAGAAATAGCAAGTATATTCATGGTTGAATTGAAAAAAAACTAAAAAAACTAATGAATGTGTAGGCCTAGTCTTAACTGACTAGGCCTACTTACTAATGCTCGATCATAAAATGAGTGAATCCGTCATTTCTGCATGGATTTAAAAGTAGGCCTATTCACAATAACAATTTGGACTAAATCATTATCAACGGCATTATCACAACAAATACATACTCAAGGGCCAAAGTACCATAATAACTTCATGTAATTGAACTGCTACTTTTTATAAAACTCTTTATAAATGTTTGCAGCCAAAAACATTGCTACGACCACATGATCACGTAGTTTGAAAACGCCAATCATATTTATGCCAAGTTTTGTGGCACTGAAATGTTAGTTTTGCCTCCTAGGCCTATCATCTTTGGAGAAGGATTTTCATGTAAAGGTACGGTTTCATGGCTCGCGGCAGACGGAGGTGGTTGAAAAACTCGTCTGCGATATCACAAAGTCGCATTTTTTCGCATTCACTTGAGATTTGATTTATTCATTTGTATGTAGCCTATTATTCGAGTACAATTGAGGCGGTACAATGATTTTCAGCATCATATTTTGTGGCATGCAAATACTATAATGAGGAATATTTGAAAAGTACGGATTCAGAAGTAATATTTGATTATATTTCGACATAACCCTACTTTTTGTATGAGAGAGAATTTAACCGCGGCGTTTCATTTCAAGAGTTGAATTTCTCTCGAGGCAGCAAGAAACAGGTTCAAGCGGCAGAATTTAGGGCTTTCTGATTGGTCATAAGAAAAATATATGCCGGCTTTTTCCCGAGCCATGAAAACGCGCCTCAGGTGAGTGCTCAAGGTATTGTGCCAGCACCACATTTTGACAAACTTGACAAATGAAACCAAAGTCAAGCTTATATGCCACCAATATTACAGTCACTCACAAAAGATAGCCTCTACTTCGTAGACGGTAATCTTTAGCCGCTTGTGCGCCCTTTTTCTGCCCATCGTCTCAATTATCTTCCGTTACCGGTAACTATATATTTCAACTAGAAATAATTGAAATCAATCACATACCAGTATGTACTATCACGGATGTCAAAATTTTGTTCATTGCTCTCATAACAGCCTCAACCTTCTGCAAGTCCGCTCCCTCGTCAACTCACTATTTTCATTTCCGTTCTTGTTAGTCCCGATGATCTTCCAGTCACGACGGAGTATTTTCATCTTTGGACCGCCTCAGTTGCTCTACAGTAGTTTTGGAAGCGTATTTTGAATTGCGTTGGTTCAAACTGGAACTGATAAAATATGAGTTATGAAAAGTGTATTCCAAATTGAAATAGCCATCAACATAGATTCACATAAGCTGTAAGTTCATCCAAGTAGGACAAAGGCTATCCAAATAATTCTAATTCAGATTGATAACTTGCTATCCGTAACAGTAGGGACTAGTTAGGTGAAGTAGACATGTGAACTTGTAACATAACATACAGTTTCTACGTTTTATTTCATTTCAGTATCATTATTCATGAAATGATCTGTCAAGTGGTTTTGGTCTTTAACTTAAACAGTCCTAACAAGGAGGTGTCAAAGATTAAGAGGGAAAACAGAGTTTTGTAGTGTTTGGGTTCGATAAAGTGCTAAAAGCAATTAATTTTAATGGTTATTACTTTAAAAAAGAGGGTGATTATTTTGTTTCTAAATACAAACCCTTCACGATGTGGACAATATCAATTCACACACGTTTAATTTGTAGTTCTAAAGTCAGTAATAAATATATAGTTTCAATGTGGGGGAGCAGGCATCTTTTAAAAGCCATATATGACCAAAATTTAACAAAGACAACCAATCAAAACTCTGCGTTCTAAGACCTTATCAATCAAACTTTAGTTATGATAGTGTAATACATTTAGGAAGTGAACTAAATGTAGTTGCAGTAGAAATTTAGGAAATATCCAAACAGTTCATTATGGACCGCGACACAGGCAAGTTGTGCCAAAAAGCTGTGAGAAAGTGGTGAAACTTACGGAATGAATAGTGTTTTCTAAAATTAGTGAATTTTAAAATTATGTACTGAATCTGTGACAATTTATTCTATTGAAATTCAAAATTACGTTATTTGCACTTCCATCTCGACTCCGCCACTGGCTATTCCGTCACCAGGCCGAGGGGATCTCACCTCTGCAGCATCAAACATTAAGTACAAACAAATCCACCACATTTGCCCTTTAGAACCCTCCACTACCCTCTTCAAGAACAATAATAATCGCCATAAAGGACTTGTCTTCTTTTCACTGTGTAATTTTAAAGTGTAATAATTGTAATAATGTGTGTTTAAATCAATATATTTCTCTTTTTAAATATAATTTAAGTATTTATTTGAACCGGTAACGTTAAAAAGTGAATGGTGGATGAAAAAAAACATAGGCCTATTGAATTTATTTCCTTTTTCAATGGGTTGTAACAACGCACTATAGGCCTACTGATGGCTATGATCTATTGGCGTCGGTGGATGATGTATGAGATGATGGGATGATGAGATGAAAGGTTATTTTATTAAGTGTTTTGGATGGGGGGAAGGAGTCGGTCGTGACCTGTTGTTAAGGAACCATCCCAGTATCAACCTGAACGACAGAGGAAACCACGAAAAACCCTGTCAGGATGGTCAACCATGGCGGGAATCGAACCCCGGTCTCCCGAATGACGGTTCAGTGTGTTACCACAAAAAAATAATCAAGTTTTGGTGCACTTGTGGTGCTCTGTCCAAACAATCTTTCCTTTCATTCTCATCTCGTTGCTTCCATTGCAATTTTAATGGAGGATCAATGATTGAGTGACAAGTCTCGATACTAATTTCCTGAAGTCTCAAATGCTGGTTAGTAATAACACTTGAATCAATTGATGCTTTTTTCAATCAATGCTGGCTGAACAAGACAACATGAAACACTTACGATGAGAGCACGCGTTTGTAGAGCCCACTGTTGGAACTCGATCTTCCCACGTCCAGACCTGTCCATGAGTTGAGCCGGTATTCGATGTTGAACGTTTCTAATCAAACATCTTCCTCTACTTTTTTTCCCCGAGAAGTCGACCTAGAAAATCAAAACATTTTTCCTAAATTGAAAATGTCCAAGTTATGTAATTCAAGTCTGGAGTGAAAAAATAAATATTATTTGTAAAATTTTAGGCCTACTATGCCCAACTCAACTGGGTCCATTGCTAAATGCATGGGCCCTTCTATTTTGTGAGGTTATGGTAGCCGATAGAGTATAGGCCTAGCCAATTAGTTTGAGCTGGGTGAAGTGGTCGCAGGACGGAACCTTGCTCTTCTGATTATAAATCATACAATGACAAATAAAGACATCTAGGCCTAGCAGACCTAAGACCTCAATATTTTAATCGCACTAAGACCCCGTTTACATTACTACCATCCTACTATAGTAGAGTTACTGGAGTAAATGGGCAGTAACTAATATTGCGTTCACACGGAAAAAAAATAAGTTCTTGGTTACTAGACGTTTTAGTTACATAATTTACCGCGTGAGTGTGTTTTGAGCTTTACAGCCTTCTAGCCAACGACACTAAAATAATTTTTGAAGGCTGTTTGCACAGCTGATTAGGCAATATTTACAACTTTCGCCGACGCCATCTTGAAATTATACTACCAGGCTACGATCGTACCAACCTATGAGCGTTCATACGGGTACATCTACTAGAGTAAACCTACTAACGGTAGTAAGTTAACTCTAGTAGCTTTTGTTACTAGCGTAGCAACTAATTCACGTTCACACACGGTAAGTTACGATCGTAGGTGGGGTTACTAGAGTAGTTGAGTAGTAATGTAAACGGGGTCTAAGGAAGTAATTCGGAACTCACGAAATCAATGCCCTAGGCGGAGCAGCTAGGCCTAAATAAATAACCTAAATAACCTTGAAACAAACCGGTTAGGTATACGGCATATTCATCATAATTTGGGCTTGAAACTAGAGATAGGTTTCATACAATATCAATTATTATCCATCAAATGTAACTTACCTCCTGAATCTCTTCTAAAACGACTTTCACAATAACGGCAGACGGACGAGTTCGAACCAAACACATGTCTTGCGCGTAAGGCTACCACGCACACATCTCGTCAGAAGTGCCAACCCAAACATGACAAAGATATGTGACAGAATGCAACCACGTCAATGGTAATGACTGGGAGGTGGCAACAGTATGGATTGAATAAAGATACCATGTGGATGTAAACGCTATTATTCAAACAAGATTATATTGATTTGAATGATTTTGATCTAATTATTTTTTTAATACCGATTACTTGAGTAATGCACTCTATAATATCATAAAATAGTGTTGAGTCAAATATCCACTCCGTAATAATCAGCTATGTCAATTTCAAAGCTAGAACATTAATTACTAGAGAACCAGATCAGGTAGAATGTTCTTTCTTAGATTGTTGTTGATCGATTTGGTCGTAGAAAAAGAAAAATCACGTTTGAAGATATTCTCCAAAACTTCTACAATTATGAACGTAGAGTATGATGATTGATTCAAAAAAATTGGAAATTAGGGCACAAAAAATCCTGAAAGTTTCATCACAATCGGTCGGATAATTCCGAAACTAGGGCATCGCGAAATAAAATTATCGCGCACGCCTGATTTGAGAATTAATTGCGGGCGAACGTAAGGAGATATTATAGTAATTCTATGACAGAAACTCTTAGAATTGTGACTTCTATCATCAGTGACAGAGTGGAAAAAATTGAAAAAAATAACAAAAAATGTAGGTTGTGAATACGATTTCAGCATAACTACTAAACTTTTCAAAAACATCTTGTGAAATTTTCGTAAAAGCTGTGTTTGAACTTTTTTTCTTGATATGAAATAAAACGGTTATCTGTATTGGAAAAGTAAGGAAAAAAACATTAAAGAGAGAATTCAACGAATCCACTGGTCGTAGCGATTTTTTAAAGATTAATATGTGAAATTACTGAAATCTCCAAATTGAAATCGATTTCGATCATATTTGGCTTGAATGTAGGTACCATCAATTAAAACAACTTGTACGATTTTGAACCTCATATATGGGCTAGTTGTTGAGATAAAAATTGCCAAACTTTGCTAATTTTTACTGACTTTTTGCTGCGCTCCTGCTGGGTCGTGGAGCGTGCGTGCGCATTGATGATAGCACGTCAGGATAAAGGAGAGCTTAACTACATAACAAATTCTTAGACTAATCGAGTTGAGAGGGGGGCTGTTTCTTCTCATTTTCATGTTTTGTTGCATTTTTAGTCATCAATAACTTGTTGCACACAACCATCATAATGACCATATGGCTTGTTACGCACCGAATATAATGGTGACAGAAAAAATATATGATGGGTAGAGAATGGCGTCAGTGCTATCTCGTCATCGATCAGGTGGCAGTATCTTGGATCGAAAATAGATATATGTGGCTTCAATATACAAAACTGCCACGATACATCCACCGTACAGCCATGTGCCTTCAAAGAACGAGAAACAATGGCAACAACTAAAATTTACAGTGGGTATAGAATGGTTGTATGGCCATCTATAGCGGTACTATCTCCATGATGTGACCACACATCGATTGGGTGGCAATATCGTGGATTGAAAATGGATATATGTGGTTTCAATATACAAAACTGCAACGTTACATCCACTGTACAGCCATGTGGCTTTAAAGAACGAGAAACAATGGCAACAACTAAAATTTACAGTGGGTATAGAATGGTTGTATGGCCATCTATAGCGGTACTATCTCCATGATGTGACCACACGTCGATTGGGTGGCAATATCGTGGATTGAAAATGGATATATGTGGTTTCAATATACAAAACTGCAACGTTACATCCACTGTACAGCCATGTGGCTTTAAAGAACGAGAAACAATGGCAACAACTAAAATGTATAATGGGTATAGAATAGTTGTATGGCCATCATATGACCAACGTGGATTGATGATGGATGTTGGTTTAGTGGCAACATATTCTCTGTGGATCTATGTGGTCACATTGTGGATCTGCATTGGATCTCAAATATGGCAGTGGATGTATGATGGTCGGAAGGTGGTCACGCTATGGATATATAATATTTTTACTTGGGTGGACAGCATCACCCTCTGACACAATTATATTTGTTATCATGAAATGCTGAATATGATGAGAACCGGAGTAAGAATGACACATGCAAATAAAAATAGTGAAGAATGATGATAATTTTATTACAATTTGGTCAAATTCTTAAAATGTTGAAAAACTGAAGATTATGGAAAATATGATAGCAATGGCTACAAAGTGACGAAATTATCCACATGAGTGTAGTGACACTAACCGAGGTATTGTGAGCAATAGTATCTAGAGTATGGTTTTTTATTTTAATCATAATATTATTAGTCATAATTTGAATTTTATAAATTCATTGGAAACTATAAAATTGTGTTCGAAGGTCATTGTTTGTGTTTTACCTCTTTTGTGTCCATTGGAAAACATTGTTGTAGTTACATTATGTATCATTATCATACACGTGACTTGCTACTTGACACAATTTGACTTTCAAGCGAGAAATATGAAAATTAGATCCAGTAAACTGACGAGAGAATCAATAATAATAAATAATTGAAAACACAATAACATAGTGAGATATTCAGTTCTATTCGGAGTGAGCCATCTCATAAGAAGGATCGGACATTTCGAAAAAAAATTCAATTGATTAGTCTTAGAAGTGGTATATAGGCCTAAAGCCAATCATTCTGATAATTGATCAATGATTCGTCTATCGAATGATACAAGATCATTCAGGTAGTCATCATGGGAATTTAATGATCAGTCAAGTTTTCTAAAACCATGGATTATTATTCATAGAAATGCAAGGAAAATGAGGGATACTTATATAGAAAATGATGATCATATACACAACTTGGATATATCACCTTTTCTGAAATTATGAAATCAAAAAATAAATTTCCTTTTCTGAAATCTCATACCTTTCTTACCATCTTGTTATATACTCTCTTATTATTTCTATAGTTTCAGCTCAGGCTGTGAAATGATACCCTGGTTCACCTGTAGGCCTATATGACGTCTCATCTCGATCATCAAGCCAAAGTGTAATTAATAGAGTTGAACTAATCGAGGGTAAAATATCAGTCATTAGGGCTCACATTCCTACTACCGCTCAACTCTTAGAGCCACTATTACTGCTGTCCTATCTTGTATGAGCTTGTCCCAAATCACTATGACAAATGACCGCATTATCTATCTTCCATATCGTCTTTCTCTCTCGCTCACTCACTTCTGTAAGCCATTGTTTTTTTCATTTTTCTATATCCTAATCACTCTCATTTCTTCTATATATATATATATATATATATATATATATATATATATATATATATATATATATATACGCTATCTCTCTCTCTCTTTCTCTCTCTCTGTTCCTCTCTGTCTCACACTCACTCAACTTGTTTCTTTCAATTCCTCTAGTTTTCCCTCTCTGCCTAAATCATGATCACTTTTATGCTTTCCTCGTCATTCTCTCGTTATCTCCCCCCCCCTCTCTCTCTCTCTCTCTCTCTCTCTCTCTACTCATGTCCCTTTCTTTCTCTCCATTTCATAATCACACTCGTTTGTGTATCTTCCTATATATCTCTTCCTCAATATATGTATCTCATACACAAGATCTCTCCCTCACTATGTCTCTTCCACACTATGTGTCTCCTTCACAATGTCTCTCCCACAACATCTTCATCATCATATCTTCTCCACACTATGTCTCTACCACACTATATGTCTCCTCACGAATCTATTTTCCACCTATGTTTCTCCCGAACAATGCCTCCCGCACTATATCTCTCACTCACTGTTTCTTCCTCGCTATATGCTTCTCCCTCACTCAATCCCTCTCTTTCTCTCCCTCCCCTCCCTTCCCCTTCCCTTTTATCCCTTCTCCTCCTATCACTCTCACACTCAGCTGTCTACCTGCTGATATGACATCATAATAACGCGATTATTTGTGATTAGTGACACTCCTCACCGCTAGGCTTTGTTTTCTTCTACTCAGCTCTTCTCGCCAGTTGATTGGTCGCTTCCCATGTCGAATTATGAGTAATTACCCTGCAGGATAATGAGAGCTATAACAAGGTGTATGCCTCCAGGTAATTAGACATTTAATTACATGCACACTTTGCGATTGAACGTCAAATTTGTTATGGCGTATTGAACAGTTATTAGACGTAATAATCGAGTTTTCTTTTCGAATATCAATGGAAGTTGGAAGATAGGACTGTTCATATACGAAATGTAATTACCGAGTACAATTATTTTAATCTGTATAATTGGTTATACTTATAGCGTCGACTGATTGTATTGATAATATAGGGATTAACTAATTAGGAGCCACATTGCTATGTCGTTTAAAATTGATGGATTGGAAGCATTTGTGTAGAAATTGAGCTATACAGAAATATGAAATGTCGTTTTCAACTGATAATATAGAAGTTCTGACATTTTTTGAATATGATTATTGTTCATTTTATTCATAAATTGTGTTCGTAATATATTAATATATCATTTCATGAACAACATCAAGAGTATGGGTATCCTTACATCACATCATTTTGTTTGTCGTCCGAAGTTTTCATAATTCAATTTCTAAATCTTTATTCATACAAAAAGTGAACTACAGAATTCATATTTTCGTCAGTTGGAATAACTTGATTTGTGTTCCAATCGATCTAATATCCATATAACATGAATGATATATATCTTCATTATCCAATCCGATATAAATAATTTCGAGGATTTCAGATTAATCGACGAAGATTGATAATCCTCTTTTTTCCATTTTCCCAATTTGTTTCTTTCAATGTGACTACATACAATAAAGATCGTATGATCATTTCGTTAATCTCTAACGACCTATTCTACACAGAAAAAGCCCCTACTATAATTTACTGCATAGTTTTCCGTTCTTACCTTACGACTCCGTCTCACGGGTCGTTAGAGGTAATTCAATATAATTCAACCGAATTCAACTGTCTAGTTTGGTAATACTTCTTCTTCTGGAGATAAGATTTTCACTCTTTTTTCCTAGCTTTAGAAAAGTTTTTATTGAACCTCGAATACTCTGTTGTGAATGGTGGTGACTCGAGATTGTCGACCGTTGATGGTAATTGACAGTAGAGACGGGCGATCGGAACTGTCAAGACTTCGAGACACGAACTAGGTTTAAGGTCTTATTTGAATTAAGTATTTTTCTTGTCAGTCTACTTTAGCTAGTGTCACCTTGTTACCCCGTGGGAACATCTTCAACTATTCTCCTTGATGAAAAACGTAAGACATATATTTCTTGTTCGATTTCTTTTTTCATGGCATTAGTAAAAGATCTGGCGTTATATTGAATGATACATTTAGATAATCATTATTAACCTAATGACTCACCAAATATAATTTAGGTCAAACTCATACCTAAATGTATCTGTAACTATAATTTTTTGAATACGGAGTCAATTTCAGATACTGAAAACTCAGTCAGTATCGGCAAATTTGCTTTGAATCTGTGAAGTGGGGTCAACTTAAGATTTTTAATTTTTTAATATAGAGACATGATTGTTGATATTGCTCTTTCTGAAGTCCTCAATTTCCAGGAAAATATTCCTAAATATATGTATATATATATATATATATATATATATATATATATATATATATATATATATATATATATATATATCACAGATATCGGGAAAACGAAACCACTCTCATGGTGCTGCATCAAAGAGAGGGATAATTTTCCCTTCGATATCTAGCCTGTATTGGAGAACAATAATGTATCAGAATTTCAAAGTTCATAAAAAATAGTGAATTGAACCCATATTATAAATGTCCATATCATATATATTCAAAAAATTGATATTCAACCTGGATCAAATTGACCAATACATCGCGATTATTATAATGTATTCTTTATGATTATAATCAACACCTTTCTATATACATTTTATAACAATGAAACTATCAACACTTTGATGTAACTTCACACCCAATTATTATCATTTATATTTTTTACGACCCTCATTTTGGGGTTGATAGCAACACTTTAAACTGTAATATAGGAAGTGATTGGACATCTATATAGAAGATGATCAACCAATTTGTGAAATTTATTCCACCTATATTGGCTATATCAACCGTCTGTCTCTCTAATCCAATAACCAGTATGATTGAGGGTTTCGATCCATCACCAATCATCATGTAATATCATATTGGGCGTTTCTACCTAAAATCACGTAAGCCCTATATTCTCAGGCTATTTATTCATCATAGTTCCTCACTATCAAACCATCATTGCATACAGAAAAATGTTTATATATACTCTTATTCACGAAAGTCTCAAGATGTACACCAATATACAAAAGAAAATTTGCACTGTCATGTGTGTGTATGCTCACTTTTTTGAGATACAATAATTCTTTGGGAGCATATTTACGATCAGAAACACAGATATATCTTTGAAATGCATTAAATGTTTCGAACTGCAGTGAGTTTTTCCGCAATTATCGAAGATTTCACATCTATCTCGTTGGTACACGTTGGACGTGAATACCAGTATACCATGGGCCTAAATCAGACTATCATTATAACATAGAAAAACGTATCGATATTAAAATTCATTTTTTATTTCATTTTGATATTTTTTTCATATATTATATATTAACAACATGTCTCCATGTAATTTCTATAATCAATACCTTTAAGTATGGTTTATATTTTTAAATTATTTTAAAACTCGAGAAGTAAAAAATGATTGTTTATATTTTTTTTACCCCATTCTATATGGTTAAGATGATTTAGATAGCGATCGCGTTAGAAGTATGTGTTTAAACTAAATTGTACCCTGGTATAATTTCGTTTCAAATTTCGACAAGCGGGGGCGTAATCGAGTGTGGTGTATATAATGACTGTATATCTAGGATATGCCATCACGTTATTGACCTCTTTCCTATTACACAAGTCAATCTTTTTACTTATAAGAAACAGTTTATATTAATAATAGACTTATAAGGTGATAATTCTAGCGTTCCGAATCGATATATGTTCAACAATCGAGTCGAGTGAGAGAGAGAGAGGGAGAGAGAGAGAGAGAGAGAGAGAGAGAGAGAGAGAGAGGAGTAAGATGTGAAATTATATGAATTTATCGATAGGGTTATTGGTATTATTATTTTCTAAAGGATCGTTGGGCTGGGAAGATGTGCTGCTATTTATTACGGATGAAGCGTGGGCTCTGTGGTAGAGTTTGTTACGGAGAAACCTGATGGTAGTAGAGTATTTCCAACCACGGAAAAGTGCGATATTTGAATAGTTCATTAATTCAGTTTGTTATTAATGAGCCAATGAGTCATCTGATTCTTCTCAATAATGATTCAATGATACCAATAATGAACCAACTATTCTCAAGTCCCATTTCATTGTTGTAATTCGTAGTTCAGTTAAAAGAGAAGCTTTTGAACTTGAATTTTTTTCTCATTTCAGAATGAAAATGAAAATTTAATATTTCCACTATACGACTATCATCACGAATTTGAATTTAGTACTCCAGTTAGTCCACTCTATATCGTGTGTCTCACCATTTTTTTAAATCATTCCAAGATAATATAGTAACCCAATATTTGTACCATGGCCAGTATAATTTTCACGTCCGTAAAATTGGCACCCCACACAACAGAATATGGTGATACAATTTTTCGTTACTAACAGGTACTAACAAAGCACAAACAAATGGTGAATTATATTATCATAATCTGATATGTAAGAGTCAACTTCGTGGTTGTGGTATTTTCTATATTACATGACCATGTAAGTAAGTAATTTTACCAGAGGAAGTAATTTTTTGAAAATTTGTCCATATATAAAATATCTCAAATCTTCTACATTCATTTATATTCATGGCAATGATTGAATATTCGTATATTTCAATATATTGTTATTTAATATTGCAATATGCAATATAAAAAATATTTATACAATATAATAAAGTCAAGTAAAATCATCCAAGTTAAACATCGCGAGAACTAACAAACAAACTATACCAACTCATCTCACTTTTTTTACAAAGCGTGCGCATTGCTCTTATAATAGAGTTATTATAATCATTATTTGAATATTTTTCGAACGCATCGATAAAAAAAACATGGAATATTCTCTCCAGTTTTTTTCGGTATTACATAATAGCAGCAAGTTTCCACCATGAGAAGGCGGTGCCGTATAACCAAACAACTTACTCGGCAAGATAATAACTTTATTACCGATTATTTGAGTATTCTTTTACAGTTAGGTGACGACTCGACACACTAAATCGTTGATGATAATTGATAGGTAGGAACGGTCGGTCGAGAATAAAGTCATCGTAAATTCAGCAAGTCGACACTCCCGTTCTATGATGATGGATAGAATAGACGGCCGATCGATTTTGAGTTCAATGCATATCCGTGTTTATTTATTGACCTTTTATTCATGTTTTATTGACGTTACACAATATAATATTGGCTTTATTGGATTAAAATGTGATAAAATTATAGTTTTATATGGTGTAATAAATCATGTTAATAGTTTTCCGATGTGAGAGAGATATGTAAATACATTTGCTACGTACATACACGTTTTATTGGGTATTTTGTATGTTTCTTTTGGAATATTGTGATAAACTTTCAATGATACGATACCTTAGGTGTTTGATTGGACGTATGAATAACTAGAATCATGAATTTGATTCAAGTACGTGAAATATTTTCAATAATTTGTCATTTCCAATATTATCATTAATTTATCTGTTATGTTGGTATTTGTTATTAAAATGTCATCGCGTTCTTTTTTGTTATTTTGAGTTCACAATTTTCTCGAAATGTGGGCCTATTCATTTCGAGGAGTCACGATTGAATCAAGTTGAATTATGTTTGTGAATTGAGTTTTGAATATTTTATATACCGAAACCTGAGAGAACCGTTTAAAGTTTATGATATCAGGCAGTGTATAATTGTATGGAACTCATCACACACTCAATTTTAGTCATAATATTGTGCGAATATAGAACCAGTTTAAAAAAAAAAATATATATATATATATATATTTATATATATATATATATATATATATATATATATATATATATATATATATATATATATATATATATATATATATATATATGATGAGGTCAAATGTTACGATTAGGTAATTCCTAAAGGAATTGAAATATCATAAATCCTTAAAAAAAAAAAAAAATAATTCAATCCAGTTCTATACTGAATTGCTTGCGATATGAGAAAAATTGTGAATGCTGCGCCTTCCAATTGATGTTGACCACCAAACTCGCAAAACATTGCATGAAACACATATAAATATATACATCGATGACATAGAAGAGGCAGAGTTATTAACTTGTGTCTGTCAACGGAATAAAGCTGAAGATTGGAGAAAAAATATACAACTACAATATATAACGGATGCATCTACATTTCTAACATGGTTATGAGATTTATATTATCATAATCTGATATGCAAGAGTCAACTTCGCTGTAGTGGTATTTTCTATATCACATGACCATGTTCAAAAGTATTTTTTTTAAATAGATATAAATTAGAATTAAATAATAGAATAATTAAAAATAAATGATAAATATATATTTCATTATTAAAATGATATAAAAATAAGATTTTATTAAATAATGAAAAATATATTTTCATATATGAAATATATCTTCTAAATTCATTTCTATTCATTAAAATGGTTGAATATTCGCATATTTCAATATATTGTTATATAATATTGCAATATGCAATACACAAAATATTTATACGATATATACTCGAGTAAAATCATCCTAGTTGAACATAACGGGAACCAACCAACAAACTATACCAACTCATCTCACTTTTTTATCGGGTTCAGACAATTTGCTGAATATGAGTTGTTCTCGCTCGGAAATGCATGAATGTCAAATCTAAATGATAAAAGTCCCCATTTTGGTATAGATGTAGGTCTACTCTTTTATCAGGTATATTAATTTATCATATTGAATATTCTATATAATATATTCTGAAAGTAATCAAGACTATCTCATCACTTCAATTTCAACAATACATTACGAAACTGTTCCAAATTCAATCCCCTAAATCACGAGATCCATTCATGGCAACGTTATCGTTTTAATTATTTCCATGCCAGGGTATATAGATCATTTCGTTGTAATTGTTATAACTGATTAATTCTAGGTCCTTAGTTCGATGCTCATCTATCGGAATGAGTCCCTAGACACCTGACTCGGCGCACACACTCTATACTATTAATGACCCCAGAGTACAACTAGGGAATCATCCCCTTGCAAACAACAACCCTTATATATCTTGCAGTTCTACGATACCAAAACTAGAGACAAATGCTGTTATGTGGTGTAGATTCGGTTCATTTTAATAACCTTTCGGAGATTAAATTTTCAATAGATGTATATGATTTCACAATTGATAATGTACCCTGTACATGTACATCAGATCAGATGGTGAGTATGTCTTTCATGAACTGAGCGAACTTAGACTTCTATATGTGTGGGCCTGAGATGAGCAATTTATTTGGAGTGTACGCAAAATCTACAAACCTTGGTTTTGAAATTCAGCTGTTCATCATAAAACTTATTCGAAGTATCCGCCATTTTTGTCTTCACGACATATTAATATTGAAAACATGTTGGAATGAATATTTGTCTTCTTTTTCGTATTATTCGCGGGTATTTTCATAATTATGTAATCATCAATTTTACGAAATCCATACTCGACACTGATTGTTATATTCGATACTGGATAATATTTGATTGTTTAAATGATAGTGATCATTTATATTATTAGAATGATGATGATATGATGATGATACAATACTGTAATAATGAAGATTTCATATAAAAATTGGTGAAACAATTGTATGTAATGGTTGTTGAAAAAATTTCACTTGGATCAGTTTGACCTTGCAGCCTCCGGCGCGCATACAAAATCAAACAGATATAAATCCAATTCGGACCAAATTGATGCCTTTACATCCATTTCATTTAATTCTGTCGCATAACTATCTACACTTTCCGTAGCTCAATCAACTGAGTCACCGCCTTGAAAACAACACGGGCTCGATTCCCACATTGGGGCATGCGTTTTTTAAACATCCTTTTACTTATCATCACTTCATATAATATCAGTATCACCCTTTCATACGTACCCCGGATAACCTATAGCTGCTGGTGATGTCGTTACGCAAACAATAAGTATCATCACCATCCATAACCATCCCAGCAACAGTTAGGTTATATGGTAAGGAATAATGAGAATGGAAGGATTAATAACGGAACAAAATGATGATAGATACATGGACTTTAACAAAAACCTAAATACGAACTTGAATCCTCACCCGGCTTCAGATTTCGAAGAAGTTGAGACAACCTCAGCCACACAGATTTTTGTTCAGTTTCCACATGTGAAACATAACTTCTTATTGAATAACTCATTTTATAGCTTGAATGAATATTTTCTATGTAATTGACGCATTTGATGATTCTTTCACCAATCTTACTCTTGTTTTACTATTTTAATTATTTATGATTATATTTTTCATCATATGACTTTGTTTATACAATGTGAATTTTGTTGCTTGACCATGAATGAATACAATACAATACAATACAATAAACTAACGAAAATAAATCTCTCCACCCGAAGTCACAACCGTCGGACCATCATAACAGACAAATACGAATAATGAAGAATATATTCATCCGGATCGATTCTTCATCGTTTCTTAATCCTAGTGTAGGCCATATTCATGATGAGAAGAAGAAGTGAACATCGATTATGAATCTCGGAACAGATAAGTTTTCGAATAATAAGAGTATATATTTTTTCAATTGTAAGAATACTAACCTATCAATATATCCGAACTCGATGCAATGTATTCTTGCTTTGATTAACAATGCTATAGTAGCATGGCAAATCGTCAGAGGAATTCCTATGGCGATCAGATGTTGAATCAACCCCTTAGCAAGTATTGCCAACCATACAACGTTCTTTGATTATTATTTATCGTCACTCAAACCACGCACAATTACACTCTCCAGGGATGCCAAGCTACATTAAATTACAGTACTGAACTTCAATAGACTGAAGCTGACTGAATATAATATAGCTGCAGCATGATTATGATTTTCTGCCATATATTATATATGTATGAATATATAAATATATATATATATATAAATATATATATATATATATATATATATATATATATATATGTATGTATATATATATATATATATATATATATATGAATATATATATATATATATGAATATATATATATATATATATTCATATATATGTATATATATATAAGTTATATATATTCATATATATTCATATAATATTTATATATATATATATATATATATATATATGGGTATATATGTATATATATATATATATATTCATATATATGAATATATATATATTTATATATATATATATATATATATATATATATATATATATATATATATATATATATATATATGAATATATATACATATATATTCATATATAAATATGGCAGAAAATCAATATATTCACATATTTATATATTCACCAAGTGATTTCTAAGCTGTTATGAGTTGAATAAATGAATATATGCATGTAAATATATATATATATATATATATATATATATATATATATATATATATATATATATGCATATTTACATACATAGTTCAACACAAAGAACTGTGGTTACTTGTATGTATTAGTGCCCTAGAGACAGCGGTCTGCCCACACGGGACCTGGATACGTGTTCAGTTTCAATTGTTTGTGTGTGACAATAGATTGGTTTTAATGCCATCATGAATTGATACGATGTATCATACTATTCCATTATTACTTCCATCTGGCACCACGTACATCGCTATGTTTCCTCCCCATTGGAGTTCTTCCAGTGTGGGTATATATATATATATATATATATATATATATATATATATATATATATATATATATATATATATATATATATATATATATATATATATATATATATATATATTTATATATATATATATATATATATATATATATATATATATATGTATATATATATATATATATAAATATATATATATATATATATATATATATATATATATATACATATATATATAAATATATATATATATATATATATCTATATATATATCTATATATATATATATATATATATATATATATATAAATATATAAATATATATATATATATATATATATATATATATATATATATATATATATATATATATATATATATATATATATGTATATATATATGTATATATATATATATTCATATATATATATATATATATATATATATATATATATATATATATATATATATGTATATATATATATATATATATATATATATATATATATATATATATAAATATATATATATATATATATATATATATATATATATATATATATATTCAAATATATATATATATATATATATATATATGTATATATATATATATATATATATATATATATATATATATATATATATATATATTTATATATATATATATATATATATATATATATATATATATATATATATATATATATATATGTTCGCGTACATTCTCGTGGTGAATACTGAATGGTGAACCAATTTCCACGGTGAACCACGCACCTGAGTATTTGCTTCTCAGCGTTTCGACAGAATTTCACTCGTCATCCTCAGGAGTGTAGATCGGTGAAATATCAGCTAACTAATGACACGAAGTTCACTATTGCTCCGTTGTGTCGATGAATCTGAATCTCGAGTTAACAATTAACAGCCTTCGTCAGGTTTCTATAGTATAGTGATAGGGTCGGACGAGATGCTGTATAATATGTTCGAAACTTTCGATCACACAGCATTTTTCAGACTTTCGAACGGTTTGAGATATCAATATTTCAGTTAGAGAGATACTCAGATAATTATGAAGAATTCAATATTGTATGAGTTCCAACTATCCAAGTCATGTCGCATAATTGTCAAGCTTATACAGCTGAACAGGTTTTTTTTTTGCTGATACGCTCGACAGTTATGCGACATGACTAAAATAGTTCCCATTTTCATCGTCTTGAAACTAAATAATTCCAATTCCAATCATCTGTATCATAATTATCTGTGTTTCTCGCGTATCAGGATTATGATATCTCATACTGTTCAAAAGTTATCACAAACAAACTGATATTTCGCTAATTCAACTTTCATGGACTCCTAATGAACATTCATAATCAGAACTTAGCACAGTATAAGTTATCCAGTGTTCACATTTTTTATTAGTATTCATTTTTTTTCCAATGACAAATTTTCCAAACTACTCGAGTATAATCAATTCAATTCCATTGGTTGTATTTTCATTCTTTTCAGAATGTCATTCTTCTAAGCATCGTTGAGATATTCTTATATATCATATCGTAGTTACGTATTTTTCTATTCCACTTCGGAATATTCAGCTTCATAATAAACGTTCTGAAATCTGTTATATAATTCATCGTAATGTTGAGAAATAATTGAAGGATATAATTAATTTATAATTGCTGTACAATCTATTCGTTATATGAAGAATTATTCAGTTTTGATTGAAGATTTTTGTATGCCAATAATCGAGTATTCTTCTAGTCATAATTACAATAATGTCAATTAATGAAGTCGATAATTTGACCTTTTTGTATCAGCAATATAGACAGTAATTACCAGTTTTAATTAGATAACTGTATGAGACATCAGTGGTTGAGAGTAATATAATCCGATAGGGTGATATTAATTGAACCATCATCAATAATTATTGCGCAGATGAAATGAGTTTATGTATATATAATTGTTCTTATTTGTGTAATTTCCATTCTTTATTTCATACAATCCTGATCATTTTTTCTTCCAGTCTAATTAAAATTGAGATACCATTTTCGAAGGAATTTCTGAACAAATCGTACAAAATCGGTAGGATTCATGATGTTTGAATAATTTCTATTGTACATATTTTTTCTCAGTTTGTGTCCAATTCTCTTCTTCTAAATGAAAAACGTTGTTTTTTCTGTGGTTTCTGCTGAGCAACTTGGGCTGGTATCAACTCAAAAATTCTACCCACATAATAATATGCCATTCATTCTACAGCGACCTTATATATAATCTGTTAATTGACCAGTCTTATATTTCGTTTTTTTTCCAAAGAATGACAACATACAGTTCCTATAATCATGTATACGTTGGTTCATTCAGAATATGACCTACTGTACACCAATTAGAACAGATTGATCCTACACATTTTTTCAATTGAAATTACATTTTAAAAAAACATAGTTTCTCATATTACAAAGCTCAACCATATAGTTTTATGTATTCATCTTGGTTAACTCGTAGCGATAATCTACTCAACGTGCCATTCATATGGAGTATGCGCCGAGTAGATGCATTTGCATGCATTTATCTGTGCATTCATTTGTTTATGCATTGGATGCATTCAGTGACGCTATATTTATAATGATGGCTGCTATAAAGAGTACATTGCACATCAGAAAGATATGAAGTCTTGTTGATAACTGAAATGCAAATAGCGTAGGCCTATACATACTTCAAATAAATGTACATAAAATTGGAATTACAGGGTTGGACAAGATAGTTTTATGAAACTATTGAAAAGCTATTGATATAAATAGACTATCAATAGAATATAAAATAATAATAAAATAAAATATATTGAATGAACTATTGAAATTCCGGATATGGCATTGAATAATGAAGTTTGGTTGATTATGAGCTCGGTGGCCATAGTGTATATTGGATATCAATTCCATTTGTCAAATTTCAATAACACAGAAACTGAGTTTCTAACATATTTCAGTCGTATCCGACTGCTGCGGCACTCAAAATTAAATGACATCATGAATTTATTTTGATATTTGGGCGAGACCAGTGATTGACATAACTTCTTCCAGCATCGAAATAGTTGTCAACCTAAAGAAGGAATAACTAATTTGTTGATATAATTTTAAAAATCATTTTTCTATACCAATTCTCATCTCTTCATACTGTCATATAAAAAAAATTGGGTGAAGGTAGCGAATAATTCTTGCTGTAAATAAATTATGGTAAATACATAATGCATGATAATTGATAATATGTATTCCAGGATGTTGATGAATATGTTGAGATTTCGGCTATAGAGATACATCTAACAGTTACAAGACATGATTCTTAACAGGATAAAATGTGATGCTTGACGTTTTACTTCATATAAATCACATGGACTAATATATAGTTATAATTTACAACATATTTCAATGATGGTATTAACAAAATCAACATATCATACCTACACGATACTATATTATCAATTTCAATGATAAAAAGTGTCAGTATGAAGATACAGAACGATATAGAAAGACATATCAAGGTCAAAACCGATTCTGACATTTAATTAATTGAGAACACTTCCCTATTCCAAACTGAAATATATGCTATCTGATCAATTTACCGCCCCCTGACATTAAAACCGATATATACAGTAATAATAATCATCTTCTCGAAGCAACACAGCTGTTGACCTTTGTTGACCTTCGTTGATCCTGACAGGAAGCGAGGTCAACAATCAAACACTCTTGTCAAGCTATTTCATTTGAATGAATATGTTGTATTTATTTTTTGTTACTTTTTAAATTCGAAATTAAAATATTATCTTCGTATGAAAGATGACCCGAGAATGTAATGGGGTCAAAGATAAGACGCATAACCATATCCGGTGAGTCTTTTATAACTTTTAATTGATTTGGTAGACTATTTTAATGGATATTGAAATGTATTAATAATATTATACAATTATATATTTTTTTATCATGTTTTTAACTTTCAGTGAATGTTTCTGATGTTAGATATTGGATTCAATCGCCTCAAGAAATTAAAAAAAAAAAGTTTGATTGATTTCGACAAAAATGTGTATAATCTGAAATGTCAATGGATTCGGATTTGGATCTTGATAGATAAATAAGTGAGATGTATGCCTATAATAGCTATCAGTAAGTATTATATGTTGAGTATTTTCGAAGCAATTGAATTCTATTGATTATTTCAAACCGTCGATTGACCAAACCACCACAAGATAATGAACAGTTTTGTCGAATTGATTTTGAATGTGATTTTATATGAGTGTATTTCAACAAATCAATATAATAAGGCCGATTGTTGAATAGCGTATAACCGGAATAAAACAGACTCGGTCGTGTGACATGAGCTTAAATTGCGGTACTTTCCAATCGAATATAGTTGAGAGTTCAGAGCCCGGATTCACAAGGAATTTTAACTTCAGAATGTCTCAAGTTAGGACCATTTTACTGAGTTAGGACCAATAATGGTTTCAAGTTGGGACTATTTCACTGAGTTAGGATCAATATTGGTCCTAACTTAGTACGATGGTCCCAACTTGGGACGTCCCAAATACGGACTCTTTGTGAACTCTTATAGGACTCTTTTATACAACCAAACCCATGTCACACAACCGAGTCGACTTTATTCCAGTATACGCTCCTCAGGCGCGACCCATTATCCCATTACACCATAAGTACTGCGTACCATACATGTGAAAATGTGTGCATCAGAGGTAATATTATTATTTTTCCGTATTTTCAGAATGGTTTTCATGAAAAATATAAAATCTTCTCACATTTCTCTTCATGAATAAAATTCAAATGATGTGTAATAATTATATTTAGGTCTACCAAACATTATTTCTCATAATTATTGGCATATATAAATATTGACATTCTATCCGAATAAAAAAGGTGGAGCTCACAAGTGATAACTAAACCCAAGTTACATATTCTATTTTCTGGTCATTAGTTACAATATTTTTATCCACTAATTGAATATCTTCGCTTATTACAGTCTACCATCTTGAATTAGTCCAGGTAAGCTAGCTTCAACTTGAAACATATACCGCATTAATTCACCACAGTATCTTGTTTATTTTCGAGTCAAAGTTCATGCGGCGCAAATCAAATTGATTGAACCTTTGAAGGTCCTCACAATATAACGAACTGACACCAATTTGTGATTTGGATAGCAAATATCTTTACAATTAAACCTTCAGTAATTAGTAGAACAGAAGTGACCTGTTGAACTGTGTAAGTATTTGATAATGAAATGATACCATTATAATTTGTTTCATGAGATAATTGCTAATTACACTATTAGCAATTTGAGGGAGTCTCATAATTGTTTGCTTCCAGCACAGATACATGTTATAATTATCAATGTATCGTATCTATCCGCAGTACTTATATTCATCATCCACTTTTTGAACCATCTTTTTCCGAATCAAACAAATTGTTTTCAATGCTATAGTTTTGTCACAATTCAGCATCACAAAACATACCCGTATTTTCAGCATGATAATTTCTGAGAATTCGTTTTCTAACATACAAATTTATTTCTGACAGACCAGTTACGAATGGACAGCTCTCAAGTTATGGAAATAATTTGATGTAACAATATGTGGAAAAATCAAATGTATAATGATATCATGAAAAATGGATGGTTCTTCAAACAAAAAATTGTCAGATGAGCGAAATGTATCGAGAGATGTGACATGTATAATATTATCTGTATATGTCATGTATCAGTTGTTCACAATTCATCAATTCAACTGATTTATTGAATTACATGTGAGTGATCAGTTTATTTATCAAATTATCTAGTCATTTATCTAATTATTCATAAAAATGAATGAATAACGGGTGATGTAATACCCACTGTGTCAGTGTCTTCTAAAAAGAATGATGGTTTGTCAACAATAGTTGACACTCAAACTCATGATGTATTTTACACATCCTCATAATATACTCAACAAATAACTCCTCGAACTGAGAAAAAAAATTGTAGTCTCCTAGCAGCATGAGTGCATATGCATATAACAATTAGGTCATAAGTGGTAGGAAGTCGTTCTTATATTCATATACAATATATTCAAATATATATATATATATATATATATATATATATATATATATATATATATATATTTATATATGTTCCATACTGCTTTGCATTTAGTGGAATAAAATGAAATGAGATATTCCCTCTTGAATTCACATCTGATTCCAAAGCACATACACAGTGGCTATACCTCTGTCTTCCAACACCAAAAGGCGTTATTTTATACTAGAAAGTGATCATCAATCATTTTTTATCAGTACTCACAATGATTGAAAGACATTGAATTAACTTACTCTCTCGGTCCCGGGGTAACCGGAAATTAGCTCGAACCTAACCTGACATGACCTAACATGACCTGACCTGACATGACCTTATCCATTAGCACGACGTGATTATTAACACTTCAACGCGTAGAAAGAGAACGAAATTAGGATAACGTGGATGAAGATCGATTCAACGTTGCCAACCCCATTTTTCCCTCCCTCCAACCCCTTCCACTTCCCCCCACCGACGGTACGTTGTGAGAAGTCATACATCATTGTCAGGAGATTTAATTTCTTTTAACAATTTAGTTTGTGAAAGTTTCAGTTTTATTTTCTTCATGTGAGTTTAATTCATGTTCAATCTTGGTTGTAGACTATATGTTCAACTTATAAATTGTATGATGACAAGAAATGTGATGAAGAAATGGGTTTGATAATGATAAACTATCTTTATTAGAACATGACTAGCTGAACAAGAAAACGATAAAAAAATGAAGAGTTTCCCAAACACAATTCGACAGAACTGTAAAACTATATGCAATACTCATCAATCTTTATGTTTCGTATTTACAACGTCCGTGAAGATGGCCCCTCACATTATGTCACATAGGAAAAATGCAAACGGTAATCGTTTGTACTTCGTTTGTACCCGTTAGTTACCGAGGATATTTTCGTTTCTACCTAATCCGTTTCTTCGGAAAATTGTATTTTCTATATGAGAGGCCAGCTTCACGCCAGCCCCTCACATACGTCTGATCGGAAAAATTCATCATCACTCGTTTATATCTTCGAAAATTATGTGATGAAAGTCAAATTGTTCTAACAGATATCATTTTGAAGATATTGAAAATATCTGTGTTTTTCGGATTAGATTTCCGATATCTTATGTCGTTCAGAAGCAATAACCGATATCTTGCTAAATGGATTCGCATACAATAGGGAATAATTTTGTGAAAAATCGTTCCAATTACTGGAGTTAGTTTACGAATAATCATAGGAAGAATCAGATACATGAAGGAGTGGGTAGACCAAGTGACACGTTGAAGATGACAGATCAAGAAGATGTGATAATTCAAGGGAAGATTTGTGAAGTGAACAAGAAATGGTGAAAATTGTGTCAACAGGAAAAAAACGAATGAAATTCGAGTCCAAAGTATTCTTCCAGAAAAACATAAGAACGGTGTATCTGCTGATCACATTGTTGAAATCAGGTTTGCTTCTACAAATAATACATTCATAGTATCGATGATTTTCTCGATTAACTAACACACAAATCATTATACGAATTATCATTTGATATGCCTCAATGTACCTTATCATATTGACTCTATGTTCCTTTACCCTCTATATACTGTATATTCCACCATAAAAACCAAGAATAAATATAAATACAAACATAAGATACAGAATAAGGAACGGTCATTAGCGGATCAACTTGTCACTCTATCCTCCGTTACTAATGATATTTATGTAGTACCAATTATTTGAAGCTTATGCAACAAATCTTCTTCTTTTTAAATAAACTTCGAGTTCTTTTCATACTGTATTCTTATTGTCTGATTGCAATAATCATTAAAAAATGCGAAATGAAAACGTATTTGTGAAAAAAGATAAGTTCAGTTGATCAGAATTAATGGGTATGGTCACAAAATGAACATCAGAAATGAAGTAGGCCTCTATATCATATTTTAATAACGCCACGTGATATTATTTTCATCGTGAAAAATATGATTCAAAAAAGTTAGACATTTCATTTTTCATTAAAATTTATAATCAAGATTCTTTTCAAAAATAATAGAAAAAGAAGTGTTGGGCCATGTCAAAAAAACAACCCTCTATAGATTAGTCCTTTCGAATGACATTAAAAATGTGTTCCACTTAGGTTGACAGTAATCTCTTCTGTTTAACCCTATGCGTGTAATGAGATAAAAACATCGTGCGCACGGTGGCGGGATTCGTACCCTTCTCCCTCCCCCCTCCCCTCTCGCCGGACTCCTTCCAACCCCACTCACCCCTTATATACACGACACGATCACAGATCAGACAAGCTCGCCACCAGCGGTGGATTTGCCCACTTTGTCCTTATTTTTAGTTTTCTATTCCATTTGAAATATACTTATTTGTATATCGTCTCCGTGCAAGGCGGGTAAGAATATGTAGATTTGATATGAGGAGGACAAATTTGATTATCCTTTTAGTTTTAGCTATAGATTCTTTTTTTTGGTCAAATAGATTGCTACAGAAAGAAAAACACAATTACAACAAAAAACATTAAAAAAGCCCTTGAAAAAGACTCAACTGTGGGTTAAAATAGTACATTATAAGTACAAATTCAAATCAGGACGTATTTCTCAAACAGTGAAAGTAATAAAGCGGGGCTAGTTGAAGTAAAGACCGAAGAGAAAAACATAGAGTGATTTGTTACATTCTATCTACGAAGTGTAAGGTATTTTTGATTACTATTAATTTTAAGAAATTAGGTTACATCAAGTGGCGAGAAAAAGGAGACAGTTGTATTTCAGTTATGGATCAAGTTTCAGTTGTCAGCTTCTTCTTGTACAAAATCATTGAATTGCATAATATGTTCATATCAGTTAGATCAAATTAAATTTATCAAAACTTGTAACTTCCAACTCTTTAATTTAATTCCACTTCAATTTATGAAACCTCAGCACAGGTAATTTTTTCTCATTGGGGAATTCACATTTTCATAACTTCCAACTACTATATCATATGTGAAGAAAAGATAGATAGAATGGCAAAATGAAAAATAGTAATACAATAAACGAATGTTGACTATTCTCTTGCGGGGCTCAACGGAACTTCGACAGTTTGACACGAGGGCAGTCTCGTCTCCATGGTTACAGTATCACAAACATATCCTATGACTAACGATAATTGTATTATTTAGTCTCAGTCTGTGTATTATTTTTTTTCAGATTAGATTAGATAAGATTTATTAGTGTCACTGTTCTAGTACAGCAAGGTCAGATGTGTGAATGGCCACATCCCAAATGGAGTCGTAATTGAAGTTGAAATCCCTTTTATTTTTGCATTATAGTTCATACATCAAGTGTGTTCACAAAATGTGTTCACAATGATAATGAAGATGATAATAATGATAATAATATAGATGTACGGACCCACAGATTGAGTGGTAGTTTCTCATTTATAAAATACATGAATGATAATTTGATACCAATCAATTTTCAGAAAGGTATATTTATTGATTAACATTTTCGGAGTATATGATTTGAATTATCACAATACTTTTTTTTTCTGCATGCACATTTGCACATGATGACTGAACCCACAATAATTTATGGTATTTAAGAGATAAATTTTCCATTTTGACTGTCGCATGAGTAGACAAATGGAACCTTACTTTCGGATTTTTTTTTGGTGTAGATTAAAGATTTTATTTGGAATATGATGGAAATGTCATCAAACTGGTACTCAATTACTTCTTCACAATGTCTTGAGTTAATTCCTGAAGCTAATTAGTAATTAGAGACGAATGTTACAGACTTTTTTTCATCAAGCCATCACACTGTGTTACGTTATTCACCATTGTCAAATCCTAATTATGCTATACGCTATATATGAATCGAACCAATCTTGAAAATTAAATGAGTATATATACTTATTGTCTCTTTTTTTTACAACTTTTCTGCCACGAGGCCCGTGTTATACATCGATGTCATTAATCTTACCCTCCTCCACCCCTTCCCCCTGTATGTTATCTGTGCTGATCGCCAGTTAGGGGTTGTTAATGGGTTTCTATAAGACCGGACGCATGCTAGGTGTTTGTGTACCCCTCTCCCTCCCCCTTTGACGGGTCCTTCAATCCCCGATTATCATTTGCAACCCTCAGATAGATGGATATAGAATAGCAGCAATCGGATGATCGGATGGGTGAAAGAAGTTCGATACTTCTGTGTATTGTAGACATCATAAACAAATATGTATCTATCTATCTATCTATATATATATATATATATATATATATATATATATATATATATATATATATATATATATATATATATATAGATATGTATATATATATATATATATATATATATATATATATATATATATATATATATATTTAATGATATATACATACATATATATATTTATATATATATATATATATATATATATATATATATATATATATATATATATATAAATAAATATATATATATATATATATGTATATATATATATATATATATATATATATATATATATATATTCATATATATATATATATATATATATATATATATATATATATATATATATATATATATATATATATGTATATATATAAATATATATTCATATATATTCCATGTCATTGAAATTGACTCAATTCCATATGCTATAATCACGTCATATTTCATATCATGGAGAATGTTAAAGTTCAATTTCAAAATTATATATAACAGATAGTCAGTCAGTTCTTCTTCCTCTCATCATTTGAACGAATGCATACGTTCTTCATATTGAAGATATATCTTTTCACGCCAAATTATTCTGAATAATATATACACAACACTATACAGAACATATACTGGTTCATGAAATCATAAACAATAAATAATTTACATGAATAATAAATTCAATATATCCAATATTGTAACACACATATTGTACATCAAATATATATATTTCTTCATTCCATTTTTCTCTATTCTTTCCTCTTTTTCCACCACACTATATTTTCCGAACTATTGTACATTATAGTCATTCTTATCATCCCCTCTCTCTCTCTATCTCTCTCTCTCTCTATCTTCTTTTTTCTCTCTGTCTCTCTTTCTTCCTCACTCTCTCCTCTGTCTGTTCTTCATGCATTTTTATTACCATCATCAGATAAACTCTCGCATTAAAGACAATGACAGATCTGCCAATCTAATCTCAGATGCACTCAATTATCGTTGGTAATTAAGTGAGGCCGTTTCTTTTCAGTTCTGGTAGATATGCTTGTGGTGGGGAATACTATCAAAAGCGTATACAGGACAAGTTTTGTGTATTATTGGAGCATGGGTCAGCTGAGTCGGGGAGAATGGGTCAATTCAAAAAGTGAATAAGAATTCCGAATCATTAATATTATTAATATTGATTGAGAACAGAGTAAGACCTTGTAAAATTGTTCATATCTGGATCTTTGATATTTGATATAATGTTTGTATTTATTTTTTCTCTTGTATGATGATCAACTTCACATCTATTGGTGATGAAAAGAAGTGAACATTGCCTAAGAGACTTAGCTCAGAAGTCAGAGTGAAATATATCAACATTCGTGTGTTGTGTTCACTCTCATTAGCAATGCCGGTGATGTCCGGATATATCATAGAAATGTTTTTTCTACTTGTGTTCATTCCGGACTTCTAGAAACTGAAAGACTTTCATCTGCGGCTGAAAATTATGGTCACAGACAGCGCAATCCTGGTGTGAAAGTAATTGGTTTGAATTTTTAAAATGGGATGGTAAGATCTTGCTTGTGTGGTGCTCCGTCCAAACGATCCTACTTTTATCCATAAAGCCTTGATTGGAGAACAATAATTTTGCATCAAGTTCCGATGTTATTTGAAAAAAAAGATATTGAAGATATCTCAAGTGGGTATTTCTTTCATATTTCTTTTCCAATTGCTTGTTTATTCCTGATGCGCTCCACAGATTGCAAGACAAAACTGATCGACATGAACTGTTTCTCACTCATTATTAAACTTCTAGCCATGCAAGAAACTGTATTATTTGTGATAAGAATCGGTCAAGCGTATCTGAATTAATGGATGGTAGACATTTCTGAAATACCCCTCAGAATAACATGGTGAAGAAAGTTGAAAAAAATTATTCCTATTGAATAAGTATAGCATCGTCGCATATGTTTGACATGTTGTAAGAAAATCGGATCAGCAGCTATCACTGTGGATGGAAATTGTATTACTAGTAATATGAATATCTCTCTCCTTACATCGCATATTATGCGTATTCATTCTGGTATCTCATACAGACTTATGAAAATATATGCATGATTCGACTCGATTATAGCGACCCACTTACCGGCATTCACCTAAAGGCTATACAGAAGGAAACCATCCCACGAGAGGCCTCTGTAAAGATGAACGGTGGCTGGGATCGAACCGAGGACATGATCTATACCCACATAATATATTGTCATGGAGCAAGTTGATTCTGATTGTGTCGCGCTCATTTTTGGTGACAATTAGACATATAGATAATTAGAGGTGACTAACAATTAACCACTCAAGAAGGTATCATGGGCATTTTCGATGCACTTGACGAAAGCAAGAGCAGTTTCATTACATTCCGGTGATGTCCGGATATATCGCAAAAACGATTTATATCGTGTTCCGGACTTTCGGGAAGTGAGAGAGTATCCGCGGTGAAAAAAGTATTGTCACAGACAGCGCAGTTCTACGGTCAAAGTTCATTGTTTTTTATTCACAATAGTCCAGAGATGATTATTCGTACTGGTGACAAGACCACCTCGACGTCTAAAAACAAACTAGAAGTGCCGCTTCTGAGTGGTATTCAGTATAACACAATCTTATCTTCAATCAAGAAACAATGATTGTGTCTAAATATTTCTATGTTTGTCAGAAAATGCCGTAACAATGGTGGTGGTGGAAAATTTTCCGTGGTTGCATGATGCTGAAAAATAGATAAAGCAAACCGTCAAGAAGTATTATCTCTAATCATTCACGGAATATATAACTACCAATTAATACTCAATATTTGTATTTCCATATACTTTTCACAACCAAGTGGGCCCAAGGTAGGTTTATATAATGTCTGAGAATGGATAATAAGAGGAACAATGTTCCATTTCCTTTCGTCTCTCAACTTTTCTTTTTGTTATCATAATAATATATTTATATTTTTCCCACTACGAAGAATGATGAATTCGTTCTACCGTCACCCCTAGAAACGAAACTATTACCATCGCGTATTTCAACTTTCCAAAATTCGTGCGTAACGAAATACTATAACCCCTCTCCATTTTATTACCAACAAAACCCATCTAGATAAACCCTCATTCGGCATGACAAATCGCACCAACTTAATCTACGATGCACTTAATTATTATTGTTAATGAAGTTGGCAGTGCGCATTTTGCGCGCGATTCCCAAAGCTAACATTTCTTTGTCACCCCCCGCGCACAAGTCTATATAATCTCCTACCACTCCCTCACTTCCTTGCACCCCACCACCAACCCAAAACCTTCCCCACCGCCAACTACCCTCAGGACTCGACATCATACAACATGCATAATTTGATAAGAGGGCAATGCGATAGAATATATATACTTTAAGAGTGAATGAGAGTCGATTTTAAAAAATGTCATCTCTTGGTGATATTTTTTGATCGGTATGAGATATCAAAATTCTAATACGGGAGAAAAATGGAAATTTTCAATACCTTCAAGATGTTATTTGAGAGGTGATGACTGGATGTCTCACTCACATCGTATAATTGTCTTTTCATATTAGCTATATACGCTTGACAATTATGCGACATTAGCTGTACACGCTTGACATTATGTATAATTAATGCGATTTAATTTGAATATTCTTACTCAGACTATCTTGAGAGTATCAAAAATATCAATTTGTTCCTGTACTAGAAGTTTGATATCTCATTCCGTTCAAAATTCATCATCAAAAAACAATTATTCCGCTAAATCGACTCCCATGGACTTCATAGAATACCGTGCACACGGTATTTTCCGTCTCCGTTACTCACGTGAACCGTCAGAAACTCTACGGAACGTTTCTGACTAGTTCACAAGAATCACTGGGACGGAAAAAAACCGTGCGAATTACAACCAAAATGAACATAACTTCAAAAGGAAAAACGATGACATAAATATGATAAAAATACTGATATAATGCTGAATAACTCCGAGATCTATTATAAACATCATGACTATAACAATGGACCCACTCACTTGTGAGTAACTATACAAGGTATACTAATCCCTATTCTCGTCCACACCCCTATCCTAGCTGTGACTACCCCGCACATTCATCCCCCACAGGGCTTAGCTCCGTCAATGTACCCTGTGTAGAACGCCCCGCAATATGCAGTTGATAATGGTACAGGGATCAACAAATAGCATGCAATAGAACGCGTGGCAAAAAGCTAACGTTTTGATTGTGGTGGATCTTCTCTTGTATAGGAAGAGGAGGGGGGGAGGGGGGGGGGGTTGTGATATGGTAGTGGGGGTTAATAGAGTGTATAGGTTCTCGTGTGAGGCGTGTAAGTAGGAGGAATGTATATGCTGAGATTTGATGAGGATGTTTTTTGAAGTGAAGAATAATTGAAAGTTGAAATTTGAAATACAAACAAATATTCAAATATGTTGTGGAAATAACTTCTGTTTCTGAAAATGGAATAAGGAAAAAAGATTGAATGTTTTTCTGAATTGAAATACTTCTATGCTATATGATTCGTTCATAGAATCAATGTACAACAAACTGAACTGATTGATTATTAATTAATTGATTGATTGATTGATTGGGCCTGATTAAAAAATTTCGTAAACGGAAAATGCTTGTTTTCAATGAGAAGTAACTGAATTTATTTTCTCACCTTTCAGAACAAAAGACACTTCTGAATCTTCAAATGCCATAGTGTGATGTATACTCGATTCACTAATAGTTATATCAATAATGTGTTTTAGATAATTGATAAGTTCCAGATTTGATTCGACTGAAATAAACTGATTTTTCAAAAAACATGATCCAGTTCGATCAAGTGTTTATTCATCATACTTACTGGCTTATTACCACTAATTTGCGTCCTTTCAATTTCAATTTCTATTACATTTTGAACAATTACATGAATACTCACACGAATTAATTGACAGTTTTCATAATGGTAACATATAATTTTTCATATAAAACATATATATTGAGAATTCACTTCAAAAAAGTCTATAAACATTATTTGCAGTCAAACTTGCACTTGTTATAACTCATCGGGCGTTGTTGTTGTTGCTGTTGTTGTTGTGGTTAATAATGTTGTTGCGTGCTATCTCATGTATATCACCTAACATGTGTATGTGTGTAACCCAACTGAACCTGATGTTCCATTTTTCTCTATACAATCACATCCAAATCTCGATACATAATCTTGATTCCTAATCAGATGAGCGTAAGCGAAGATTCCATTTCCATCCTACTCTTGTAAGGATAGCTGTCTGTTTTTTTTTTGTGAGCACTCCACAGGTCGCAGGGTTTGACTAATCGACATGAAACCTTTTTCACACGCAAACTCATCCAACTCAGAACAGTATAGTTTTTGGAATGAATCGATTGAACCGATTTTGAGAAATACCATCTCAAAAATTCAAAAAAACCTCATAAGATTAGGCTGAGCAAGAAAATTTGAGAAAAAAGTCTCTTCAAATGAGATGAAATTTTCTCTGAATGTGTATACATGAATGATACACATTACCACCATTTTGTATGTAATTCGAATCAGCCGTTTTGAAGAAAATGAAATAAATTAACTGTTTCTATTCATCAAATATATAATAGAAATAAAATCAGATTCAGGTTGCCGAGATTCACTGCTTTCTAGATTCGATATTTGCCCAACATTGAAGTATTTTTCATATGCGTCAAGGTGTGAAGAATACCAGAGATGATAAAGTAGCAAGGGTAGAACCACTTCAACGACTTTTTTTACCTTATTCAGATATCCCGCTCATCTCACAACGCATATGCTGCGTTTGCCCAGTTAAGGCTATGAACAGATTAATAAATTGCATTTTAGAAGCGGCCTTCGTTGTTGACTTGGCGGTCTTGTCACTATACAATTAATTTGACAAAAACTAAAGTATCTATCCTGTAGAGTCCCACTGACACTACACAACAGGTATCACTATAAAATAGCTACTTCGTTAAAACCCCATTCGATATTTTAATATTTTCTCCCAGATACATCCCCAAAGCATCCAACCCCCATATCATCCCTTACCATCGTAATAACTCACCTACACATTGACACGTGTTATTTACGCCGTTGTGTGGTTAACACAATGTTGCGGGACATTGGTTGGTACTTGATAGATGATGCTGTATGATCTGTCGCAGTATCACCCACCCCTACACCACCCACCCACCCCTATCAGCACCCTTGGGACGACCGGTCTACCCAATAACACAATCTGACTCTGAGGCACATATGGCACATGTGGCGCATTGCATTCATATGGATGTATTGACGCATGGTAGGCCTAAAATATGTAATAATGTATGTAGTATGATGTGATTGTGGAAGTAAAATGAACTTTACTCGTACATTCGGAGAGAAGAATGTATTTTCGAGATTCCATGGGAGTCGACTTAGCGAGATATCAGTTTTTTGGTGATGACTTTTGAATGGTTTGGGATACCGAAATTCTAATGCGGACACAGATGATTTCAATCTCTCTATGATGGTATGAAATATAGAACTCATATGAATATTTGAATTAGAGTTGCCGTTCGATCAAAGAATCGTGATCGAAATCGAAGTTCACAATATCGAAAATCGATCGAATGGAATCGAAATAGATTGCATTTTTATCGAAAATCGATCGAATTGACGAATCGAAATCGAATCGAAAAAAAAACGTGTTAGGTAGCAAAATACCATGTTTATATTCCCTGCACGCGCTATATATATGAGTATAATGTTACCAATGGAAGCGAGCGCGTTACTCGTGACGTCTCGCGCTACTCTTGTACTGTTGTACGCTTTCGATCTTCGAAAACTTTTAGATATCGATCGAATCGAAAATCGAAAAGTACATATCGAAATCGAATCGAAAACCTATAGTCAAAAATCAATCGAATTGATCGAAATTGAACGGCAACCCTAATTCAAATTTATTAATATAATATTGAATATTTGAATATTTGAATATAAATATTCAACTCATGTCGCATAATTTTCAGTCGCATACGCTTCGACAATTATGCAATATGACATAGTTGAAATTTATACCATCTTGAAGGTATTGAAACTATCTGTGTTTACCTTACATCAGAATTTTGATATCTCATACCGTTCGAAAGTTATCAACAAATATTGATATTTCACCAAACCGACTCCCATGGACTCGTAACAAAAAATCGTATCTGAAACTATGAACAAGAAGGGTGATGAAATGACCACGCTTTCAGTGTCACCCAAAAAAAGAGGAAGAGTCTGTAAGAATCCGACACTTCCCGTAATTCAACCTGCGGGGGTCTATGCAAGATTTCCCCTCCTCCAGAAAAAAAAAATATGAAACAAAAATGTACCTTGTAGCATGCTTGTAGTGTGCAAGCTTGTTCATTTCATCAATCATAACACTTGTTTGTTTGTTGAGTCAGCCCAAATAGACTAAGGCCCAGTATAACCAAGTCCAGTTAGTATTTTTTATCTGAGAGTTGGTGAAAACAAATACCACAGGTAACCATGGTGATAACAAGTTCGAACTGTCAGATAAAGTCCAACTAGACTTGGGCCCGGTATTACCAAGTCCAGTTAGCCATGGTTACCCATGCTATTTGTTTTCATCAACTCCCAGATAAATACTAACTGGACTTGGTAAAACCGGGCCTTGGTAATACCGGGCCTAAGGTATCCATGTGACTTTGTCTTCAAACCATATTCTTTACATCAGAAAAATTAAAACAGTTATAACTATTTTCCTTTCCTTTACACAAGAGCCGCTTCAAGTCTGAACTCCAGTCTAGGTATCTTTGCTACACATACACAATTATGATTTTTATCAGCAGCTCGCCTATACTTTAATTCGTTCTGCGAATCGACATTCGTGTGAATGTTTGGTATAGTTTATTAACTTTATTACATGTTCATTTCGATGTGGGTCGTTTGGGATTCAGATATTTGCTTCGTGATGGATATACCAATTAGATCTGTTGGGATAAATGCATGCGATAAACATTCGTACGTTATTACAAGCTGTTGGGATATCAGTTCGTGATGCGGTTAATTTATGTGGAGGAGCCAGTTATTACATCGATAATTTGATTTTTTTCAAATTTGATTCTGAATTTTTTTTATTTTCATTTTTTTGAATTTTGATTTTTGATTTTGATTGGTTTTTCAATTTTTGATTGAATTTTTTTCAAATTTGAAATGTAGACCTATGAACTATTGAGTTGAAGCCTGAATTGAAAATCATCTTGATTGTACTTTCAGTTTGAAATTTCTTTTCGTCCAATTTTTTGGTTCTAATTTTCACACATTTTATCACTGATCGATACTCTCTCTGACATTTTGTTTTTCATTTCAATCCGAATTTTTGATTTCGAGTTGAATCGGTACTCAATCTACAGAAAAAAAGTATTTCCGTGTGATAATGCGGTACTCATAATTTTGAAATTTTTGGCGAAATTGAATTCGAATGTCCAAATGTCAATAATGAAGAAACATTGGCAGAAAAAAAACAAAAGAATGTCTCAAGTGAAGTCGAACGATTTCTGAAATTTCGTGTCATTATCCAAATAACAAAAATGTGTGCCTTTATTTATCTTCCGTTCTCAGAATTCATGTTTTTTTCTCACATCACATATTGAAAGAAACATTTGAAATGAATATAATCTATTGTTTGTCTCATATTCTCATCAAATATTAATTCTGGTTCAACTCAACAATGATACAAATAACGGAATAGTTCCATTCTACAGCACAAACAACCATATTAATTATCACCCTATATATATGAAATATCATATTCCTTTATTACTTTATTACACATGATCTCACCAAATCCTTGGGAAATACGTTTCCTGAATCAGTTTGAATAATATTTTCCAATCCGAATCTATTTTCTTTTGTACTCATCAGATCTATCAGCTAAGTATATCAATTCAAGTAAGTCTATTATACTTGTATACATCGTTCTCCATTACAATAAGCTTGGTGTCATGATAACGCCTCTTACTCATCTGCCTGGGAAATATGTTAACAATAATCCCTTCTATACTCTATTATAGATACACAATGAAAGATAACTAATGGTACAACCCCTATTCAAGTGAGGGATGTGAAGTTTTTATATATTATAATCCGGAGTTATATTGATCTGATGGAGAATATCCACCCTGTCGCCCTCGGTAGCTCAGTCAGCTGAGGCACCGATTCAGAAACTGAAGCTACCGTTAGTCGTGGATTCGAGTTCCGCATAAGGCATGGGTTTTTGTTAACGTTCTTTCACTTATCAACACTTCATAATTTCATAATCGCTTGCTCATTCGTACCGCCGTATAACCTAGCTGTTGGTGGGGTCGTTGAACAAACAATAAGCAAAAAGCAAAAAGCTACCCTGTAGCAGCCTTCTAGCTTTAGACAGTCGTTTTTGTGTTCTGGAAATTGAAGTTGAAAGGGTGTGGGCTCGAAGACCGCTATATGTGATCATTGCTTGTTTAACGACCCCATCAATAGCTAGTTTATATAATTTTGTAATTTTTAACATCACTCATGAATCTTTCACCCGATTATGCGTAGTGTCGACTCCTTGCGAGAACATAGAGGTCATAGAGGTCATAGAGGTGCGGTCGTTGAGTGAGAATAGTAACAATAACTTCCCGCAAAAGATGCGTTCCATTTATTAACTTCAGGATATCGTACTGCAAATATGACGGTTTACATCTTCTGTTGGAGCATGTAAACGACCATGTTTGATTTTAATCCTCTCTGAAGGTGATAAAAATTTATGGAATTGATTATTATCATTAAACTTTCTGTTGAAGTCATTTCAATTGGGAATCATCTCGTTTTTTTCTGTAATTTTGCATACCTTTCATTTGCAGTCCTAATTGGGTATAAGTGATTTTGTATCAAATTTCAATTTGAATATTAAGAAATGCGTATATTCTGAAATACGATAGATTTGCGAAACTTCTTATCTTTTCATGTTGATCAACAATGAACCAACATGTTGGGTTATGAGGAGAGAAAACTATATTATATTTTGTTACTCTTCCCGAAAAAAATATATGTCAGGATGTTGCAGTCGTAATTCATTTCAGCTTGAACTATTCAAAATATTGAATCACTCGAAGAAAAATATCTTTTCAGTCAACTCTGTAATACTGATACTGATTTCTGATTTTTGTGCCTGGTGAGGTATTTATCGAATCGTTTCGAATTATTTAAGGTACTTTGACATTAATAGCAACTCAATTATTTGATTTTTCAACAATATTTGATCGAGTTCAAACATATTCGATGAGTAACCGCTTTCCTTCTTTGTGTTCATTAAATCTATCATATTATTATGATATTCAACACATCAAAGTTGTAATCCATCTCCTAATAAAACTACGTTACGCCTCCATCCTATCTGCCTGGGAAAAACGGCAGTAATAATCCTTATACTAAGCTATACTATAGATAACCGATACAAGATAGCCAGTATAACAACCCCTAAACAACTAAGGGATGAATTGTCTTTTTTAGTGGTGAACCAATAATCCTTAAATACACGCGCTTACAATGTGTTAGTAGAAATCCCACCTTTTGTTGGTAAGCAATATACGAGGGAGAGTGGGGGGGGGGGGAGAATAAAATTGATCCATTTTTATTAGAGGGCGTGATGTAATGTTGGCATATGATAAGACAATTTTATGGATCAAGGGTGTGTAAAGATTGTTAGTATAGTCCATCTTGTCTGAGGTTGAATTTATTATTTGAATACGTCATGCATGAATAATGAAAAGCTTTGACTGTAGGCCTGATAATGAGAGTGATTATATTATATCTATTTGGCGGGAATTTCTCAAAACTGATGAATAATTATTGTAGAATCAACTGAATGAGTTATTATTCATGTCACAATCTTCAATTCACAATCTGTCAGGATAATTATTGTGAATTTGAATATGATACACCTCACACAGACATACGAGAGCATATTGTTGAAATATTTTGACGGTGTGCGAATGAAAAAATTGAAAATTGATGAGGAAATTAAAATTTTATATTCCACTTTCATAGTTCACATAGGTACTTCAAGTGTTATATGTGATTTTTGTGGGGTAAAGTATCAGTTTGGTAGTATGATATCAAGAATATATTATATTCTACAAGCATTTCATAAGCTCAGAAATGAATATATATGAATTTTTGGGGGGTGAGAAGATGTGTATATGACTCGATTCTATTGATATGGTCGTTATGCTCAAATATACATTCCAAAATCTGAATATACAACATATTTGGATGACTACTTGAATACTAAAAATTAGTTATTGATGAATTTTTCGTGGTCACCACGGTCACAGAAATTATTATCACCCAATCTCCATGATAGGCCCTACACCTACTCATTGCCCTTTTCAATAACCATATCACCGTGAAAAACCAATAAAAAACCCAATAAAAAACATTAAAAAAACCATAAATAACCATGAAATAAAATAACCATAGAAAAGTATTAGAAAATACTACATTCACCCATAATAATAATACGAATTCCGTATGTCATGAGTTATTGGAAAAAAAACATCTTGAACGATCAATTTGGTCCACCCCTGCTTTTAACTGGTCCAAACCTGAAACCACTTCTCACTCACTATTGCCAATCGAGAGTCTTCTAATGCACATAATACAATAAATCTGCGATGGAGGTGTTTTTATATTTCAGATCGATCTCCATTGATAAACACTTTTTCCATATAAAGATGATCTATTCGGATCAATAGTTCATGGGAAAATAGATCATCGATGATCATGATCTAGAAAGAAGATTAATCGTATAATGCAATTTGATTAGCATCACTTTCACACGCTAGACAATCTGATAATCATGCATGTATACAATACGTTCGATTTTTGAAAGAGTAATGATAGAGTATAGGGGAGGTGTCAAGGTATAAATATGAATGTATAC
>OZ023337.1:14412798-14427798 GCA_964007535.1 Brachyptera risi | reverse complement strand
TAGTTTCGATCGTGAAATAAGCGTGTATTAAGGTTTATAAAGTTCTATTGTCAACTAGTTAGCTATGCTCTCGATGAGGACAGGGATAATCAAATCCATCATCCATCTTCTTCTATCTTTTTATGTCTTCTTCTTCTCGCTCCTCTTTAACAATATCTCGATTGATTGTTTTTATGTTCATACATTGTGACGACGTTAATAAGAAGTCACTAGAAGTGGAAAATTGAAATCACAATTCATTGGGAAACATCTCTTCATCGTCTCGCTTGACATTGATTTTTTTATTTGGGATGAATAATTTCAAGGTCCATATATATATATATATATATATATATATATATATATATATATATATATATATATATATATATATATATATATATATATATATATATATATATAATATATATTTGATTATACTCGAACATTTTCGAAGATCGGGGCAAGACACATCGTATCAGAGTAAGCGCATATGAATCAGGTAAGAAACTGTTGATAAATGTTGGAAAATGTGAGTATGAAAAACTAACTGCACATGTACACCAATATAACCAATTCAATAGATCCTTTAAATCATAGAGTTACAATATCAGATTCGAATCAGCTGTTCTGACACATCAATCTCAATACATCTATATACGATATGATATTTTCTATTATATGCGAATTAGGCTTACATGTAATTTATCAGTTCAGTGTACGTTCAACATAAAAGTTATTCAAAACTGTTTGATCCATGTTCCAAACTTTCAGAGGTTGGTTTCAGAAAAAAAAATGAAATTGAATGTTGTTTGAAAAACGTATTACAACCTTTATTTCATTTTGTACGAAAATGATTATCAATTTCAACAATGAACTGGAATATATGAATGCTCATAATAATATCTTTATTGAGATAACCATCTCGTAAGTCTAATTCGAATGTATCTTTCATACACTATCTGTTCTCATCAATTTACAATCTGTGTTCTAGTTCATTTGTACCGCGATCTTTTTCCCTCACAGTTGTTTGTAATTGTATTTTCATTGTCAGACTCACGTCTACCATTTGAAAGTCTACAAGCGCGCATGTTACCAACTTCAGAGCAAGAGAATGAGATATCTTTGTTAAGACCTTGTCTTGGATTAGTATATTAACTTGTCAACTCGACACGAAATACAAATTACTACTTCATCACGAGGTAATAATACGCTAGTTATGTTGTATATCAAACGAAGCTCGAAACTCTTGAGAGATAATGATGATGGATAGGAGAGACGGTTGATCGGGATCGTCAGTAAGAGTGATTGTATTTGAATTATATTATATTTAATTCTCAACGGACGTGATATAAATAAGTATTTCTATAAGATATATTATTTTGTGGAGAATTTTATGAGTAAGTGAGTAATTTGTGAGAATCCGGGTAGGCCTACTGAAAAATCAACGTAACTGCGTGGAGATAAGATTTGGTGAAATATCCTGAATTGACCATACCTTTCAAAGATTGTAGTTATATATTCTTTATACAATCTGGAAGACAGTGAAGTGATTGGACTCTTAGTTGGAGCGAAAGGCACAATTCCTCACTTCTTTGTTTAATTTTGTAGAAGATTTAACCTCAGTAATAGTTTTATTTATAATATATAGTCTTTCTAGTCTTGAAAGGTTCAATTTCAATTTTTAGAAACCATTCATATGGTTTGAATGAATCGTGTGTGTAGGCCTGAATTTATTGCTTCCATATCATATGCATTTTTCTTTTTCTTTTTTAATAACCTTTTCGAATATTTGTTTCATCTCTTTTTTTTAATATTTTATTTTTTCCACTTCCTATTCTAAATAAGTAATCAATTATAATATTCAGTTTGCTAGATTATGGCCCAATGTTTTTATTAATTTTTTCATCAAACACTATTGTATCGTCATTTTGCTCTATTTATTGATATTCTATTTCCATTTTTATATTATTCTGTGTCTAATGGGCAACCTTTTGTAAGGCAGAGACTTCATTTTTCATCAATAAAGTATTTATATATAGAATCTGATTCGAAGAGAAGTATATATTTGATTTCAAATATCTGGCCAATCAGCTCTCATGGAAATCTCTGTTCAACTTTATATAGAGAGCAAATAGAAGCATATGAAAACAGATTATCAATATCGTGGTGGTTTAAAGTCTAATAGCCGTTTGGTCAGCACAGTCAAAAAGTAATTTATAAATTAATTCTACATTGGGGAAATTTGAGTCAAGCTTCATTGAACATATGTATTTTTGAATTGAAATTGCATCAGAAACAATGTCATATTTGTTTTGCCGAAGTAACAGCGCTTGAATGAAATATTAAGTTGCTATTTTGACTTTATTTTGGTGAAAAATCAACTATTTTTCCTCTTAGAATGAATGTGATTCATACATGAGAATGGGTATCTATATTTATTTTTGCATAATCCTATTCATAATATCTTCATCCACAATAGAACCATTTTTTTCATTGAACGTCATTTTCTTAGTGTATTTTGAAGATCTGTCAAATAATAAAAACGCATGAAATTTGAAAGTTGTGTGTTGAATGATGAGGAAACATCCAGTATTTGAATCGATATATATCTCAAAATTTATCCCAGTTATCCTATCATCTGTTTTTATATATTTATCAAGCACATCAAAACGAATCGACTGATAAAAACTGATGATTATTTCATGACCATTATAGGTAATGGAGGTTAGACCTTTATGATGAAATATGTGGTTCAATCGTGACAAATCATCACACTATCTGTTAATTACCTTTAATTGTACCTTACATTAGTAGAGTGATAGGCCTAATTATGATAGTTTAGGCCTATCACTCATTTTTTTCTATTCTGTATTATGATGAACTTTACATCTGCTGTTTGTTAATGGAAAGAAGTGATCATTGGCCGAGAGACTTATTTCAAAGTGGAAGATATCAACATTCGTGTGTTTTGTTCAATCTTAATACCAATGATGATAATGTCCGGATATATATATGACAGAAACGGTTTTTACTTATAATGTGTTCCGGACTTTCGGAAACTGAAAGACGGTTATCTGCGGCGGAAATTCATGGTCACCGACAGCACAGTCCTGGTGTTGAAGTTCATTGGTTATGAACATTTAAAATGGGGTGGTAAGATCGCCTTTGTGGTGCCCCATCCAAACGATCCCATCTTTCATCCACAGCCTTAATTGGGGAACAATGATTTTGTATCAAGTTTCGATGTTATTAAAAAAAAAATATATAGGCCCTATATATATATCTGTGAATTATTCTTTCGACAAAACGATCATATTGAACCCGAAGAGAACCTATGAAGCAATCACATCACCATGTTGTGTCTGATAATTTATATTTTGATATTGTTCCTCCTAAAATTGTCTTTGTTCTTAGTAGGTCTATATTTTTGTACTTTCCTACACACACACACATTTTATATTGTGAAGTATTGAACCATCATCAAATTTTAAATTGAATTTGAGTCCAATTCGCCACATCCGATACAATAATAACGTTACAATATTCAATTAGTTCAAGTTCAACTCATATCAATTCGAAAAAAGTATTTCACTTCATTGGAATGGCCGTATAGGCGTATACCATAGGCATACAGCCCACTCGTGATATAAAAACTGAAAGTAATAATAATATGTTGACCAATAGTTTAAAACACGATCAAGATTTATTATAGTAATTATTAATTAATATGAGTCTAGCAAGTAATCGAATTACCGAGACATCAGTTGGAAAGAAGTAAATTGCACGGACTAAGCCTTGGGATTCAATCAGCACATTTTAACACGCTAAAACTGCACCTGCGCAATATGCGCGGTTATACATGCGAATAGTATTTATACGCTCGAAACTAGTTTTTGTAGAAACATTAAGGCTTATTCGATCCGGATTCGAAGATATTGAACACGAATATTGTGAAATAGTTATAGATATAGATTGGATTCATGTTGGCCCTATGTATTTACGATTGTAAAATACTCGGCGAGCATGTAACGAGCAGATGAAAGTATTGTGGTTTGAAATATGTATTTTGTTCAGTAAGTGATTAAATTATCGGTTGAAAACGAAAACTGAACCACCTATGAAAGAAAATCAAAAATTTGGATGATTGATCAAAATTGAATGTGCTTTTGTTATGCCATGTTTTTTTTTCAAAGATCTATATGGCATTTTGAAATCAAATATAACAAAATAACGAAATATCGATTCTTGAATAAAATGAGAGTGATTACAGAGAAATACTTCAAATAAATTATCTCGTAAGAAAATATTTTTCTCCCATTATCATCATTTTTTTCAGTGGAAAGGAGGAGAAAAGAATTGATCCCATCTATAATATTCATTCCCAATCAAGAGAAAATTAACTGAAATGTATCAAAATACTATCTCATTTTCGAATCAATCGATCATAAAGTGAGTGATTTTCTTGAATAATCTTGAATAATATAAGTTATTTCACTATAGGGCCAATAGACCACACATCTAGAGCTTCCATCAAATTCATGCCAAATAATGTACGTAATTCAAAAGAGCTTTCATTTCAATTCAGTAAACATTCCCACTATTATTCGATCAACACGAAGACATTGTATTTTGTATTCTACTATAATATAATGACAGATTGCAATAATTGATTTCAGATAATCATGGACCTACCAAGACGATGTGAAACGGCTCATGTTACCAATTATACTCATCCACGCTGTAAGAAGTATATTTTACCAATGCATTAGTTTGTCTGCTTGCAGATTCGGTTTCTCTGGCCAATTACAATTGAGTAGATGAGTACTCTCATCAACCTTGCCCGGGAAAATGCTATCAGGAACTCTATCGGGAGGGAGAATGCCGTAGATGTTGTTGTAAGACGGGCGAGGAGGTATGTAAATGCAGAAGACAATCTCTCGTCTCGTATACGAATCAGTGAAAGTATGTACTATGTAGGATCAATATATAAATATATTGATATTATGGTATATTATAGCATAGAATTCAATATAATATTCTATATATAATATATATATATATATATATATATATATATATATTTATATATATATATATGAAAAAAAAAATATATATATATATATATATATATATATATATTGAACGTTATATATAGACCTACTCATGTGGTATATTTATCTGCGGTACTTTTGAGGTACCGATTTTTCAGGATAAGATTTCAAGAATCCAACTATGATCCAACCATATATTTCAAGAGCATCATATGTTCATAGGTAAAGTTGCAATGAGTCTCACTTTACTGACCTTAGTCACTCGATAGTTTACACAATCATTCAATAGATAATGTTGCGCTGATTTGTGTTCACAAGAGATATCTTCTCTCATGGATACAAAATTACATTAGAGTTTTTCTCGAGCGTTTTTATGATATTCAATGTTTTGAATATGTCTTTTTACATTGAGAACTCATTTTTCTCCAATATGGTCGGGTAGATTTTATCCATTGACTTTAGAGTACCATTCTGATTCATGGATCATGTAGGGATGAAATCATTTGCAGAAGATATTTTTTTTCTATTAACGAATACCAGAAAAAACTAATCCAACTCCAGTGTGAAAATCGTTACCAACCTTGACTAAATTTTTTCTGATAATCTATTAACTATCAACTCAAACCCAACAAAACATTCAGTAAATATACACTTCCCCTTTTTTCACTTTTCCGAACCAAAATCAAACTTCTGCACGTCTTATTTTAATTATAACCCCCATCAAACGCACAGCCTATACTTAAACAGTGTTCTCAACATGTGAAATGTGTAATAATAGTTTCGGCTTGTTAAGTTGGGTGTTCGTGATTGAAAGAGGTGTTCATTTTACCCCCTGATTGAGCTGTAATGTGTAGGCGTCATATGCTCATGTTTAGAGGTGGCCGAGAGAGATACGTTAGGATGGCGTGGTTTTCAAGGTGGCCGTGGATTGTAGGAAGATGGCGTGCGAGACAGACGTTGGAGGTGGTGCTCACAAAGGGTACCGCGCCATTTCAGTGTCAATCATTAGATGTGTTCGTGTAAGGCTTGTCTATCTGTCGGTTTTTTGGTGTGCCTATTTTTGGTATAGAGCTCGCGTTTCTAAACGTTTTTCTATTTTAATTTAGATGTTATTCATGTTGATGTTTTGAAAATATAAATAACTGTTTCCTCCAGAAATGTAATTTTTCAATGAAATTGAATGGTAGGCCTATATTTTATGAATTGGAGAAAGTATAGGATTTGTGATGGTGATTTTTGTCCACAGAAGATGAGATTTTATTCTAAACTTTATTCATGATTAGAAAACAAATATGTATTCCCTTCAGAAATTTCATTCCCTAATGAGATTGAACGATACATTCTATGAGTTAGAGAAGGCGTAGGATTTGTGATAATGATTTATGTACACAAAAAATGAAATTTCAATTCAGACGTTATTCATGTCAATATTTTTTAAAACATGAATATCTGTTCCCTACAGATTTTTTTTATGAAATTGAACGATACATTTTATGAATTAGAGAAGGTTTAGGATTTGTAATGATGATTTGTGTTCACAAGAGTAACCAATCACAATTCTGATTTCAAAATGATCTGATTTGATCTGTCGTCTCAACTTCAATATTTCACACCACTATTGCACTGGTGCACCTACCTTAATTGACTTTCGTGAATGCAAGTATAAGCACATTTTTGCTGATGAGCTATTTATGAGAAAAACTTTAAAGGTGTAACCGATTATTGCAACTACATACAGAATTAACACAAACAATTACATCACATTGTCACAATACGGTGTGCTTCTATAGAGCCTATTGCAGATTGCTCTCAATTGACCACTAGTGATGGGCGTGACTAATCGCAAGGGCCACCTTGATCTATACTTCATGTGGGAATTTAGAGGTACTCTGATAGGTTAATGTGAAATTTCCCACATAACAAAGCCCATTTGAATGGATGTTCTGTTTTGTGACGTCTATGGGCGGGTTAATCACTAGTCGTCAATTGTACACAAATATTACATTTTTTTTTTAATAACATCTAAACTTGATACAAAATCATTGTTCCCCAAGTGAGGCTAAGGATGAAAGATGGGATTGTTTGGACGGGGCACCACAAGGGCGATCTTACCACCCCATTTTAATTATTTAAAACTAATGAACTTCAACACCAGGACTGCGCTATCTGTAACCATAATTTTTTGCCGTAGATTACATGGATATAAGCTTATATCAAAAGTGAATATTCAGAATTTCCAGTTAGAAACAGTTTCAATGCAACTCTATCTCCAATGTGTCTCGACTTCATTTTATTTTGTGTAACAAATAATTTGAATGATGGCATACGTTATGTAAGAGGCGAAATTTTGAAAAAAAATCCTCAGTCAATGATATAATTATTTACAACCTCAGTGGCATCATGTGGTAGTAGTCACAGCAACTGAAGTAAATGGAAGGCAAAGAATCGTGTGAACAATAATGTTCTGTCAAAATGAAAATTTTGTGAACAACGATGTGGCCACGGCCATCTTGACAATATAGAACAACAAGTAATGATGCCAACGATAAGAAGGGGGCTTTGTTATATGACAAATGACTCACAACCGTTACCATAGCAAGCTATATAGACTAACAAAGAATCATGATTGGGTAATATCAACTAGCGTACATTGTTGTCCATCTAATTGTTAACAATATGTTACGTCACTTGTCGGATATTAATTGCCAGTTATACTCTCAACAGTTGTATGTGGCTTCAGTTTTCGTTTCCTAAAATTGAGGATCTTTCACGAGTATATAGTTCGACAACTTTGAATGTTATCACCCAAATTAAATTATCATATTTCCATATTTCCTCATGTATTTATTGAGTATGTTTTAGAATTGATTTTTAGAATGATATATTTTTTATCTGAAGCCTATTTGGAAAATTTCAACAAAGGTTATTTCCGATCAGGTTTTGTTAGACGAGCTTTAGCGAGGATTCAATTTGACATACTGAAAAAAATTGGTGTTCGTTTTTATGTTTTTTTTTTTTTTTTTTTATGTTTTTTTGTCGGTTCTCCACAGGTCAAACGGCTACAGCTATCAACTTCAAACGTTTTTTCGTCATGGTTCCTCATCTAACTTAGATCTGTATAGTTTTGTGGCATTATCGGGTGGTAACTTTTTTTTTTATGAATTTTAGAAATTTCAAAAATCCCCATTAGAATAACCCGGAGGAAAATACTTGAAAAATCAAAATTTTTTAAGACCTCTCAAATTTTCGCCGAATATGAAGGAAACTATTAAGCACATTTTGAGAGATTTTTCGCATCAATCGGATGAGAAATAACGAAGAAAACGCATTTATAAAGCATTTTCCCATCAATTTAGGCTATTACGGGAACCAATTAAATCTATAGCAACAAGTGTCACCAATTAATTCAAAACGATTTAAATGAATGAAGAGGAAGGCCGTGACATAACTGATTCTCGTAAGGTTTTTGAACGTTTGGAGTGATCCAAGGTCTGTAGATGTAGATTGGGTTGACAAATTATTTTTCATTCCAGATTTCTATACCCCTAAGCTCGTCTAACAACGCGCATCCCGCGTTTTCCTAGTAATATACTACATGTTGAAATTGTATTAGTTGTTATCCGTAATTTTCATTCAAAATATCCGATTGTTTTGATATTCTTGATATATGAATTAGCATTCACTCCGTGAAGCGACGATATGTCAGACCAATGCAGAAGTTTTTTTCTTGTTAATTGTATTCTCTCACATCTGATGTATACGCCTGACTGGGAACATTCCGCCAGAAAAATAATACCCATGAGATTCTGCAACTTTCATTTTTATTATCAGAATTTCAGTTTGTTATGATATCCTCGACTGCTCATAACACTTGTCAGTCTTCACTCGCCGAGGTGTCAGACCCAGGTGTGAAACACAAGTCACGAGAATTTCATTAAAAACTCGTGTTTGTGCCCGAAGTCATGTTTCTTTTCTCCCATACATACAAATATATATATATATATATATATATATATATATATATATATATATATATATATATATATATATATATATATATATATATATATATATATATATGATTTGAATATTCATTATGAGTCGAATAATAACAAAGACGGAAAAGAAAATGGGTGAATTTTAATTGGAAGTATAATCATTTTCTGGCATTTCTTTAATATCAAACCGTCAGTTTTGCACACGAAATGTGTGAAGAGATTAGTTCTTGTATTATTGAGTCAGGCGCTTAAATGGAATGAAGCTAAAGATCGTGTATTGCAACAGATTTCGTTCTTACTGAATACACTTTTCCTTTGATGATTGCGAAATGTAGAATATTTGTGTTTTGATTATAGAAAACACATATCCTGACTGAGAAATATTTTATATTGAATTTCCGCGTCACAATAACTTCTCGACTGACCATGTTTCAATATTCATTGTTTCTCAATTCAACATAAATAAAATGGATTTTCGAATTTTTTAACCTCTTTTCATGAATAATCGTTCAATATTTCTATATGTATCACATTATCCAATGTATATCCAAACATCGATGGTTTGAAAATTCATTGAACATTGAATCAGGTGAACAGATATATCAGAATACTCCAACATATGTTTTCGGCATGTGATTATCAATTTTATTTCGCATGGTTCAATGTGTTCATACTACATAGTTTCGTTTTCATAGTGTTTTTTCATAACGATATGGCATGAGAAATATTTTCATCCACAGAAAAAAATAGAACGTGTCATGTATTTTTCGTTACTTTCGATTAATTCACATGTGTGCTCCAATATGGAATGAGTTTGACTGATTTTTCACATCGAGTGTATAGTATGAATGCAAAAGGATTATTTATAGGCAACTTCTAATTTGAAGTGAAACTATTATTAATTTATGCTTGCGTATGGAACTCCTCATTTTACAATAAGTTGATGGTCAATTCATTCCGAGAATCATGAGACGTATTATGTATATCTATATATACATATATATATATATATATATATATATATATATATATATATATATATATATATATATATATATATATATATATATATATATATATATATATGTATATATATATATATATATATATATGTATATATATATCTATATATCTATATATATATATATATATATATAGATATATATATATATATATGTATATATATATATATATATATATATAGATATATATATATATATATATATATATATATATATATATATATATATATATATATATAAATATATTTATATATATATATATATATATATATATATATATATGTTTATATATATATATATATATATATATATATATATATATATACATATATATATATATATATATATATATATATATATATATATATATATATATATATATATATATATATATATATATATTTATATATATATATATATGTATAAATATATATATATGTGTATATATATATATATATATATATATATATATATATATATATATATATATATATATATATATATACATATATATATATATATATATATATATATATATATATATATATATATATATATATATATATATATATATATATGTGTGATCTGGTAGGCAATTTGACCATCACATATCGTATTGTGTATGAAGATCGAAAATATCTTCTTAGATGAGCTAATACTTTGCCCATAACTTTGCATGACGGATAGAAACATAGACTCCAATTGATGATCTGAATTTCCAGTAATTGAGATATATACCGGTAATCCAAATAAGCTCACGCAAATTAGGTTATTAAATACCTAATGTTAGAGACCGGTTGAGTTATAAGGTGATTTTAATTATATCTTTATTTCGAATATAGATCTGTTTGATTTGAAGGATTTGAATATTCACATAATTATATGAAAATCGTCCATGTTAATTATCCAATTGCGTGCAAAAATTGTATATAAATCGCAATCACGAGAGATAATCAGATGTGAGGTACCCGTGCGCCTGTGCTGTGGGGTACGAGAAACATTCAATTGGAACCTTCACCTCTTGTGGATACAACTATAGATCTGAGTATCTGGTAGGTCACTATGATAGATTGTGTCCAGGGGGCGCCTAAAGATCGTATACCGGAATAAAGTCGACTTGGCTGTGTGACATGGGTATGGGTGTCCAACCTTATACCTGAACCCTAACCACATTTTACAACTATCCATTCATAAGTTACCCTAATTCCATGTCACACGACCGAGTCGACTTTATTCCATTATATGCTCTTCAGCACCCCCCGTGTCGAATGAGTAAGTGGGATGTGGTATATGCTATTATCAATTTATCAACATCAAATAACACAATTATGTGGTTCTCCCTCAAAATTTGTATCACGGTATATACACGCATAATAAAAACTGATACAATAAATTGTTCGTAAGCAAACTTATGAAAGTTCAACTAATTCTGCACTACAAACTGTATCACAATTGAAAAATAGTTCAATAGTATTGAATCAATACTATAATATAGTATAGTAAAGTGATATAGTATTACAATAGAATATCATTTTTTCATATACAATTTCAATTCAATTTCAACATGTTTTCTATTCTTATTAAACAATTAGATGACAAATATAAAAGAGAATAACAAACACAATATGGGAATAATAACAAATAAATTCAATACGAATATAACGGTAAATGAGAAGAATAAAGAAGAACTGCCATTAGTGCGAAATAAGTTAATTGATAATAAGAAGCCCGCATAAGAACGAATTCTTGTGTGCGGGCAACATAAAGTATGATTATTTAAAAATAGTTGGCTATGAAGCAAATAGTAAAATAAGTAAAATAAGTACATCTATTTTGTTAACAAAGAAGACAGAAACAAATATTGAAACAATTAGAATAAAATATTTACAAAATTACTCTTGATTGAAAAATGAACAGTTATGATAACAATAATGCCGATAATAATAGTATACTGAACAGTAATATGATATAACACAATAAATATATCTTAAACCTAAATATGTCTTAATTTATTATCAATTGTACACGATCCGATGTACGGAAAATTGAGCTCCCACCACAAGCTCACTATTCTGGAAACTACAATATAACTACTGTACTATGTACAATGATACTAGAAACGATGAAAGGAAATTGTTCAAATATATTTTCAATTGTAATTATTTCATTATGAATTGATATAGAACAGTCGATGACTCGGCGTGAGAAAATTGAACTGATTCCACGAACTGTAATAACACAGTCATACGAACTACAGTAGAACTGAATGTACTATCGGTAAATTCTCTTTCTTAAATAGGACAGGTAGGGACTGGAATGGGCTGAGTAGAAATGTTTTTGAAGGGGATGAAATCAGGTTAAAGTTATTCCGTCAGAGGGTTAAGGAGATGGTGGGATAGGGGTACTTAGGGAACTTGCCACCGCGCATTTATGTGCATTTGCAAGAGTTAAATAATAATAATAATAATACAATAATACAAAAGATTAGGAAGATATTAATTTAAATATATTTTCGAATTACAATTCACTTGTTATAAATTGATGGACTAGTCCATATAGGCTCACGTGAGACCTTCAACTATATACCATTCTACAAAATACAATAGAAATACAATTTAAATACAATAAATACTATCAACTACAAAACGACATAACAAGTTGAATATCAAGTCTTTGTTACGATCCTTTTAATAAAGTTAGCTTATCTCTCGATGGGATGTATTATAGCGAAAGGGGGCCGAGGGGGTGGGGAGGGGGGCAGGGAGAGGCCCACAGCCCCCTTGATTGACAGACAGCTCGCGTGCAAAAGAGTTCATTACACGTTATATCTCACTTCGCCATTATACTATACTCGACTGACCACTCGAGCACCTCTTCGAAACTATCAATCGTTCTAATATGGACACGTTACGATTTGCCGTCCCGGTTTCATTATTATAAAAATTCATTTCTAATGGCATGCGGATTGATTTATGCCGTGCAAAAGCTTAATTAGGAATTTTTGAGTGTAGATTTGTTCAAAACAAGTTTTTGCCAAGGATAATCTCTCAAAGAATACATATACAAACGAATGAAGCAGCATTCAGCTACGGTGATTATATATTCATTTCCTCTTAAATATATATAAACCTTTATTGGCCCTTGACTCCAAAGTGCACAGGATAACAATCAATATAAAATACATGAGAAAATATAATAGAAAAGTTATGTAACTGAATGTTGAAATGATATGAAAATGGAATAAAAATTGAAAAAATTAACGATAAAATACAAAATTATGACTCTAATGATAATTGAAAGGATAAAATAAATGTAAACGTTGATATAACTCGAAGATATATCAGAGAAAATTCAATTTTGGCGACTTCTCTTTAAAAATCAAATAGATGAAATCTATTTTTTATATATGTGCCTGACCCGACTATGGTCAGAATTATAGGGTCATTATATATTGTTTCTCTGCCTAATGGTTTCTTTTGAGGAGATAATACATATAATTAAGAGAATCGGCTCTTAGATATCAAGCTATTGAACGTGATATCTATACGTTATAATTATATCAATTTTCAGTGTAGAACACCGGTATATTGAAAGATTTATTTTTATAGAACCAGTATATCGCGCTTTTTTCAATTGAAATGAATATGATTGGTTTCCAAAAACTTAAGATAATTAATAATTTCTCGTCTTCAAATTCTGACCATTCCAAGCCAACGTGTCAGATTCGGCAGAATCTGATGGATGTTCCATAGAATAAATATGAATTTCTGATGAAAAATATGGAACGGTCGTTCAAATGAGAGAATATTTTGTAATATCATCAAATTGTAGGCTATAATGGAATGATAGTTTTACTTATAATTTGTTCAGGACTTTCGGAAACTGAAAGACTGTTATCTGCGGCGAAAATTATGGTCCCAGACAGCGCAGTCCTGGTGTCGAAGTTTATTGGTTTTAAATAATTAAAATGGAGTGGTGAGATCGCCCTTGTTGTGCCCCGTCCAAACGATCCTACCTCTCATTAATAGCCTTAATTGGGGAACAATGATTTTGTATCAAGTTTCGATGTTATAAAAAAAAGTGAAATGAAATTGTTCTGTTATAATTTTCTTTAGAATCTTGGCACGAAGTTACTGATTCCTAATCAAGGCTGAGAATGAAAGAAGGTGAAATCGTTTGGATGGGACAACACAATGTGACTCATCCACTCGAAATAAATATTTGGTCCACATTTGAATTATTTTACGAATTGAAATCACTTGATTAACCTAATGAGAGATGGTGAAAACATCAAAAATTTGTGTTTTGAGAGAGAGAAACGTTCGATCCTCTCATATCTTCTTTCTTTGATGCTTTTCTTGTTCTTCAATTCGTCTGTCTACTCTCTTCTGAAATTTCCCAATCATAATATTCCTACCGATTTTTGATCCCAGTGAAGTCACTTCAACGACTGAGGATAACCAGGAAAAGGCTTCAGTCTGGATGAGTGAGAATATCCCACGTATGAATCGAGTTGGCACAGCGTGCTACTCAATGAAAACATACATCGAATAAGAAATGAAAAATGAAATAATGGAGAATGAAATTGAGTGAAATTGATGATTGAGAAAATAATATCACTCTCAATTAATTGATGTGAAGATGATGATGAAGATTTTTTCCTGAAGAGTCTCACAAAATATAAATGATTGGGTTGTCTCATTGAGTTGATAGTGGTTCCTGTATTTGAGATTATGGATTCTTGAGAAAGTTGACTATACACATTCACACACGGAAATACACTCAATAGCATATAATATACTCACATTCATATTTTTCCCTTTGAGATCTTGAATAATTCTCATTGAAATTTCTATTCAATTGTATTGTGTTTGCACATTTTCATTGCATTTTACTTGAGTTTTCATTTTTGTATCTATAGAGTATTCAAACTTGTTTCGAGTTCAC
>OZ023337.1:14325298-14410298 GCA_964007535.1 Brachyptera risi | reverse complement strand
TGGTTAATTCACTAATTATCAGTTAGTAAAACCGGCTTCAAGATTTTTGAGAGACAATTTCACCAACTGGTAACCAGTACTATTCGATTGATCGATCCTTTGAATACAAATTTATTTTAAGTCTGTACGTATATAGGCTTGGGTATTATACGTACATGCCTGCACGTATCACCATAAAAGGTGATTACAAATCGATCAATTAACTATGGTTTTTTCCATCAATTGGGTTAACCTGCTCTGACAGTCGGTTCTACGAATATAAGTGTTAACTTCCAGTTGAGGTGAGTAGATAACATAATGTAACCAAGGATAATAAAAAGTCAATCTGCTAACCATTCCTTTGCACTAACCATCAATTCGTGTAGTGAAATGAATGGATGAACAATATTTATCAATAAGATTTCGAATTTCAATTTTTTTTCCTTAATCTTCATAAGGAATTGGTTGATATTGAAAGATATGCAGTTTCTGATGACTCATAAGTTACTACGAAATTCTCGAATGAATATTAAATTCTTGAACTTGAACACACTTCTCCTTGTAGTTCCAATCATCTGTCATTCATATTTATCGAGAAATATAGTAAAATCATTATAATTATAAACATAGTTGAGCCAACCAATTTTTTCATCCGGAGAATAGCTATATACTACCATTGGATCGATATAATCGACGTATCAAATAGCAAATGTTCAACTTTTGTTATGAAATGAGATAAATTTCGAAAGTTGACTTCTTTTCGGGTAATTCACCAGCAATAGCTAGAAATCTGATTAGGGATCATTCCACTGAAATTGTGTGGGCCTACACATATCCGATGTATAGTTCTCACGCAACATTTTGAAAAACTTTGTTTTCTATACTGATTCTGAGATTATTATAATGACATAATATGTTGATATAATATGAATCCAAAGAAAGAAGTCCTATTATTTATTTCCATCGGGACTCTTCGTTTCAGGTATAATTTGAGTTACCAGTACTGGTATATCAAGAACACAAAGAAAGATGTGACAAATTTGACAGATTTGATATAAAGACAAACTCGGAATCAAAATTCTGTCGATGGTGAGATAATCATATATCATGGAAACTAATTAACTATATTGATCATCTGTCCATTTGACGTCAGCAAATATAATAATATATGGTTAAGTAGGATGTTCAATGATACACCGATCACCCCAAATTGACTCCAAATTGTAAATTGAATATGTGCCAATTGGCTCATTGATAAGCCACGCCTATCACTGATCGTTGTATATACTCGAAATTAGCTTCTCTTCCGATTAAACTTTTGTCTACATCTCAATTTATAATCGCTTTCACGTCCATCAGAAAAAACATCGGATGTATCATCACATGTTACAGTGGTCATCAGCTAATAAAACTATCAATAAAAACCTTAAACTAGAAAGGTATATAACTAACCAGCTCTCATCTAGTCATAGTTACAAAAGGTTAACCGTGATCATATATTAACTAAACGAATATTCCATGCGACGGTGGTGCCACCTAGCGGGTACGTCATGTCGCTTAGCACAGCGTAAATCACGCGTCGGGCGGTCTCACATATCATCGTGTATAGAGAAGGCGGTGAAATATTACCATTTTTCCTATTCAACAATAGTGTAACGAACAATACGTCATAGTGGCTGTGTGTGTGTGTGTGGATGTGATGCAATGATGAGGAATGATTATGCGTGGTTTAGGATCGTAGTGGCAGTGAGTAACCACGTGATTGACCTGTTGACATATATAGAAGGCTGTGAAATGTGAAGTCTGTGGGACAGAAGATTACTGATGAATCCGAGATTTCGAGAAAAAAAATGTAATTTTTATATATCGCATTTATTCGATATACATTCATCTGTTTCATTTTCCATTTATCATGTGTTTATTCGTATATTGTTGTATTTCATCGGGTATATATATATATATATATATATATATATATATATATATATATATATATATATATATATATCCACATTCAATGATACTTTGAGTTCTTCACGTGCATGGCCATTCCATCAGTTTTCTCCGAGGATTCTCCTCATGTCCACACATTGAGGTATTTATTATCCAAGCATAAGCCCCGGAAAAATTGTCGTGCGGTAATGTCGTGCCAAAGTACCGAGGTGCGGTGTGGGAAGTACTTCTTGGCGGGCATTTATGAGCTCCCCAGGGTGTTTTTTGCCGTGCTTCTTGACAATCCAAGCAATTTGGCGTTTCTCTCATGACGGTTCGTCCAGCCTCTGTCGAGATATCGTTTTTTCAATTTTGTTCTTTACCGGTTGTTATCGTGGTTGAACTAATAACTGAATTCATACAATCAAAAACTTCATAAATTCCTCGGATGATACATTCAAAGGAAGTTAAATACTGGATTAAATTCAAACTATGAGGATATAACAAATTAACGGCACTTCCACCGATATCTTTTTTCCATAATCTCTCGTCTTTTGAGGTATAAAATGATGAACAATAGTGATGCTAGGAGAAGTGAAACATGGGAAAATACATCGATATGATTGTTCAATATCAGTTATAGGATATACCGTCTTGCTTCTTTCATCGATGTTGGGACAATTAATGATTGCCCTTAACTGTTGTGAACAGTATTTTTATTGAAAACTTCGTCGATTATTATGTGAATGAAGTTACTTGTATTGTCATGAATCATATACTTCATCAATCATGTATAAGCTCTCAAATAATACTAGCACAGGTGATTATCCTTCATTCCAATGAAAAATTAGTATCACTGGCTATACGAATGGCTGGTGTTTTCACACCAATGTAGGGAAAATAAGGCTGTCGTCAGTTGCCATTTTTGACTCCGAACACATGAAAAACACGATCGGAGAAACAGAAAATGTTGGAAAGGTTCAAAGTTTTGCTGCAAGGAGAGTTACAGAATGAGTAAAAAAGTAAAAATTAGGTACAAATAGAAAGAGAGAAGTGGAAATAATTCTGGAAAGACTGTGAAGATGGTGAGGTTGGTGCACACTACAGGGTGAAAATATTTGGAAGTGAGAATAAGATGTATTGACCTTCCAATTCTTGTAGCATTGGAAGAATGATTGATGGAATGAAAAAACAGTGGAATTTCACTGGACATGAGTCAGGCCTATACAAATCTAGAGACATACAAATACACCAATACAGATTGGCCTACATCAGAGAGAGAGTAAGTGTAGACGTTGATAAATTTTAATTCATCAGGAAAGGCGAAGATTGGAGAAATGTGATGATCCAGCTCTTGAATAGGAAGAAGAGTATGAGTTCAAGTGAAATTTGAAAGGGAATTGAGTATACAAAGTAGAAAGGGATAGACGGTGATAATTTTGGAAAGACTGCCAAGTTGATGAAGTTGATGAACACTATAAGGATGGAAATCTCCTTAATTTCCACACTGCCATATTCAAATGAATTTGTATCTAGTATTTCTCACTCTTTTTTATGGTGTACATCATATTCATATCGTTCATTTATTGACCTCAGAGTACGTTTGTTTGTATATTTGATCGATTTTTTTCTATATATTGGGTTTTAACGACGCACTGCTACGATCTATTGGCGTCGGTGGATGATGAATGAGATGATGGGATGATGAGATGAAAGGTTATTTTATAACGTGTTTTGGATGGTGGGAAGGAGCGGTCGCGGCCTGTTGTTAAGGAACCATCCCAGTATTGACCTGAACGACAGAGGGAAACCACAAAAAAAAACTGTCAGGATCGTCGACCATGGAGGGAATCGAACCCCGGTCTCCCGAATGACGGTTCAGTGTGTTACCAGTCGGCCACGCGTCTCGGTGAATTGATCTCTAAAGCCAGTAATACATTTCTATGAATTGAAATTCGCTCATGAATATAATTCGAGTCAATATTACCCTTTTGATTCAATCTATATTAAAATCGTAATTTTTGTCATGAATAGTCAATGGCAATCGCTCATTATTCACGAAGTTATATCATTGCTCGAATTGAATATTTCAGGTATTCGATAATTCTATCATGATTTCAAATCTGAAACGGAGACCTTGATTAAATGAAATTAATCACTCATGGCAATGTACCAATGAGGAATCTTCATTAACACACACAGCTTACCAATGGCAGTCGTACAAACATTAAAATGGCAATGTGATGAATATATATAATTTTTTTTTCAATACTACAGACAACTAAAAAGTGACTAACAACATCTTAGCAATTTATTAACACTCTTACGAATGCATCTAACCTTCTGTCATATTTTAATAATTATTTTTATGTTAATAATAATCATAAAACAGCTAAAGGTGCGGATTAAATAAAAGTGGTGTTTGCGCATGCTCTCGCTCTCCAAGATGGATGATGTCAGTGGCTCGTTGGCTGAGGTGTCTGCTTGTCTAGTTACCAAACTTGACACCTTAATCAACATCGGAATGTACTTAACAATTGTGCACACACTGTTTCTACGCTAAGAGATGCTATGCGGAATATGGATGTAATATTTGAGTTTATAATTTTCGTGAGAATAATTTTTTTTCAGAGTAGTATCAGGAGTGTTTTGCTATCCATCGCTGATTAAAGTAACTTTTCATTCAATTTTATACTCATTTCAATTTCACGACATTGGAAAATTCTATTCACACGATTAGGTATTGGTTTTTGAATGGGATATATGTTGGAAAAATCAACATCAAAATTGTACAATGATTGTTTGATATTCCCTAACGTCCAAGCTACGTAATATCTCTATATTTTTTTCAATTCCGAAGATTCTAAAATTCAAGAGTAGGCCTATAGTCAAAAAAAAAATCAAAAAAAAAATTGAAATCTCAAAGAAATATATAATTGATGATTCAAGTAATACAATAAAACTTTGAAAATTTGTTGATTCGTATACAAATTCGTATTCTTGTTAATTTGTGTTTTTTCGTATTCATGATTCCATAATAGGCCCATAATATGAGGTAATTCATTATATGGTACGCACACACTCGCTGTCACATGGAATTGTCATCAAGCCACATTTGATTATATCTCGGAGAGAATTTACTGAAGAAAACGCACTATCTATAGCAGAAAACTACGACGCACTGTCAGTGTACTATGTCCTGTCGAAGTATCCGCGAATACGGAGAATAGTAATATAGTGAGGAATGTGAACTTTTTATTTCCGTCAGATTAGAAATTTCGTAATGAACCATTTTATGTTACTGCCACTTGATTATCGTTTCTGAATAAGTATAATATTGAATTACGTATTATTCTCTTTCTTCTCACATCTTATTCGCTGATGGCATCTTTTAGTAGTGAAGCGCTTATATAGTTTGGATATTAATCATTCTTACTACGATGAAAAAAATGTGAAATGATAAATAAAAATAGTAAAAGTTTCAAACAGGAGCGTTAATCACATTAAGAGAACCTGTTGATTAGAAAATAACAAGTGTTATTTTTTTATAGACTTGGTACTAATGTTCTTAAATATAGACGTTCTTTATTTGAATGTATTCTCTATTATTTGATTTGACTGTTGATAATTTAGGCGGCAGTGTGTAAAAGGATATTAGATAAGGATTGGACGATAAAATGGTGAAATAATTTGATGTGTGAAGTTCTTTTAATTACATATTGACCTTAAAAATTATTATATTATATTTCGACATTGTATATTTATTCTTCATCTTTGAATTATACTTCAGGCGTATGTATATCAACATTCGCTTCTATATATTTACGCCTTCAGAATAATAATGTATCAATTCATCGTTATGGTATATATATATATATATATATATATATATATATATATATATATATATATATATATATATATATATATATATGTATATATATATATATATATATATATATAAGTATGGGGAGAGTTTTCACAAGCATTATTGAAATTAAACATTTCTTTGGGTTTCTTCTGTGAAAATAGAATTAAACTCAAACTAATTAGTTGCAATAACAAACTAATTTGTTTGAGTTCAATCCCATTTTTACACAAGAAAGCCCAAGAAATGTATAATTATAAATATATATATATATATATATATATATATATATATATATATATATATATATATATATATATATATATATATTCTGAACAGCACATCAGAAACAGTGATCTCTCATAACTAATACAATAGTCATATCTCAACATATTATTTTCAAGGCTCTTGATTAAAAAACAAGATGAAATTTCCACGGGACATGAATCCACAATACCCTAGAAGGGTTCAGCTGTAGAATAAGTATACATTCATCATATCGAATTGAATTGTGAGAAAATATCACGAATTGATCATGCCCAGTATGAATATTGTGAAATAGGTGAAAAGTAATTCTTTGGCTCTCACGAATGCGGCTGATCTCGACATTAATAGGCAGGGTTGAGATAAGTTGATCATGCAAGTACAAACCCATGAAAATAGCATAGTTACAACAAACATGTTCCAGAATATCTGAACTCACAATCACCAAATTTAAAAAAAAACACAGAATACTAAAAAGTCAGTACATTTCATGAATTCAAGTCACCGATACGCCCATCTAATTAAATTTATTACGGTTCTACACTCGAATTTCAGTTGAATTCCTCAGAGAATGATCAAAGTCTTACATAACCTAACTCCATATCATGCCTATTCTGTAAGTTCAACATCTAAACGCATAAAAGTGAGAAGTTGTTAACAAATCGAGAGTGTATACGTCATTGTTATCGAGTGACGTCACGCAACAATAGTCGTGTTGCTAAGCAACGGATAACAATGCGTGACAGTGGTTGAATTTCTATTACAATTGATGGTAACTGAAAGTTGATTCGTATACAGATGTTAATTAGGTTTGTGTAGGAATGTCTGGTTTGGGGACTGATGTAATAGGTCTTCACGTGTGTCGATGTTGAATTGACCACTATTGATAGGCGTGGCTTATCGGCACGCCACCTTGATGTGGGCATTTAGAGATACTCTGATAGGCAATGTCAATTTTCCCACATAACAAACAGCCTTGATTGGACTTTTTGTTCTGTGACGTATGTGGGCGTGTCAAATCACTAGTCGTCTATTGTGGGTATTTTGAATGTATTCACATTGAATAATTTCCATGATCACTCCGTCAAGTTGTAAGATTTGTCCACTGTTATTGTCACATGATTGAATTTTCTGTTGATAGTTTTTATTGTGTCATTAATAATTAGTTGAGGCTATTGAAATACTCAAAACACTCAGAAAAATAAATAATAAATCAAGATATTTTCAAGCTATTGGAGTTATACTTTCAGTGATCAACGTCATGGGTACTTTCAACGTCATGGGAAGGTTATTGATTTTTTTTTCTATAACATCGTAACTTGATACAAAATCATTGCTTCCCTATTAAGGCTATGGATGAAAAGTAGGATTATTGATTGTGCCAATATTCATATTCATCTTGCGTTGAAAATATGACACATATAACAATATGTGTATTCTCACTGGGGCCGAATTCACGAAAGGTCATATCATTGATCGGTATCAACTCTGAGCCCAATCAAAGTTGCTACAAAGATATTATCGATCAACTTTGATACTGTCTCAAAGATAATAATAACAAATTTATAATAATAATAATAGATTCAATTGATGGATTGAAATTGAAAAATTAATAATAGATAAAATATGGTATTATATCTAGAAATTGTCGTAACTTTGAGCCGGATCAAAGTTATAACCTTTTGTGAATTCGGCCTCTATTAGGACTAAACCTGGTGAACAGTCTTGAATGTGGAGAAGTCGAATTGGAATATTATTTCTATTAGAAAAATTGTATACATCGAGATCATCATACCGAAGAGAACGATGAGAAATATTTGTGATTTTCACGAAATTTTTGCTTGGTTATTAAAGATCTCCAATAAATGGATCATGAATTAAATGTTGATCACCATAATATTGACTTTATTCAATTATCATAATTCAAATTGATACGACAGAGTTATTTCTGTCACTCACAGCTCAAATCCTTGATCACAAGTAGGCCTATACATATTCCAAAGAATAACATTCCAACAGATCAAGTCTTCAAATCAATCCAACTTAAAAATCATCCACTGAGATCAACCATAGCATTGAATGTCCACGTGAAGCCCATGTATGTCTTCACCATTTAGACACGGTGGGAATAACTAGCTCCATAAATACCAAACTACCAATTAGTCGAACAGCTATGGTGTGGCATGACGGTCAAATCGATTCAACTATTCACCTATTGTAACTATTGTTTATTCGATAATAGGTTTAATAATAACGCGAGAGAATTAATTTTATTGTCTGATAGTTTGTATGTTATGTCTCCATTGAGATCATAGTTCGTTCCGAGAAAGCTTCCATCGAAGATATGACTTGTAGTTTTGATTTACCGTGTGTATGATAATCAATTTGTTGAATAGTGATCGGGAGGTTTGATTATTTTATTAGGTTTCATTTCATGATACAAATGATATAGGTGTTTTGGGTTATGTGTGAGAGATATGCCGTATTTGATGAAATTGTGTCCTTTAATCTGTTGCAATTTGAGTTGATGTGAAAAAAGAAGAATTATTCTCATTGAAAAATCGTTAAAAATATGGAACGCATTTTGAAATATCCTCAATGATCGAATCATCATCGTTGGACATGAGCAGATGAATCTCGAAACTTTGAACATTCAATTTTTTCATTATCATAGAAATCTTGACATACAGTTATTGTTCTCCAATGAAGGCTGAGGATGAATTTTCATTTTTAAATCATTTTATTCCTGTTTTTAACAATAAATACATATATTTTTCAATTTTTTTCTTTTCAAATTAAAATTCACAACAAGAAACCCGCATGAGAGAGGAACTCTTGTGAGCGAATTACCTGGTAGAAGTTACGCAGAAGAAAATTAATAAATAAGTACTGAACTAGTGAGTCATCAAACATACAACAAAACAAAACAAGGTTCATACTAATACTTAGCACAATCTTGAAAATCTATAACTTATATGATTTTACTTTCAATCATCAGAACAAAACAAAAAGTTATTATTGGAGAAATGAATTGATAATAATAATTGAGTGAGAACATTTTGAAGCAGCACCTTTCGGTTGTTATAAGATGTCAAGACGGTCTTGTGGCCAATATTTGAGGCTACATGGAACAAAAATCAATTCATTGTTCCAATTTATCAATCATGTATCATTCAATTGATTCTTATTGTAATTCATCATCATTTCACTGAATGAAATACAATTTCCTCAAAAAGAGAATTTTTTTTCAACATCGAAACTTGATACAAAATTATTGTTTCCCAATTAAGGCTAATGATGAGAGATATGATCGTTTGGTGTGACGGGGCACCACAAGGACGTTCCTACAACCCTAAAAATTTTGAATTATGATTGTACATTGTATATAATTATATTGTAATCGAAATTGAGTTAATGTAAGTCTAGATATTAACATGTGATGAAATAATATTATTTGTAAAAATCTTGTACAATTATTATTCAGTGTCATAACATATGCCACTATTGAAATTCTCCAATGTGATGAATCATCTGATGTTTTTGAATTTGTTTTCATCAATTTATTGAAGTCAAAAATAGATTAGGGAACAAAAAAGACTACATTTCAGAGGTCAAAGGTGAAAAGTGTATTCTAATTCTCGTATAATTCGATCATTTTTCATCAACCATCATACATTATAATGTTATAGTGAAATTATACATCCGAAATCTCAGATATCAATATGGTTTATCATTCAAATTATTCAATAGAACAAATTTCAGGTATACAATGAATAAGTCATTTGTATTTTCAGTTTGATAAATGTGTCAAGAAGTCAGAGGTTCAATCTTGACTGTCATTTTTTTCTAAATTAATTTGATTAGTAAATGCACGTATGTAAAATTATATCCGATCTTTTTTTATATGAATTGAATAATTTTTTATTTTTCAATCGGAGCATTATACTCCACTATGAAGATCTCGTATGGAATAACAAATGACTATCATGTCTGAAGTTATGTCACTCATTCATGCTAGAGACGGATGAAAATGAGTCCTATACATCAGACAAGCAATGCTCAAAATATTTGTCAGTTTCCCGTTCGATTCATTGCTATGTAATGACGTTTGCTGATCATCAATTGTTATTCATTCACAACAGAAATGCAACCCACAGTGAAAAGAACAGATTGACTTTAGGCATAGGTCTACTTGTAACGATGATAATACATCTTGTTTGATCAACCACCCCACCCGAAACTAGGTTATTTTGGGGTACGAATGAGCAGAATGATATTCATAAAAATATGTCGTAAGTGGGACTTAATTGAACCCGATCCCGACTTGGCTTTTCTAAAGCAGTGTCTCAGCTGGATGAGCCGATGGGGGGCGGTGCATTTACTTCTATCCACTGAAGTCGAATTTTCTATTCCATCATTACCTACACAGAATATAACTGTTGAAGCTGTGGTATTTTGACGATCAATGATTTTTCAAGGATGAGATTTACGATTAGAAACACAATGTCGTCTTTCGAATACATGATATTATCAAATTTGCAATCAGTTCTACTAAAATGATATATGTCTCACAATTGTTCAGTTTGGTGAACAACCAGTTTCTCTTGGAATAAAATGTTGTGAATCCATTTATAGTTACATCCAATCGTGAATTTTGCACACGTCTTGTTGTTATGTGGACTCGAGTGTTCGGAACTGAAGCGATTGCAATTATTCTCTTTATGACAAAGTAATAAGAATGTATGTGTGTTAGAACACGCTGAGACGGAACAGATTTTTATTGTAACAAAAACAATTTATCCAGTTATTCTACCACAAAAATGATTTAGTTCTAGTGGTTTTTATATAATATGAATTCGTGCAAGTGGAGTTGAAGTTGAGGAAAAATACAATTTCCTGATGGAACTGAAATAATCATCTTAATTCGTCTTCATCACACTGATTTTTAGTTAGAATATATCAACGGTGATAAATTTATCTCAGGGTCTTTTCAACTGGAATCATTTACATATAGGCCTACTTGTTATAGGCCTGCTACAAGTGGTCTTATGATCTCTCAACGTGAGATTGAATCAAACTAACATGTGTTGGATTTAAATAAATTCACAACTTGTTCAATATGTATGACTCATTGAATATTGTTCAACACATTCTATATTTGGGTTTATGAATATTTATATTCATTTAGGATCTATAAACGATCCTATCTTTCATCCTTAGCCTTAATTGGGGAACAATGATTTTGTATCAAGTTTTGATAATATTATAAAAAAAAAATATATACATATATATATATATATATATATATATATATATATATATATATATATATATATATATATATATATATATATTTGTGTATTGATATTGTTTTATCCGCGTTGTCAAACTTTAATGATCAATCATTCATATGGTATAAAAAATAGTATACATTTATATCATACATTTTATTAATGAGGTTGAGAAATGAACACGTGTAACGTTTTTCTAATACCATATTTGACTCCAGAAGCAGCATTTTTTAATCGATAGAATACACTGTATCTTGTCTTCAAAAAATGTGTACACATTCAAATAGAATCGACACTTGGACAACATGGAAATAAGAAATGAAATCTCGTAATTTTCGAAGTATTTTCTGAAACAGTTGGATTGAACAAAAATACTCACCGAACAATGCAACCTGGATCTCAAAATGTAATGGAATAGAATGTGACAAATGTGACAAATTTAATATTTAAATCTTGATATTCGAATATTCCGATTGTTTTCTGTTCAAAATTACAGAAATATTCACCAATTTTGCACATGCTCACGTGACCATGCACTTGATTATTTATTTTTATTCTTATAGTTTGGCAACCGGAACCAACCGACTTCATTTTTAGGTAATCTTACTACTTTCATTCTTGAAATTAATAATACGTATATTTCTCCATAACCATCAATTCCAATTAAAAGCATATGAGATGTAAAATTTCTAACAGTTTTTGAGCTTGATAAATGTCCTGGAATATTTTTAATAAACGAATGTTTGATAAATGTTTGGAAGTGTCACAAACAATATGCTATTCGCCTCATTTGCGAGCCGCATGACCCAAATAGCCATACCACTATCCATTTCAAATGTTTATAGATCAATGAATTTAGCTCAAACTGGAAGATGCCAATTTGTCTATTTCTAATGGTCACCATAGTCACTGCATATATTATCAACTAATCTTCATTATTCATAGCTCTGTATATAGGACTGAACTTCTCAACACCATGTTTTTTCACATTTTCACATGAAAATGAAATTGTTGCTAGGATTTTCTCGTTCAATAATTACATCTTCTAAACTTGATATCTAAATCCTCTGATTCTTCCATTTTTTCTTGTGTTCATTCCACCTGCAACAAATTCATTGTGAACACACTATATATCATCTCACACATCTATTCAAAGTTTCGACACTAACAACCGTCAATACTAATCAATACTAGAGACGTCCAATCGTCTCCTTCATATCTCTTGGCACGAAGTATATTATGACATTTAATTAATAAATACTATGACTGAGCACGTTCATACGCCAGGTGGTGAACTCTGGTGGTGTCTAAGGTGAACTAATTACAACTCATGATAAACAGGCGTCGCATAGTCACACGTTTTTTTTTCTACCGGGATTTAGTACTGTGTAGGGGCTGGTTGTGGTTCGAATCCGGGTTACAGTACTTCATTAATGTTCGCTAACATGTTATTAGCAAACTATTAATTATAGTGAAGTGGAGTTATAATGAGTACTTAGTGATTGTAACTGGTATCTAGATGGTAGTTATGATTGGTGGTTGAAAAATCATGGCTTTTATGTATGTAGGTGTTAAGAATCACACTGAAGTACTTGAGAGAACGTAGATGAAATAAACTATGTCAAGTCATGCTGGGCGTTTAAGTACCAGTCAGTTAGAATTGTTTTAACTGTTTTGATTCATGTATCATCCGGTCATTGGTACCCCAAGGTAATTTAGCTGTTGGTGGGGTCGTTAAATACTCGATGAAAATTAAGTCTGTCGAAAGTGAACCTACTCAAACAATGTGGAATAGCATTTTTCAATATATTTTGTAATACTATATATATATTTTCAATTTTTTAAGCCCACACGTAAGAATCTTTCTTATGCGGGCTTCTACTTTAATTCATTAAATATCGATGAGAAACAAAACGAATACACAGTATCAATTGTCCCAACACAGTACTAATTCTGAGAATGCCGTGTGAGAATTTAATGCATTTAAAATAATTATGTATTGATCTGTTTTATGTTCGAATGTTGTGGAGTGCACATAATGTAAAAGCTGTAGAATAAAATGATATCAAAATGAAAAAAAAAATATATATATATATATATATATATATATATATATATATATATATATATATATATTTATATATGAAAATAATTTGTTAAATTTGATTGAAGGTTGATAATTGTTTCACAATAACAACTTGATTGAGATAATGGAACAAATTATAGTTACAGTCAAGTCGAGTTATTATGACAGCTTTGACGAGACATCGCAAAATAAAGAACACGGGTGGAAAAAAATATCGGAACAATTTAATTACAAAACTCCTAAATGCCTGCATTCACAACACATACATAAAATGATATATATCGTGGGTTGAATAATTCAAAGAGTTTTCTATATTATGTCTCTCTCAAAAGCACATACCCACTTGTTATTTCCTCTCTCTCCAATCAAAATTTTTCATCCCTTATTGAAACCACCATCACAAATTCCCTAATCCACCCGCCTTCCTTCAACCGTCTTTATAGAAATTCGACAGTAGCACGCTCACCTTTCCATAGGCTTGGTTTCACTTTAATTAATGCCAACGACTCTTAATTTTATTCCCTAACTATTATCACTGTTGGGGTTTGGGGTGGTGGGTGAGGAGGGGGTGGTGCGGGGGTTGGAGGTGGTACTCAAGGGAGGGGTTGCTTGGCAACTACACCACCACCGCCATCAGTAGTGGGGATTTGTAATTTGTGAGCCGGAAAATCAGTTTGGAAGCAAAGTAGCTGTGGAGGGTGGGCGGGTAGGAAGGGAACGGGGGAGTTTTCCCCGCTTTCCCGGGTCGCTCAAGGGTTGACGAAGGGGGGAAGGGGTATGGAGAGGGATGGAAATCTTTTTTCGAGTGTGCGGTCGACGTTCGTAATTGGTCATCATTTCTAACGCGTTACTATGGTAACATACGATTGCTGGTTGGTTTCCTTTTATATATGTAGAGAGAGAGAGGAGGAGGTTTTTCCTCCTTTCTTCTCGCTTGCTTTTTTCCGGACAAGAAAGAGAGAGAAAAGATAAAAAAGAGAAGAAATAGAACTCATCTAGCACGTATTATACCGCAATGTGATTTTGCTGCTAGCTTATATACAGTTTGCCGTTGTGGTTGGTTGTGATAGATTTGAGGGAATAAAAATGTCGACGAAAATGGAATACGTATACCGTACATTTTCTTGGCTAATTCTTTTTATTGCTTTGGTGCGAGAAAGAGGAATAGAGAGTGAGAGTGAGAGAGAGAGAGAGATGTGTGAGAAAAGGAAATGCACGATATGAGGGAATTGTGCTGAAAAGGTTTTTTGTTTGGGTAATGGGTTTGAAACGTGAAAAACAATAGCACGACGGGGGATTTACATGATTACTGATATGGGAGAGTGGAAATTAGGGATATAAAGAAGATTTGTTCCGGCTTTCAATTTGAATTCATTTTGGTTATACTTCACGTTGAAATGTACAATATAATTATAAATATAGTTACGAATATGATTATCATTGTTGAAGTGATGTAATGTGGAATACATTATCCATTCAAATTATATCGATTTTAATTAAGTATCATTGTTTCATTTAGGATCATTCATATCATCCAATTGTCATGCAATATCCTCCGAGTGCAACTAACAGAAAGTTATTCTAATATTCACATCTACAATATTTATAGAATATGAAAACTAATAATTTTCACTTTTCGAATGACTATATAGCGTAGTATGATTATGTTGGCATCGATGTTTGAAATATGTTTCTGATCCATTCTGTGTTTTCTCAAGAACCGAAAGTGCGGTGAACTTTCTCAAAAAATCGATTGTATATTTGATTTGAATTTCAATTTGATATTCTTTGTGACACTTCCGTGATGAATCAGGTATCAAATTGAGGATACGTAGGCCTACATCAATTAAAGACCTCGTATCCATAACATAAGTATTATGTCTAATAATCACAATTCATTCGGTGATTTGATGATACAAAATAATTTTTCCCGGCTGAATAGGACTATTTTGGTGAAAAGTTGGTTGAATGAATTTTATCATAGAAACCCACTTCTTTCACCTATTTTTTTCTCAGAAATACTTACACTTCTCCTGTTTATTTCAATTCTAGATTACCTCACATTTCAACTTTTTTTCTCACTCGTTATACTTCTTTACGTACTCTGCGGAGTAAACTTGACAAAGATGATAAATAAAACAGAGTGAAGCGAGGCGTGAACAAGTTCATTTGTAAAACCGCGGGGGAACGCTACAAGCCGTAGAAGACACGGGTTTTATTATTATATGAAACAGCCTGTGAGTAAATCTGTCTTGGCTAATTGAGACAAGCTTGTCCCTGGGGGGGCATTTCGGGTAAAGAATATAAGTTCATTCTTTAGTTTTTGGTGGGGTGAAATTAGGTGTCCTTCAAGAAAATAATATATTATTATGATTTGAGATATGTGAAATGAATGTATACGTTTTGTGGTATAGTCACAACATTAAACCGTAATGGAGTCAATTTTGGAGAAATACTATGTTTCAGCAATAAAACGACATTTGATATCAAAATTGAAAATTGAATAAGATACGTTTCAAAAAACATAAGAAACACTGGGCATATATGAATGTGGCTGCATTGATTTATTTCACTTGAGTATATATATATATATATATATATATATATATATATATATATATATATATATATATATATATATGTATATATATATATATATATATATATATATATATATTCATATATACATATACATATATGTTACTATGGCGTTACAGAATTTTTAGATGACTAACTATATTTTATCCATAGACACCCTGCAGTCCTGTTCCATTTACCAGTATTTTCAAGATTTCAATATTTTATTATCATTTTGAGTGTATTTCTACTTCTACGTCGTTAGCTGCAAGCAAGACGATGACGATATCATGTAATTTGATCAATTTGTACTCATAAAAATTATTATTATCAATAATATTATCATTATTATCATTGAATATATATAGAAAAAAAAAAAAAAATGAATGAAAAAAAATATATATATATATATATATGTGTATGAACGTTTTCGTTTATATATATATATATATATATATATATATATATATATATATATATATATATATATACATCATTTTTCCTGGAACATTAATATATTCCTGGGGATCGTGGACATACTGTTAAAATGACGATTTTGATTTGAAATGCTCTGTTTCACATATCGCCTACCCTAACAAGCACAAATTTGAACAATTCCACCATTTTCATCGTATTTTATCGGGTAATTCTTCAAAGTTCACATTCTATTTTTATCCACAAGTTCCATCAGAATGAATGGAAAAAAACATAATTGCATATTGCAATATCGGCAACTGGTACAAAAGTGAAGCTGTCCTGCTCTTTCTCCATCAGTTCCTCGATTAATATCATTCGTTTGATTTCTATATATATATGTATATATATATATATATATATATATATATATATATATATATATATATATATATATATATATATATATATATACATAAAAAATCCAATTCGTAAGAAGAAAGTTTTTTTTATCAACAAATACTAAATCATGATTGATGATTATTACCTGACAGAATTGGTAAAAGTATATTCCGATCGAAACTGAATGTCTTCAAATGGCTTCTTGTTTTAATTCAGTTTGCCAAGTAGTTCTTTTACATGCGGTGAGATTAATGTACGAAGTTCACAAGTGAATGCACGGCTTTCTTGAAATGAAAAATGTATCCACTCCATTCTTGTATATAGCCAAGATAGAAAAGTCTGACGTGTCAAAAAGATGGAATGTAGAGTATATTTCATGTTAGAGTGCTGAGATGTCAGGCTCTGTGTCAGTGATGCCAATACATTGATGACAAACATATGGTTACCTTTTTTTATATACGTGATTAGGTTGAATAATTCTGGTATTTTGTTGTGGATTGCGATTATTAATTTTATCATGGCTGAAGAGGGCATTGAGGTCATAATAATTGGCCATACAGTAGCTTTCTCACTATTTTTATAACACAAGAAGCAACAAATGAATCAATGATAATGGTAATATGATAATATTGTCACAAATCTTTCATTTTTCATTTATTAGACAACAATTTGCATTTACAATTAATCTATGTAGTCTTTGATGTAAATCGTAATTGAAACTGTATTTCTCAAACCCATATACATACCTTTAGTCAGAATGATTAATTCATTTTGATTTATGAATCAGTTTTCAACCTTTTCGCGATTCTAGATTTGTGAAAGATTTTTCATAAATGACACCTTCGTCATTATGCAGTTTTAATTAGTGAATAATTCTATAAAAACAGTAGAATGTCATTCCTATTTCAGTTTCAACTTGGCATTTTCCATATTATTTCTGTATCATCAAAATATTGATTTGTACGAATTTTCAATCATAACATTCTTACTCAGAATCGTTGTAAAAACTCACTCCACATCATAGTTTTCGACACCAGAAATAGGTTGGAATGAAATTACAATAATCAACTCAGAATATAAACCAATCAAAACCATCAAAAATATGACTATCAAAAAGCGTCTCAAGAGAATGTACGTATGACTTTGGCCACGAATGAAAAAAAAATTCATTTCAATGTTGATTGGAGTATACGTTCACGTATATAAGACACGTTCCATTTCTAACTCACCTTTTGTAGTTATTATATTCACAAAGAAAATGGAATGATGGTAAACTGGTAATACACATGGAAATGGAAAACTATTGAATACTGTTCACATTTTGACTATTCTGACATAGGGTATATATATATATATATATATATATATATATATATATATATATATATATATATATCTATATATATATATAGAGAGTATATATATATATAGAGAGAGTATATATATATATAAATATATATATATATATATATATATATATATATATATATATATAAATATTTATATATATATGTATATATATATATTTATATATATATATATATATATATATATATATATATATATATATATATATATATATATATATTCATTTATATAGCTTATACTCAATGATCAATTGATGTTGTCCATCTATCAGCGTATTCATTTAGCCTGATACAAAGTTTATTGATAGCACATGACTGGTGACAAATAATACTATCACTATGACTGAATTGTGCACTTCAATTATGACAACGGCTCTCTTATACGAAATAGACTATATCCAATATTCTTTTTGCGTTTTCTCAGATGAAAATGGAACGGCACTTCATAATACGACGAAGACGAATTGAAATTGGTTTGAAAGAAACGATGTTTTGGTTCTGTTTTCTGGTTTTGTTCTTATTAGATTAAGATGTTCTCCCTACGGCTGTTGAGCTACACTCGTAGTATTATGCACATACACATACACACATATATATATATATATATATATATATATATATATATATATATATATATATATATATATATATATATATATATATATATATATATATATATATATATAAATATGCATATAACAAGCTACTTCGTTTTCATCATTCTATTTCATTTTTCTTTGTTGTATGAAATGAAATTCCACTTCCTTATTTATTGGTTTGTTTCATTTTAATCCTCACTTCACACTGAATGTTTATATCATTAGCATTCGAGACAGCTAGCTAGATGTTTTGACACACACAAAAAATTGGCTTGTTTAATATAATTTAGACTGAGAGAAATATAACTTCTATATATGAAACGTGATGGAAGGAAATCATCACATCGGGTTTCAGCTGTCATGGCGCAGTGAACCGTTTGATATACAGAAATGGTTTCGATTGTGTATGTTGGCTGAATTAATTCTGTACTGATGTTTTCCCTAATTAGTCAAATATTGAAAAAGTTCGTCAGTATGTATTATATTAGTATATTTGAAAATATGTTAATTTTGCGTATGTTCATTACATAATGGAGCCTAGGACATAATATATTACATATGTCGCCATGTCAAAATGGGGTGGCGAGATCGCCCTTGTGGTGCCCCGTCCGAACGATCCTATCTCCCATCCATAGCCTCAATTGGGGAACAATGATTTTGTATCAAGTTTCGATGTTATAAAAAAAAAAATCTGAATGACGCCTATTGGACAATTGTTGAGAAAATAATCAATGCGCTGAAAATAATAATGAATTTCTTTCTTCAAAGAGTAGCGGAATGATATTCGGAGTATGTGAACAGCAGCATGAGATATATGATTCGATAATAAGTGATTCACGTTCCTGAATAATCATATAGTTATTCATAATGTATAATGTATATCCTCCTCGAACTGATAACGATAAATGAATGAATTTAATACAATTTTATCAATTATACCTATGATATTGAAGTTTGGATACATTTCCGTGGTGGAAATCAATCATTTAAAATTGAACGCCTGATGGATGTTGCAATCAATGTTCACTGTGTGTTCAATGTGTTCACTGTTAATTGAACTCTCTACAAAATTATACAATCATAACTTAGATTAGTGACTTTCGTGCCTATGAAAAGATCAACGCCACTGGTCCTCTTGTAAGAACTTCATAATACCTCTACAGACTTTTTTTCTGCAGTTCATAAATTCAATATTTTTATTGAAAATTAGCTCATGTGTTAAGCATAAATAGGCCTATTTCATGTTAGGCTCTGAGCTGAATTTCCAAAATACATTGATTATAATGAAGAATTTTGTGTAGAGAATTGTATTCAAGGTATTTGTGAGTCTATAATCAATGATGATATGTTGTGATGTCAATATGTTGAATGAACATATGCATGGTGAAGTATTCAACATATTTTTGTACCGAAACTGAATTCATATACTGGAAGATAACCGAAATTATTCATACTACAATGTTTGGAATATTATGAATTTGTAAACTTAATGAAGAGAATGCATGGAGTTGAGAATCATTGAATCAACATGTAATGATTTCAATGCATTCGTGTAATTGTTAATAATGAAATATACTAATTGTTTTTTTGACAAAAATCATGGACACACAACAATATTTAACAATTAACATAAGATACAATACCAATTGTAAATTGAGTGCTGATGAAATAAATCATGATACTACCATTGTGAACTTTCGATACATGTAATGGAAGCACAGTCTTGTTTCACACCAACAAAAATTCATATATATATATATATATATATATATATATATATATATATATATATATATATATATATATATATATATATATATATACATATATATATATATATATATATATATATATATATATATATATATATATATATATATATATATGTATATATGAATATACATATATATATATATATATATATATATATATATATATATATATATATATATATATATATATGAATATATAAATATATATATATATATATATATATATATATATATATATATTTATCCATATATATATCATATTGTATAAGCGGGAGGGAAAAATGCGTACCCCTTATAACCTAACTGTTTGTGGGGACGTTGTGCAGCACTATAAAAAAGACTCGTGATAAAAGTAGCATATCTCATATCTGATACTCATAGGAATCAATTACATATTCAGTTCAACACAGAAATATTGTATTCAATTTTTGTTACCATCAAGTGATTGTAACATGCTCAGTAATGATATTGAAATATCGAATCTGATCTCAGTGTGGTATTCGTGAAGCTGAAACCATCTATTTGAATGTTCCGAACTTTTTAATTGTCTAGAATTCCTCTCAATTCAATTAACTGACGGTATATCTGTGTGTTCTAATTCGAATTACACATTTCACTATAATCTTACCATATTCCGGTATTTTTCAATAATTCAATATTTTTCTATTAATGAATCTATCAGAATTAATAAAGTATAACTCTTCTCTATTATATCTCTTCCATTTCTTTTTCATATATCTCCTTCGAGGGAAAAAATATTCAGCTCCTCTTTCTTGTATTTTGCCCTACCCCTTTCTCATACCCTTTCCGATCCGCACATGCGCGTAACCATTTCTAACCGACATCACGACTTTCCGTATTCCAACCCATTTCCTCTCGGCAAATGCAGGGTTGTGAAATAGTGCGCCATTTCTACGCTAGATAGCTCTCAAGAGCCTCGTCTCCAACTGACAATCTGTTAATAGAAAATAATAGAATTAGCTTATATGTTGTTGGCTGGAATTTAGAGACATCTCAGTTGAAAACAAGAGCTTTACTCACTTCATTGTTGCGTCTTTGTTTTGTAGGACTTATCGTGATTCTAGAATGGGTCTGTAATCTAAAGTGAAAAGTCAGTTACATTGTGAGAGAGTCATAACATTGTACTCAACTGACTTTCATTGAATTCATGACAGTGAAAGTCGTCGACTAACTTGATAAACATCAAATAATATAACCCTTAAATTTGTACAAATCCGGTGTTTTTGAGGATCAATGATTTCTCAGGGTGACATTAATGATCAAAAACACAAATACGACAGTCAAGAGAGTTGATGTCCTCTACATTCACAGAAGATTCAAAAAATCATTCAGGTTGTGGACGACTGACTTCTTTCGTGAATACTATGTATACGCGCAGCGGAATTCAACATTAAGATCTTTGCTTCTTGTGTCTGAGATATTTGCGATTAATATAAATTCATGAGAAGAATTGAAAGAAAATCTTTGCTGATATTGGGATGAAGTGAATGAAAGGTTTCAATTCAGAAAGTCCTCAGTACCTATAGATCATAAAGTTTCCTCCAGGGTGATTACAAAGATATACATATGTTCATAAAAAAACTTGAACAGTGCAAGATACAAAATTCACAAACACATCATCTGAAGCATACAATATTTGTTAAATAATCTAATGAATCGAATTTTGTAATGAAAGAGGTGTAGAGTAACAGTCGATATTTTTCATCTCTAATTTTACCTCACAGCGTACCGTTACATTACATAATTGTGAATGTTTGTTATGAATATAAAATATTTCAGGAGATACTCTTCTCTGCTCGGTATATGAAGCAGTTAACTACATTATGTTCATCCAAAAAGTCAGTGCGATCGTTCATATGTTATGTTGACACTGAAAATATTATGCCGTGGGTGGTTTCCGCTCAAGATCAGAGCTCAGGGCTCATCCTGTACGATGTGTGTCTGGTAGCTCGTTGTTAAGTCTTCCTTCTCATTGATGGAAATTCGATTATTAATTTTCCAAACATTTGACTTAATACCAACTCTAACTGCTCAGCTCCAACTGGCAGTTTGCAGTAGTTATTTCCATGATTACTCACACTATTTGACCACACTAACTCTCTGATGAAGGTTGACTGGACCTTGTTCTGTCTAATATACTATTGATATAATATTGATGCATTTATTTGAATGTTTGTGAAATACTGGAAAATTATCTGAATGAATTCTCAATTACCAATTTTTGAATAACCAATTCATACAATAAGTAAAAACACGAAATCACTGCGATAAATATAATTGTGTTCCTATGTTTAAAGTAGAAATGAATTTGGGAAGAATACTTGGACGTTATAGATTCCTCCTGGACTCCTTCTTGGAGCGAGGGCGGCCATTTCCGAGGCTTTCAATAATTTCACGAAATGATATAATTTATCTAAATCATCGATTCGAAAAAAATTCAAGCAATTTTCACATGATTCTATAACACCATTTTCAAACGCCTCTTAAATCAATTTGAAATTAAATTCGATTCTCTCACTCACCATCATCACTTTAATTAGTGATTCTAAGGTTTCCAATATGATTATTATAACTTTCAGCTATTGAAATTCCTGTTCTATAGCGAGCCAAAATTTCACGGTCATATATCGTCAAGATGAAAATCCATAATGAATAAATAATTTTCCTTGTAAGGACAGTTTCAAATATAAATATATTATGGGCCCCTATTTCTATACTATTTAACAATACTCTATCATAACACCAAAACCTCTTGATCGAAATCATAACTACTCTACTCGTATAATTTAACACACATTATTAATGACAGATGTTTGTCTACAACCACATTATGATAACTAACCAATCGTGTGTCCAGATCGGGCCAATCGTAACCAATCGGTTGACCTCACTCGCCACACGGCATTGTGTTCGAACGTTAATACGTTTATAGAAACGTTGTTGAAGATGGCAATAAGGTTTTTGATAGTAAATTGGATGTTTATCGATGGTGAAGAGGTGTGGCAATGTGGTAATAAATCGTCGGGATGTATTGGTATCTGCGTTATGGAAAGGTTAGAGGGTTTTTAGTTGAGCAGAGGTAGAATGTTGAATACATAATATGAGGAATGGTTCATACTTTATATATAATGTTCAGAAGTGGAGATGGTTATGTATGTTTATTAAATTTGTGGGGAAAATGTTGGAATTTGTTTCAAGTTTTTTTATGTCTATCTGTATTCGAGAGTTTTATCTCATTCCTGAAATAGATACAAGGTAAAAAAGTGATAGGATTAAAATATTCGTGAATGTTAATTCCATCGAATATAGTATGGAAATACAAAAATATAAGAAACTTGAAAATGGGATCCTCTACTTTTAAAGTACGGTACATTATCAAGTACATCGAATTGAAATGTTCGCTGAATCTGAAGATTATAATATATGATGAAAACAATTTGGGAGACACTGGAATAATTCACTTCTCTATATGAAAATGGAAATTGACTTATTTTGAGTGATGTAGTAATTTGTAATAATATGTGAAGCAATTTTCCCAAATGATGTTTTCCAATATCAAATTTAATATAATCAATTCAACCAACATCTTCTCTGGATTTCTACTTGAGATGACACTATGAAATAAAAACATCTTGAATAAAAAAAAATGGAATTCACTTTTTTTTTATGCACATATTTTTAGTACAAATTATAAAATCAGAAACTCTGCTACTAAATATCCTACAAAGCCTCTGATGAGACTTGTCTGTAGGCAAGTATTAGGAAAATAAAAATTCACTTAGATCAAGTGTTGTCACACGTTTTACCAACACGGAAAACAATGTACTCGAAATTATGTTCTACAATCATAAATTCAGTATCAATATTTTCCTCCATCGATTCTATAGTTGCATCCTGACTATCCATCATGACTCCATCGGCCTATAGTTATCTGATTTTATTTCTCTGAATTTCACTCTCTTTTGAAATAATTTTCCCACACGATGAGTTTTCAACACATTTATATTTCTAGTTCCTTTATGGTTACCTCAACAACATTCTATACCTCTCCATACAATACAAACATTAAATCAAGACACATCTCTTTCATACCACATTATTGCTGCACTTTGTTGCCATGCCAATCACACGCCAACTCCAGGGCTGTTATTTCAGTCTAGGTCCCGCCCTAACAGTCCCTACAACACAAACCAGCTGGCACCACCTGGCAGGGTGATAGCTTGATTTATATTCGTGGGAAGTTTACGCCGTTATTACATAAATAACCTAACAACAAATACCGCCAACACTTCGATAACAAATCACTATGAATTTCAGAGAGATAATATTATTAAACGGTATAATCTAACATAACATTTCACCTTAAATACATAATGATTTAATAACGCACGATTAGCATGCCATGTTGTGATTATTTATGGTCCCGATCGACCGTCTCGCATATTACATGATATTAACAATCGATAGGTTCGATACTTCATATAATTGTCGATTTTTGATTGAAGACGATTTCGATCGACTGTCGCTCCTATTTATTATCTTGAACGATAGTTTGTTCTGAACTATTAATAGTCGCAAATTGAGGCCTACATATATAACATGTGCAGAATTTGAGATATCTTCATTCAATAATGCGTTAGATAAAGTGAGTGATCGAGGGATATAAATCAAATTTATTATTTTAATAACATTATTTACATATTGTTAACGCTTCATTTATGTATTTATACATTGGAGAAATGGTGTTAATTATTTTGGATTTGATATGGTCATGGTTTTATTACTGATAAGTATACCTGGACACGCCCCCATGATTCCCAGGAATCACTATTTTAAACATCATAGTTATTTTGAAAATTCACTCACAAGTTATATAGAGAATTATATTCGGTACTTTCCAGCCGTATTTGGTGTGTGAATGTATATATTTATTCATCCGTGAAAGCATAATTATTTTTCTTTGGAATTTTCAACTTTTGAAAATATATTCCGAATTTTCAAACCATTGGGATATCACTGTATCTATTATTCACGTTGAAAATATAGAACAGTAAAAAAAAATCCAAATAGTTGATTCTGAATATATATCTTGAATTTGAATGGGTGGCATTTTGGTGGAGGTGCCAAGTTATTAATGCCCTCGTCGTGCAATCACGTTCAACTCGGTCATTAATTTTATGTAAAAAACATGGAATTCTGAACATTACAAAAATGGTCGGATTCCAATCATGAGTTGTGATTAAAACAAATATGGATTGTGATTATAAAAATTATTTCCAACCATACACTCCACAAAGATTTTCTATCACTATATTTTATTCACTCAACGAAAGTATATGTCATATGCTGTATTATTAAAATGTCAAAAATAATTTTCCACTCATTTTTTCCATCAAAAATAATTTCTCTCGACTTTGTATCTTCTCCTATATATATTATAGTGTTGAAGTTTTCAATTTTCCACGCCAGCTGCTCGTTTCTATTACATTTCTATTAGGGGTGATGTCAGAAATGATCATCATAGAGTCGCGCTCGGTGCGCTACGTTTGGGGTCCGCTCTCCGCGCTCGCTACCCTTCACTCTGCTCACTAGTCCGTGAAAATAAACTAAAACTAGATATCCGTGTCTCACTCGCAGCTATGTGTACGTGACTCTTGTATCCTTGTCTTCTGAGCTTATTATAAAATAAATGGCTTATGGGAATTCTTGATTCCCTTTGGTGACATAAAACATTGTGATACATCAAAATGTGAAAACATACGCGCTTTTTGGTTTGACGAAAATGTTCGATATTTTATCTGATAATATATAAGAGATATATTTGACATAGCCGTTGAAGACTCAATCAATACACTCAATCATAATAATAATGTTCATATATTTTTGATTCCACACTATCACAATTTTAAGGGGGCTCGGAAAATTAAGTATAATAGGCCTGATCATTATTAAAATGATGATGGATCATTCAGACGAGTGAAATCAATCGAATTATCTCTTGAATATAACGCGTCAATTGAAAATGATTCTAGTAATCGACTATGATTAATTGAAATCTGTAATGAATTAAATAATGTGATATATGAAAAGTTACTTTGAAATCACCGCCTACTATTAAAATTGAACTTCTTCTTTCTTATTTGTGAAATCTCATTAAGAATAATCGATCGTATCTATTCAACCATACTTTCACGTTAGATAATTTGAATATTGAATAGATTATGGAGTAATATAGCAATTACTTTAGTAATTTGATTGACATGAAAAATTGCCCGAGTTTCAGTTAGATTTGCATCACAGTATGAACAGTAACAGTAGTAAACAGTGTGTTTTTACAACTTCATTAATTTTGTATTTGATTATTATTATGTGTCGAACAGCAATCATGTGTGTTATGTAACATGGCATAGTCTTCAATAGAGATTTATATATCATGATAGCAATGATAACAGTTCGTTCTTGTTTTCTTTGGTGCATTTAAAAAAAAACTGTCGTCATCGGTTTTCCATCACTGATTTGTTTTAAAAAAACGATCAACTCCAATTTTTGTATCATCATTTTCACGTTCAAAAAATCAAAACTGAATATATGTACGGAAATATATCCAGAATGAAGTTCATCGCTCATTAGAATCAATTTTTCCGTACGAATGAATACAATATTATATCTGAAATATCAAATTGAAAACCAAAATAATATTTCAAATTTTGGAAGATGTTTTTGAGTTCGAGTTCGAGTAATAACTTCGATTAGAGTTCGGTAATGGAATTCCTAGCATCATATAGAAAAGCTCGAGTGATGAAATTAAAGGCAGAAAGGAGGGAGGAGGTTTGGTAGGAGGAGGAGGGAAACTCGGAAAAGGTTGAAATAATAATCTTCACTTCGTTTTTGATGGAAATAAAATGTGATGAATTCCACCGAAGTGGAAATTGAGTGGATGGTTGAGTGGGATGGGGGAAGGGGGTTCGAGTTTATTATGGTGTGACTGATATTCCAATGATTGTAAAGATAAAACCTCGTATACTCGGTTGGATAAGTGTTGACTGGTAGAAAATTCTCATCGTCAAATAGGCCTATGGTAGATCGAAAATATTTGATTTTTTCTTTTTTTTTAAATCAAATATTCATTATTTTGAAGCGCTTTTTTCACATGTCAAGGGCTATTGCAGTCAAAAAGATAATAGGTATTTGTTATTACAACCTATGCGAGCATTGTTGTTGTCGCTGTTGTTGTTGTTGTTGTTGTTGTTTTTTTTTTGTTTTTTTTTACTCAACCTGGATGAATCTCAATATACCTGATCTAACCTATCAAACCTGAACCTGTAACCTGTTATAAACGTATTTCATGTAAACTTGAACCAATCTATAATCTAGTCTGAAAAGCTGAAACTAACAATTAAAGCTGTGAAATGATGGAACAATTGACCATTGTAGATGGGCGTGACTTATACGAAGCAGGGGAAATTTTTAGATACCTTGATTGGTTATTTCCCTATTTCCCCTGCTTCACTGTCCACTTGATTGGTTTTTATATATTGTGACATCACGAGGGCGGATGATCTGCATCGGTGAATTGTGTAGACCCATGGTTGTGAACAATTAATTCAATTTTTCATTTATCTATAATTCTTCAATAGGTATCTTGAAAACGCCACGTTTGTGTAGCGTGTTTCAACTATTGAAAATCGTCTTGATATTTGAATGAACTGAAATATGGAACAAATATGGAATCATTTCCGTCACAAACGTATAACTCTACTCATTTCTTAACCATCAATAATCATATATTTATCTCACAATTGGTGTAGTGTTTCCGAAATGAGCCCACAATATTTACTTTTCTCGAAAGTGTTTATTCAAATTTTTTGTTTTATTGCGATACGTTCACTACAGTTCCAAAGGAAACTGAAAATAAAGAAGATAAACCTCGAATTTCTCTGGCATGATAAATTAAATAACTCATCACTCTGATTAGAATGATCTGACAATGCATAAACTCACCGCAGATAATTTGTTATTTTGATAGAAGAAAGATAGGAGTAAAATATCCAAAAACATAAAACGAAGAATCTAACACAAAACTCTAAATATAGGACTAATATACCCACCTCATATAGATCGAAGACTTGATACCATCATATTCAATTATCCGTAACTATCTCATTAAAGAAATCATATATTTGATTGCTATAAATCATAAAATAACATATACACCTCGAGCCTGATTTTTCAAACACTTTTATCTATACATTTTAATGTGGTATTATATTTTATTAGCGTTTATAATTGCATGTAAAAGTCAAAGCGTAGGTTGATTTTCGGAACGAGATAAATTGAGCTGTAATGATTTACTAAGTATATATTATACTTCATTCAACATTTGTTGGCAGCTCAAATCGACCGCCTTCTCGTTACATTAGTATCAACGGTTGATGGTTTCGACCCGCCAAAACAAGCGGAATGAAGTATGTAACCGTCACAAACGAATTGTTTATCACTTATTACTCAGAATAACCGACGATTATAACTCGGCTGCTAAGGGATATGCAATGTAATTCTTGTGAGGTTTACGGTAATTATGATACTTATTTCGATATATATGGCATCTGATTTATCAATATGGAAATTCACGAATTGTGTCACTTCATTGATTAATTGATACATCGAGTATACGTAATCAATTAATTTTATCGGTCCATCAATATAACTTATATCATTCATTCAACGATGTGAATATAAAACAAAAATAGGGTTGTATATATATTAATTCCACTTTCAAAAAATATATTAAAGAATGAATATGTTCAACTATATGTTTTTTCTTCCTCCCAAATGGAAAGAATTATATAAAAGTTAGGAGCAATGTTGAATTCAATTCTTGATCTTTTCATAAAATGTATGAGCTGAAAATCATTCATTCTCCCATCTTCAACACTTCATTTTTAAATGCTTTGTATTTTCAATTTCTTCCCTATAAATTCTTAGTTTTTGTGTTGTATCAAAAAATGTCCAAGGGGAGAGATATGATGAAATTTTATACTGCCTGTATCCGTATGAGTAAGTTTATTTTATATATGTCATTCTTATGTTCTTTGCTCCATATTATTTTATGTTCATTATTTGATTATGTGTCTTAATTTTGTTTCAAAATTCTTCAGTCCACAAAAAATGCCTCAAATTCGCAAATCAGAAGACCATGTCCATACCTATATATTATCACCATTATCCCGCTTTCAATTTTCTTGATCGTACTTCTAGCCATCCCTGTGAAGCACAGCTATTATCGTAGGTCGATAAATATTGTTTATCGTCCATTGTTGATAGATATTTTATAATACACATGCCTATATAATTATATGAAGAATGAAAAAAACACCGGCCGCGCAAATAAGACTCCACAAAGATGGGATGAAACGTTTTGTTTTATTAAAATTGTTTGTAACGCTCGAGAAGTTTGACGTGTCGGTCGTTAGATTTCGAGCGGTAGATGACATGGCTGTTCGAAGACGTGAGCAGGTCTTGGAGATCGTAACCGATAATTCGGTCGGCGGTGAACTGGGAAGATTTAAAAGTAAAATCAGATGCGAAAATGTAATAAAAATATATCGGGTATGAGATGAAGTGAATGAGTGATGGTGAGTAATGGTGTGATTATATGGTATTTATTTATTTTTCCGGATGAAAACAATAATTACTCGAATTTAGAGATTCCGTTTGGATTATATATTTTCATTTCTGTACTGTTTTATCGAATTATTCATTTAGATATATTTATTTTATGATTGATAGAAGATTTGCTGGTTATGAAGAAGATGAGACCTCATAGATTGTACAAATCGGAAGCAATTTGACCGATTCAAGTCGTGGCCAATTGTTATCATTCTCTATTCTTTGTTGTGATTGCCGAAACAAATCACAAGTCTCAATATGCCTTGATTTGAATTATGGAAATTATTCATGAATATTATATTTTCAACATATTGCTCCACTTTTACTTCTTAGCGATAATTATAGGCATGCAATATGAAGATTCTTTCAATAATAATGGATATAATAGTCTATATATTAATCACCACGAAAGAAAAATTGAGCTTGGAATTTCAATTTTACAGTGATGGATTTGATGACGAAATAATAACTCAGAATTGATTGTGTGAAATGGAGGAATATTGTTATTATTATTCCAGTTTTTTTCTGCTATAGAAATCTATAATATTTCAATATATTTATTCAAACATTACCAATTATCAAGCTCTAGAAAATCTAGCTATGGGTGAATGATACTACTGACGATTCCGTTTATTTTTCTCTAACGATTTTGACAATTCATTTTTTTTATAGATTCCCTAGACAAAATCAGTTTCAACTTTCTTTCAAATTATATCATTCGACAGATTCGGGAATCAGACGTGATGCAACTGTAACGAAATTGTAACATTTTAATTTTTTAAACTATATTGAACATGTGAACTTCATGGAGCAGTATCATCATATATATACAAAACCATAAATCACCACGCATCTATATGATGAACTCCATATACCAACTACAACAATCAAAAATGCATGTGCAAAACGCATAAACAACAGTTACACCATATACATGTCTAATCTAAACAAATCTGACATAAAAGAACTTAAAAATACTTGCCTCTACTAATCACATAATCAAAAGTCAAAGCCATGTAAAGCCATCTTCCCCTCCCCGTTCCCCATCCACAACCTTACATCCTCGGGTTTCCAAGGGAATGAGGTGTAGGGGAGGATTTTGATTGGATTTGTCACGAATTGAGTGGTGAATGTTGTGAGGGGAAGGAGGGGGGAAGGGGGGGGGCTCGGCGATTACCACTTGTAAATTGTATATAACAAGATGGAAGGATTTTGAGGTATTAGTCGAGACATATGCCCCTGGTTTGGAGTATATAGTATTATCATGTGTTAGAAGATGATTGGATTAGAGCCTTAGAGGGGCCCTTGATCGAGGATTTATTTCTGTTTCACACTTTCATATAGTATATGTCGGAAAAGAGAGAAGATACGAAAGAAAGAGATGGAGAGTATATCTATATTGTAGATGTGTATCAATTCACTCATGTATCATTTGAAATACTGTTCTCTATCAAAAGCTGATCCGGAAAATTCCAATTGTATTTTAATTAATCAGATTATATTACAAATAAGATACATAGTAGTTGTATAAACATGTCACGTATATGAATTATGTTATATTGAATTTTCTTGGGTTCTTCAGAAGTTATTCTACCGTATTTTCATTTCTCAATGCATTTATTCCAGATAGGATGTTTAATAAATTCTCTCTCATTAATTTGAAGTGTGGTTCTACTCCTCATGAAACTGCACTACTTCATCAGTTCATGAAATAATTAAGAATTCATATGAAGAATCGAAATGTCTCGTATAAAGCTCATTCTCGAAGTTAATAATATTTTCTCTCTGACATTAACATCGTTCGTGACTTCTTCTTCTGTAATCATGAATTTTGATTTGAGTGATAACGCACCACAAACTGGTCTGTGGATTTTTTTCATCATCATCGAAATCTTGGTCTTCAGTAATTTTTTTACAATTGTGGATATAATGAATCGATTGGTGAAACCGTTTCGAAACGGTATCTCTCGGCTGCTCTGGAATGTCCGGTTTCCTCACCAGAGTTTGATACAATTTTCAATTGAATGCAATGAAGATGGAATAAAATTTGATAATTTCACACTTCACTGCATTTGTAATTGCCTTTTTTATTAAAATAAAAATATGCATTTATGTGTTCGTCAATTATTATGCATTCAATAGTGAATAATCAGTTTCAGTGATACGATTTGATTATTCATCAATTATTCCATTTGAGAATAATTCATTTTTCCCCCAAATACGCTCACTGGCATTATAGAATCGAACCACTATATGTCCTTTTCCAGATCAATTTCAACCACCATACTTTTACTTTGATCTTCCAGGCTGAAAATATACAAGCCAAATGTTCAACCATCCAGATATTTATCCCTGATCGCATAGTTCAATCGGTTCTACATTCGGTCTCGACACTACCAACCGTTACTGTCAATATACACAGAGACTGTCGATCGGAACAGTCAACTCGCAGAACACGAGGTGTGTGTATATATGGAAATATTCACCGCGACTCAAATTTGATTTTTACACGGATCATCTCCTTCTATAACCTTTGAATTATTCAAATTCTGTCCATCCCCTCGCACTTTTTCCCCCCACAACCACCCCATCACACTACACTACCCTCTTGTGCCATACGACCCAACCCTTATGTCGGCTATTGCCATCATAGAAACTGCGTATATGCTATCACTTTGATCTTTCATATGCTTACTATACACTAAACCAGATGAACTGCGGGGTCTGAAATAGAAAACTTATTTTCATTCCTATTTAATCATTGTGATCGGAATAATAACTATATTTATTCATGTTATGGTGAAACAAATATGTCTTCTTTCTATCAAATATTCAACTTTTTCATATTCAGATTTTTCTTCTTGTGTTTTTATTTCTTTGCGATTTGTTCGAAGTTCGATGGTATATTATTGTAATGAATACAAGTCCAGAGAGGAAGAGAGAAAGAAGAAGAGGAAGAAGAGGAAGAAGAGGAAGAAGGAGAAGAAGGAGAAGAAGGAGAAGGAGAAGGAGAAGGAGAAGGAGAAGGAGAAGGAGAAGGAGAAGGAGAAGGAGAAGGAGAAAGAGAAGGAGAAGGAGAAGGAGAAAGAGAAGGAGAAGGAGAAGGAGAAGGAGAAGGAGAAGGAGAAGGAGAAGGAGAAGGAGAAGGAGAAGGAGAAGGAGAAGGAGAAGGAGAAGGAGAAGGAGAAGGAGAAGGAGAAGGAGAAGGAGAAGGAGAAGGAGAAGGAGAAGGAGAAGGAGAAGGAGAAGGAGAAGGAGAAGGAGAAGGAGAAGGAGAAGGAGAAGGAGAAGGAGAAGGAGAAGGAGAAGGAGGAGAAGGAGAAGTAGAAAGAGAAGGAGAAGGAGAAGGAGAAGGAGAAGGAGAAGGAGAAGGAGAAGGAGAAGGAGAAGGAGAAGGAGAAGGAGAGGAGAAGGAGGAGAAGGAGAAGGAGAAGGAGAAGGAGAAGGAGAAGGAGAAGGAGAAGGAGAAGGAGAAGGAGAAGGAGAAGGAGAAGGAGAAGGAGGAGGAGAAGGAGAAGGAGAAGGAGAAGGAGAAGGAGAAGGAGAAGGAGAAGGAGAAGGAGAAGGAGAAGGAGAAGGAGAAGGAGAAGGAGAAGGAGAAGGAGAAGGAGAAGGAGAAGGAGAAGGAGAAGGAGAAGGAGAAGGAGAAGGAGAAGGAGAAGGATGAGAAGGAGGAGAAGGAGAAGGAGAAGGAGAAGGAGAAGGAGAAGGAGAAGGAGAAGGAGAAGGAGAAGGAGAAGGAGAAGGAGAAGGAGAAGGAGAAGATCCAGATAGTAAGAAGATCCATGATTTTCTACCCACCGTGAATGTTTTAATTGTTTTCTAACCCTGACATCATAACTTCAAGATTTATTGTGTGTTTGTATGAATTATCTCATTCTTTTATCATTCTTTGAGGTGGTGAGATCGCCTTGTGGTGCCCCGTTCAATTGATCCCATCTTTCATCCATTGCTTTGATCAGGGAACAAGGATTTCGTATCAGTTTTCGATGTTATTAAGAAGAAAAAAAGAATATTGTGCATCCGGTGTATGTATAATATACGTGAAATATTATTTAGAGAGATGGAATAGAAAAGCAGAGAGAGAATTAATGGAGGAGAGAGTTAAAGAGGGAGATAGAAAATGAGAGTGATAGATGGAGAAGAGGAGAAGAGGAATAGAATGAAGGGAGATGGCAAAGGAGAGAGGAGACAGAGAGGGTATCTCCCGTACCGAAGACAGAACAGAGAGAGAGAGAGAGAGAGAGAGAGAGAGAGAGAGAGAGAGAGAGAGAGAAAGAGAGAGAGAGAGAGAGATAGAAAAGCATGTCTCATTGTTCAGTATAATCATAAGCAAATCAGAAAGAGAGGAAGACAGAAAAGACAGAAGAGAAATAGATAGAGAGAGAGAGAGAGAGAGAGAGAGAGAGAGAGAGAGAGAGAGAGAGAGAGAGAGAGAGATGAAGAGAGAAAGACATCTCGCATAGTATCAAGTACTTCTAACCAAGTGTTAAAACACTTATCATGAATCTCGATCTTCTAGCACATACACACATACACACAGTTGCTTTACATAACTACTTAGTGCTAGCTTACCGGCGTTACGTTACGCTAATCTGTTTTGTTACACTTCTCTATGTTTGTTGTTGGGTTGGTAATTGTTGGTCGCACTGGTTCTGTTACCACACATGGCAGCAAGGGTGGTAATGGCGACAATAAAACCTAAGTAATTATCAGGGAAAAAACGCTATTTATTTGTTGCATTGTCGTTTTGGAATAACGTAATGTGTAAACGCTATCACAGCAGGCACAGCTGAAAATATTATGATTACCATTGGGAGGTTTTTTCTTATAACTGAAGTTTGAGAATGAGACAATGATCATTGTTGGCTTAAGGACAGCTATAGGTTATGAGAGGGTACGAATGAGCAGGTGATTGTTGAACTGAGAAATGATGGTGAGTGAAAGTATGTTCACAAAAACACATGCCTTATGCGGGATTCGAACCCATGTCCAATGATGACTTCAGTGTCTGAAGCGGTGCCTCGGCTGACTGAGCCATATCGAGGGAGGCAAATAGAAACTTGTCAGATGGAGGCACTTGCTGAGGCTGTATCCATAGCTTCCATTCTCACAATCAGAGTTTTCGAAATTTAATTTCATTCATTTTATTTTTCTCGAAAGGAATCGAATAGACATGGAATGAATCAAATGTACCTGTATGATGAAAAACGAGGTCATTTGCGCTAAATGACCTCGCTGTCGATGCGCCTCAAAACCCTAATATTCATTCATTCACGATCACTGAATTTGACTCATGACGTGAACGATTGTAAATATTTGTAAATATTTGTATTAATCATACAAATATGTTTTTCATACACCCTTAATAGGATTTATTCTGAAGGACAATATGATTGTAAAAAGTTTTGGAAATAAAAAAATAATCATCATTATTTCTCCTGCCCAATTTTTATGAGAATCGTGCAATAAAGGTATGTCTCCTCCATTGTTTTATTCTTCACTCCATGTTATGATTCTATTTATTTTCGATTTTTGTTGATCAGTTTTGAGAGCATTTGTGTATTGAGTTCATTCACCTCATCGCCAGAGACATATCACTGATCGTGAGCTGCCATAACAATATCATGCAGATATAAATAAATATTGATGCAAATTTCTAGAAATATGTTGGACTTGTTATCCAGGCACACATATGAATGTAGAATCAAGAAGATTTAATTCTATCCATTCTCGGTATTTTAATCTCTTTCTGAAATAAATTCAATCGAAATTGACAAAATTATATTTTGGAATGGATCAACCGAATTATTTCATATGAATATAAATCAACATGAATCAGGGATTGGAGAAGAGATTGTCGACTTCAATTTGTGCATTGGTTGATGGAAAACACGCATCATTATCGTTCACGAGAAAAAAAGTAAAAATAATCAAAACAACATGAAAAAGTCTATTAAAATCCATTGTCATCCCCCATTAATTGAGATTAGTGGTTAATAATTCACAGAAACTTTGGTTTGCATAGTCGAGTAATGTTAGGGATGGGTTAGTTAGGGGAAGGGAAGTGGTGGGAGTGAAGAGGGGTAGAAGTGATTAGCATTTAGATGGCACCCGAAAGGATACAGTTCTATGTAATCTTGATTTGAATTTGGAACCATCCATCTGTCACCAATGGAATGACGTCATTCACGGCCTGCTTGACAGTTGAACACATTAATATATAGAGAGGACCGTGTGTTTACGTAACAATTACAGATGCCTTACACTGATTTCGACACCCAAATAGAACAATAATGGCACTGGCATTGTTGTGTTGAACATAAACGAAACGAATTGCACTTTTGTAAGCTTGTGGAGATTTTATCGTTATCAAGAGGGATGGTAGTTTGGAAAAAGGGAGGAAAAGGATGAGTGGAAAATAAAACTGAATGAATTTATGAATTTATGATGAAACAAAATCTTGACATTGAAACAAAATGACATTCAAATATGTGATGTTCATTTGTTATGAAATATATTCCATTTCATCTGAATTGAAAATATTCATTATGATTGAATATATATATATATATATGTGAATATATATTTATATATATATATATATATATATATATATATATATATATATATATATATATATCCATATATATATAAATATAGTGATATATATATATATATATATATATATATATATATATATATATATATATATATATATTTATATATATATATATATATATATATATATATATATATATATATATATATATATATATATATATATAGGAATATAAGAGATACGGTTGGAACACAGCTATTTTTTAATACCTATTTTTAATACCTCAAGTTGGCTTGAAATTCGACTATATAACTCATATCATGTCACATAATTGTCCAGCGTATTTGGCTGAAACGTGTGTTTGTGTGTTTATACGCTTGGATATTATGCGATATGAGTAAGATAGCTTTAAGTTATACCATTCCGCAGTTATCAAAAGTAAGTGAGTTTTTTCCGTATTCTAATTTTGATAACTCATCCGTTCGAAAGTTATCACCAAAAAACTTGATATTTTGCTGAATCGACTTCCATAGACTCTTGATGATATCAATATATACAATGGACGAAATTTTCTGTTGTGATATCCGCTCAAATTCCAACACGGACATAATTCGTTTTAATGCTTTCAACAATATATTTCAATCACTTTTGACACAACTCTATGTAAAACAATGTCGACAATTATTTGCAGTCGTTATGTTGAAAGTGACATGTGATTTATTGTCGTGATATATTGGTATACACAGTTATCGCATTTTGGAACCATCACCACAATTATAAAGTCTTATCCAAACATTTGGGGCTTTTGTTGGGGGAGACAAATGAAAAATAATTTACGAGTTTAATTTTCTGGAGTTTGAAATATGAGTGGAACTTGAAAAAAACTCGAAATTTTATTTTACATGCGTTTTTTTGTTAATTTGCATGATATATATTCTTTCATTGTGGGTTATATATGCTTGTTATCTACGCCTGTGGCGAGATGAATCTGGAATAGTATGTGGATGTTTTTTTCTCGTATGAAGGAATTAAAACATTTTTCTTTCAATCGTCAGTTGGAATATTCAATTTTTTCCATCGAGGGCTGTCACGCTGTGAATTCTCACGATCGTAATTTTCAAAATAACGAATAGAATTTCGTTTCATTTTTAATCAAATAAGAATAATGAGAATATGAAAGTGAGAAAATGAATATACGATCAACGCTTAATTCACTATACACGCAAACGATTGAGTTGGTCATAAAGCGTCTGTCCACTCCTATACGTCATCGAACACGTTCCTGACAGAAAAAAATGAACCGACCATTCTCCCCGGAGAAGTTGCTGGAAAGCTGTCCAAAAATATTCACTGAACAATTTCTGAAATATAGGCCTATACATTTCATAACGTATAACAGCGGTGACGTGGACAGTTGGAAGACTATAGAAGATAGAATATAGCAAGATTCAGAGATGGCATTTCCAATCAGTGTGTTGGGTCGTGGGCGTGAAGAAAATGGATACACTAAGAATTGAAAAAATACGGAGGAAATTGAAAGTGGAAGGTTTAGATACAAGATGGAAATGGAACGATTACAGTATGGTATGGACACATTAAAATAATGAATAACGAGCGGGAATTTAGAAGAAGAACTCAGTCGAAAAAAATAGTAGAAGAATAAAGAATAAGATGGGAAGAAGTGATAAGGTGAGATGAGGAAAAACAAAGAGAATCGTAGACGAGATACGAGGGACAACCGCTCTCGGTAGCTCAGTCAGTTGAGGCACTGCTGCAGAAACTCGAGTTATGGTCGGGTGTGAGTTCGAGTCCCGCATACGGCATGATTTTTTGTAAACGCCCTTTCACTTACCATCACTTCATAGTTTCATAATTACCTGCTCATCCGTACCCCCGTGTAACATAGCTGTTGGTGGGGTGGCTAAGCAAACAATAATCAATCAATCAAAAAATGGGTATGATTCCACTATTGAACATATACACAATTGCAATTGAATATATCATTTCTTTGATTTCAAAAAGATATACTTCATTTGTTCTACAACCACTATCAGATTGAACATTTACCATTATTTAGTATTGTATTAACAAATCGATTTTAGCCCATGAAATCCAGATTATATTATTCTATAGGCCTATTGCTACAATTTACGAGTTCTTCATACGGTAAAATTTTATCCATACTCACTCTCCAATATTATTAAATCTATTTATTACTATCTTGACTGGTACCGTCTGAAATTCATTGAATTATATCCGAACGTAATCTTGATTTCTCATTCAGTTCACAATCTTCAACCTCTGTGTTCTTCATACCATCATAAAATGTTCCCTCATATACGTACAGTATACATTATTCAATTCAAATATATGAAAGATGACAATAAAAAAAAAAACGGAAAATCATGCTACTCATCCGGAAAACTTTCAGCTTGATTCTATGATAATATATTTCAATAACCAACTAAACTTGTTAAAACTATATCCAACTAAAGTAACTGTGAGTTATAGCTAACGAAATAGAACAAAACATAACTACTTCATACAAGTTATACCCCATACAGTTTGTCTTTAGTTAGGGTATTACGGAATACCTTCGTGTATATATGTGTGTTTATTTTAGAATTTCAATTTTCCACTCGGATGCTAGAGACTATATATATACACACTGTCCTCTTCTCTACCAACACTAATTCACTTACTTTTCATTATCTACCCACCCCGCTAGAGTGCACCACTAGCTGAGTATAACTTTGTCTACGGTAACGTTCGTCGGGATGGTACACCGGAGACCTATGCTCATAATTACAGAATAAATTGTACGAGTCTCTAAAGTCGAGTCATAACTAACCTTAACCTTACCTCCTCTTTCTCTCTCTTTGAATCTCTTTGCCACGCTTCCATACCTAGATTTCTCATAGAAAGATCAAGAATTCTGGCTTAATTGAACCTAGCGTATAGAGCTAGCTTTACGGATGAATTTTACTTGCTAATTTATAATTTAGTGTATATAGTCGTTTCTATATGAATATTTTTCTTGATGAAACTTGAGTTACTGGAATTACTGTCTATAGGCCTAAGAGATATTTGGCTCATAACGTGAAGATCATTTGAGAAAACTCCTTTTACCGTCTAATTGAATCGAAATAATCAAGTTTTCATCTTTCAATAGCTTCTTATGAGTAGATGTTAATAAACAGATATTGAATTTCCTAGTTTTGAGCCAACTCTAATCTATCAACCTGATACCAACTTGAATATTTGGTATGTGTAACATTTATATTTGTATATATATATATATATATATATATATATATATATATATTTATATACATTTATATATATTTATATATATTTATATATTCAAATCATTGTTTTCCAACTGGAACTATGAATGAGAGTAGGGTAGTTTGAACGGGGCACCACAAAGGGGATCTTATACCACCAATTTTGATTATTCTGAATTGAAAACAATGACCTCCGACGCCAAGACTGCGTTATCTGTGCCCATACTTTTTCGCCGCGGGTTTATTTCTCTGAAATCCTGGTGAAAATGTTAATCTAAATTTTGGTGGAAGTGCCCTCTTTCATATTTTCTTGTCCCAGAGTTATTCCACAAATATGTCATTGACGATATAATCTCTATCATTTCAGATGTTCAATTTTGTTATTCCAACGGGTCCTTCATGATTATTATGACAAGCTACGTAACATGTTTTTTCCAACATCCCGGCCCCCTAGTCTAATCACCCAAACCTGCCACCGGTCCACTGGAAACGTCAACACCTAAGCGTCAAGTGAAGAATTACTTTTCGATCTCCAACCTAGATAAACGTGGTGGCTTCACTAATGAAAGAGAATACTTGTGATAAATCAGTACCAGGTCCATCGGGACTGCCCCCCCTCCCGCCATTCCCTCACCCTCCTCCTAACTACCCCAACCCGATGCTCTTTTGATGTACAACCTTCCCCCCTACCCCTCTCTCTCTCTTTCTCTCTCTCTCCCTCTCTATAATACGTCTCCGTGGATGTCGTTTCTATGGATCTAATTTGCCGCTACTTTTTCTCTTGGGGCCCGTTAGTTTTACCACCGCCAGGCGACAGATGGCACCACTACTGTATGGTCACATGACCGATCTCTAATGAGCCGCTCACTTGGCTAGGTTCGCTACGCATTGACGCTCGTCCTCTGTTGCTATATAGCTGACCTAGCCCCCTACCCGATCCCCCCAGCACACACTAACTAAAATAATACATTCATCAATCTGGGTGTATATATACGAATTGATATTTGACTATTGGAACTGTGAGTGTGTTTTTCGAACACGTTTTGAATTCGATTTGGATTCGCCCCATTGGCTAAGAATAGAATGTTGATGTGTTTAAATTACTGAAGCGACGTGCGCGCGCAACTATGGGCGTAATGACCCGTGATGCATTAATTTAATATTAGCCAAATGTTAGTCTAAGGGATGTTTGAATAAGTGATTAGGGGTTGGTATTTAAACAATTGGCAACTAGGCCCAGACGAAAAGTTAGTAGAGATTTGTGTTTTTAGTTTCAGTATCGTATCGAATACGTATTTAAGGGTTGTCAGCGTAATTGAGAACGTTTTCACACAGGCATGATTCTATGGATTGGAAATGATAACGTAGGAGCATGAGAAAATAAATATTCAGGCGAGGGCAGATTACGAATTAATTCTCTAACTTGAGATCAGAAATAGGCTCACAGTTTCAAACAATGATAATTCAAACGTGAATCTCAATTGGCTTACAGTACAGGCTTCTATCATATAACAAATGCCTAACAATCGTTGACATGCAGAACAGCAAACCATGGTGAACTATCGAAGATTAGGATTGATTATTATTAACTAGTTGACATTGTTGTCCCATCGTATCTGTCAACAATGAGTCAGTAACAATGATATGGGCTTATATTTATTTTCTCACTCATTTCATTTTTATTTTCTTTGGACATTTGTATGCTTGAATTCGTATACTTTTCAGATTTCTACTGGTTCAATTTTAATTATATCATTATTCATGAGTGACCAATCAATAACTTCCACTACCTTCATCAGAGCTCGATGTGATATTCACATATTAATTTTATCAATTTCTTCTCCAACTATTATGAAACTTGGTTTGAGAATAAAATGGTTTCAGAAAATCTGCAATTTCATTTGAAAAATCAGAATAATCTAATCATAGATGCCAGTTGTGAGATAAATATAAGTTGATCAAAAAACATGAACCTCATATGACAAATGAATCAGGCAAATGACAATATAAATACTGATCAAAACCTGACGACTTTCTGACAGTTTAATTTCCCGTTGTATTGCATTACCACTCGACTACCTTGATGACATTTTATCCACAACTTTCTCCCCTAAATAATGACTCATTTTACCTCAACACCCACCCTCTTCCCTTATAAACACTTGACTCTGTGTTGTCTCTTAATGGTGACACTCAACGCTGACTGGTGGCACTTACAACAACTAAAGTCAACAATCTAAACCAACAATGGCGGTATTTCCGGTTCTTAAAAGCATCACTTCCGGTGTATGAGAGATAGTCTCTTGAATTCGACTTCGCAATTCTCAATTGTGGATTGACTTGAGATGATGAGCCATCAATTTTATTGACAATAGACTAGACGAAATATGTTTACTTTTGTCAAAAGTGTGTTGAAAATACAATGAAGTGAAAGAGAATGATTTGTTCATTCAAAAACGATTCTTATTTCTATTATTTGAGTGATGAATGTGTGTTGTGATTTTCGAACAAGCATTATAATATTTTTACTTTTGAAAAGGTTTGGGTTTCCATTTTGAAGTAGGTTGGATAATATACACTAGAGGGTGTAAAGTTCAGGGCAAATATGACAGGGAGCTTGGGGAAACATTACATAATACGTATCAATACTGGGTGGTTGATCACCATTGTGGTGTACCGTCTGAACGATCCTACCCTGCAGAGTCTTGATTGGGAAACAATGACTTTTCCAAGCCACCCTCGGTAGCTCGGTCAGCTGAGCCACCGCTTCAGAAACTGAAGTTACCGTTGGGCGTGGGTTCGAGTCCCGCATAAGGCATGGGTTTTTGTAAACGTTCTTTTACTTACCATCACTTCATAGTTTCATTATCATCCGCTCATTCGTACCCCCGTATAACCTAGCTGTTGGTGGGGTCGTTAAGCAAACACTAATCATCATCATCGACTTTTCCAAGTTACGATATGCTATTATAAAAGCAAGAAGAGAATCAAGTTTAGTTAGACAATTAGGATACGTAATTATTTTATCGGAAATAAGTTAAAAGCACTTCACCACAATACACTATACATTACACTAAACACCATCACACTCATAAAATTACGCATATACAAATAGAATGGTGATGCATGATCATTCAACATAACACCACACAAGCTTTATCCAATCGGAATTTATCACCGAAACAATCGAAAAGAAAGATTGTAAAATGCAAACGAATGGTTGACAATAAAACACTGATTCAAACATTTACAGTCAAACGAATACAATAAAACAACCAATTCTTCGAACAATTCCATTACTAGAAATGGGACAATGGTCACTTCCTGATTCATCCCTGGGGATATTATTCTCGTTCATTGTTCCGGGGTGCGAAGATTTGAACCCGACGTCATTTTGTTTTTTCCTTACATCCTCTTCGGGGGTCTATTTGGTCTATACAGATGAAGTGTCAATTGTCATAGGCATTTTGTCTGAGTCTCCTTACATATCTGAGGATCAATTGGACTCAATAACATCTTATCCTGAGGGGACGTGGAAGAGGAATACGAATAGCTGGCCAGTGGCAAGGATTTAGAAGGTGGTGTGGATGATGTAGATGTATGGGATCTATCCTGTGATTTCAACTAAATGAGTTCTGTAGTGGACACCGAGAGAATGGAAATGAACGAAAATCGATCTTTGTATAATCGCCGCACTCAAGAACTTGTGTTCTTACGCGGGCTTCTGTTAATTTCATGACCCTTATACTTATATCATGTATCAGCTATATTGTGCAGAATGAAATGGGAATGAGAATAATTGAAAAATGAAAAATTTGTATGTTATTAATCGTCACGTGAATGTAACCATGGCATTATTGTTCACTGATCATAAGTGAGTCAACTGAAAGTTATTCAAATGATAATATGGATTATTCGGTTTTTCATCTTATTGATATATATATATATAAACCTTTATTGGCCCCTGACTCCAAAGTGCACAGGATAACAATCATTATAAAATACATGAGAAAATATAATGGAAGAGTTAGGTAACTGAATATTGAAATGATATGAAAATGGAATAAAAATTGAAAAAATTAACGATAAAATACAAAATTATGACACTAATGATAATTGAAAGGATAAAATAAATGTAAACGTTGATGGATGATGGTTAGTTATATAGATGGTTCCTGAATATCCGAATGAAATCCTTCAGGGCTGACATCCCAATCTCATATTTTAAAGAAGTATCTATCAAAAAACGTTTACAAAAATCGCATATATCTTAATATACCATGATCATCTGAAAATCATTCAAATAATACGATATACAGAACATTTTATTCTTCCAGAAAGTATTTCAGGGCACTTCAGGTGGAATATTATCACAAAATCATGAGCAACCTTCATAAATTCATATTGAATCTTCTAATAGCTCATAAAATTGCATGAACATAACTACATTGCGTATCATTCCAATTTGATAGCGGTAATATAAACTCATATCCGAACATAGACCTAGGACCTGTCTTTTGAGGTCTGCATTCCGAATGCAATATTGTACTGTGTGTGATTTCCAAGTGTACACTCAAGAATTTTATAATTTGGTAGAAAATTACCTTCAAGTATTTTGATATTTCACGGTTTCCGAATTGACAGTAGGCCCCATGTTTGTTCCCAACTTTTTATGGAATGGAAATTGAACTTTCTCGAATGTTTGAGAACATGCTGTCTATTGATAACTTTTCATATGTAATACTCGTAGATGACTCGGAATATATTGATGAGAAATAACTCATATATCCCATGAATATTAGAAAAATGTGTATCATTTAAGAAAATAAGTGATTACATAATTAGGCTGTATAGAAAAATAATTAGACTATATACCCTAAAAATAACACTAAAAATATAAAAATAATTCACTGTATGAAATGAAATAAACGAATAAAAACTTTCGCCGACTCACTCATCAACTCTAAAACAAATAGCGTTACTCCATCAATTATATATTATTCACCCCACTGACTATCTTTCTTTGTTCATTTCTATAACTATCATCAATCGAAATATAGTATTTTCAAGACAATACAAACCAGCATGTGCGGTGTGTCTGTTTTCACGGTTACCAACGTCCCTTAAATAAATTCGTTCCACATCTTACTAACTCCCGAATCATATCAACAATACTCCCCCCCCTCCCTCCCCCTAATTCGACACACAGGATTAATAAGGGTTGTTTTCAGTTTTCAAGCCCCGTGGCTAAAGAACTAATACTCATTTATCATCAGTCAAGAACTGAAAATGTGGTCTATATTCTGTATGAGATTTTCAAACATAAGTTTATAAAAAGTAATTTGTATTATCGGATTCATGAATACATTTGTGTTCAGAATAACATATGGGGTTGGAGTCACGATATTGGGGTGATTTTTATTTTAGATTATTTGACTGCATATCAATATCGGTGTTTGTGTTCATAATCATTTTTAGATAAATTTCAATATTCAAGACGATTATAAGTAATATTTATTATAGGTCTACACTAAATTGTACATATAATTGCAAATCCATTTCAAGTATGCTGAAAATATCCAAAGATTGATACAGAAATAGAAAAATAATCGGACGAATCAATGCATAAAGGTGTTATGCACGTAAAAATCATATACAGGGTATACCATGCAGATATTATTGTAGAGTATATTTTATTTTAATATTTTCCAAAATTTAGTTAGACACAGCGCTCAAATCCATATACTTATAATTGATTGGAGAGCTACTTCGGTTGATCCCGAAACCACGGTGTGGTGATACCAACCTATTTCATCATAATATGAAAATGGTGACTCAACTCCCATACTGATAACATGGATGATGGAAGGCATTTGTGGTTTCTTGCGGTCATTTCAGAGTCAATCGTCCCGATTGCCTGTCACGATTTAGCGGATCCCCTTGTTGGATGAGCGTAGCAAAGACTCAATTTCACTGTACTTGAAAAATCGAATGTGTTTTTTTTTTTTTTTTTTGTTCGCGCTCTACAGGTCAAACAGAAATTCAGATCATGATGAAACTTGGCAGACATTGGCCTATCTGACTTGATGCTGTATAGTTTTGAGGCAAAATCAATTGAACAATTCTTGAGATCAATCATTTTGAAGTTTTCAAAAAACCCATATGAATAAGCCAGGCGGAAAAAATGACAAAGTGAATGTTCTCCGAAATTTTTCAAATTTCCACAGAACTCGAACAACATAATAATACACATTATTACGGACTTTTACAATAATTGGATGTGACGTTTTGGAGTGAAAAATTAAAAAATGCGATTTTTATTTATTTTAATTACTTCATTTTTTTTATTTTCTCATCCATCAACGCGGAAACACATAACGCGTTTTCCTAGTGAGCTAGATGTAAGTAAGAGTGGTAACGGTACCGGTGGCATTGTTGAACTAACAAAACCTATAATTCTCGTAATCTACTAGGCCGTGTGTAGCATTGTTAAGCACTGTTGTTCTAAATAGTTCAATATAAAAGCGATAGTTGCACTACTGGCAATCGGGACGATGGACTCAGATTCTGACCCCGGAAATATTTCACTTTCAAGACCCGAGTTGGGTCACCTTCTTTATATTATAATATAATAGGTTGGCACTTGGTATCACTACATCGTGCCAACACTGTGTAATTTTTTGTGTTTGTGTGTTATTGGTCACCATGTGCACAACAACAAAGAGTTCAACCAAACTTCTTGATTCACTGCCATCTAGATATTTTGTTGCGCTTCTCAATAGTATCTATGACTATCAATAACGTAACGGGATAAGCAACGTACATGGCGCTTTCCTTTCGCACCATGCGTATACCAAAGGGATGCCGCCTCACAAATGTTATGATGATTTGCTGGTATTATTGTGTGTTGATCTATACAAGTAATAGATGTAGTGCAATCTGTGAATCCAGCTCTTTCCAACTGCATTAAACAATATTGGGATAAATTTCATTTGAATTAGCCAATCTAAATTTAAAATACGTCTGTAAAAGCATTTGGTGCCCTGGTCAAGAGCCCTACTGCTATATTTACCATTTGATAACTGGACAATTACTCATCATCTACGAGAAAGATTAAAATCAATGCAATTGTACAACTATGTACTATATATTGAAATACGAGCCTAATACGTACGATTTGATTTGAAATTGCGAATCTCACAAATGTACACGAAAGCGCGCTGATTCCTTCATGGTGAAAACGGCCTAATGTTAAAAGGATAGGACTTACGCCATGTTGCTTATCCCGTTACGTTATTGATAGTCATAGATAGTACTAGTCAAACGCGAAATATGCGTTGTAAGATGAGCGAGATATCCTATTAAGGTATAAACGTCGTTGAAGTAGTTCTACCCTTGCTACTTTATCGACTCTGGTATTCTACACACCTTGATATCTGAATAAGCTATAAAAGTCGTTAAAGTAGTTCTAATCTTGCCACCTTATTGACTCTGGTAATCTACACACCTTGACGCATATAAAAAATACTTCATTGTTGGTCAACTCTTGAATCTAGAAAGCAGTGAATCTCAACAACTTAATTCTGTCACAATTTTTAGACGAGCTTTAGCGAGGATTCAATTTGACATACTGAAAAAAATTGGTGTTCGTTTTTATGTTTTTTTTTTTTTTTTTTTTTGTTTTTATGTTTTTTTGTCGGTTCTCCACAGGTCAAACGGCTACAGCTATCAACTTCAAACTTTTTTTCGTCATGGTTCCTCATCTAACTTAGATCTGTATAGTTTTGTGGCATTATCGGGTGGTAACTTTTTTTTTTATGAATTTTAGAAATTTCAAAAATCCCCATTAGAATAACCCGGAGGAAAATACTTGAAAAATCAAAATTTTTCAAGACCTCTCAAATTTTCGCCGAATATAAAGGAAACTATAAAGCACATTTTGAGAGATTTTTCGCATCAATCGGATGAGAAATAACGAAGAAAACGCATTTATAAAGCATTTTCCCATCAATTTAGGCTATTACGGGAACCAATTAAATCTATAGCAACAAGTGTCACCAATTAATTCAAAACGATTGAAATGAATGAAGAGGAAGGCCGTGACATAACTGATTCTCGTAAGGTTTTTGAACGTTTGGAGTGATCCAAGGTCTGTAGATGTAGATTGGGTTAACAAATTATTTTTCATTCTAGATTTCTATACCCCTAAGCTCGTCTAACAACGCGCATCCCGCGTTTTCCTAGTTATGATATATTTGATGAATATTATCAGTTATTTTTATTTTTTTCTTCAAAACGACTGATCAGAATTGCTTAAAAAATCGTAATAATGTGTAAAATCCATGTTTACACATTTAGAGAAAATTTCATCCTATTTGGAGAGATTTTATTTTTCAACATTTTCTGCCCAGCCAAATCTTATGGGGTTTTTAGAAACTTTGAGATGATTTTTCTCAAAATCGGTCTGACCGATTCATTCCAAAAACTTTACAGTTCTAAGTTGGATGAGTTTGCGTGTACAAAAAAAGTTTCATGTTGATCAATCAACCCTTGCGACCTGTGGAGTGCTTACAAACAAAAAAAAAACAAAAAAAAAAAACACACAGACAAAGCCCTATAAGAGTGGGATGGAGACTTCGCTACGCTCATCAATTAACCACAATTACACACTTGGTGACGTCAAATATCAGAGCCACATCGAATTTTAAGATTCTTAATTGTAAATTCCAATGAAGTATTATAATCAAGAAGACCGTTTTCGGACATTTCTTGTCCGAATGTGTCTAAAAATAGAATTGTGGGTAATCCTATAGATCAGCGCCGAAGGAATCTGTTTCGTGAACAGCCTCTATGAGTCTGTTGAAATGTTCAGAACCATATACTGACGTAATATTGATAAGTCAGGATGGTCGACCATGATGGGAACCGAACCCCGACCTTCCGATTGACACCAGCAACTGGTTCACCCGTCTCAGTTTGTATAGTCTCTAGAAATACTATATATATATATATAGTTATGAAGTGGCTTGTTAGTTTGGACCATCAATGGGGATGTTGAGGGGATGGAATGAGAAGGAAGGAAGGGGGGCAGACAATCAAATTAAGGCCACGAGACTCAACAAAGATTACAGCCAGTAATCCATCCATTGGCATGACCTCCCTCTCCCCCTTCCAAGATCTACATCCTTCCAGCTTCCCACTTATAGTTTCAGAGTTGTGTAATATAGCAAATCATAAGCCCCTTTGGCATAACGTCGCTATAAAATATTACGAATTGTTATTATCCCCAATATTAAACCAGTATTGATGTCTATAATAAGAAATTGGATCATTCTATGAAAATCATGAAGCAATTTGGCTGCAGTCATTGATGACAGGCCTATTGATATTTGATTCATACAAAAATGAATTGAAAGATTCGAATTTCACATCGAATAGAGATTTAATTGAATGTGATATGTTCAGATGAAAATATCTCAAAGATATTGAACTATTCTCAAAGCACTCGAGTGCTTTGTGTTTTTTTAGCATTAACCACAATTCTATTTTCAGACACATTCGGACAAGAAAATGTCCGAAAACAGTCTTCTTGATTACATTATGTCATTAAAATTTACATTGAAGAATCTTAAAATTCAATGTGGCTCTGATATTTGACGTCACCAAGTGGGTAATTGTGGTTGTTAATTTGTGGGTATAGTTACAGCCGCTGTTGTATAATCTTGATTGATGATTAAGATTTGGTCGTGGGTCGTTGCCAAATCGTGAGTTAGCTAGGCCTGTGTATTCAACAAACTGGATTATAATGTGTCTAATTATAGAACATGGATTGATTATTGGCACCGGAAATAATTTATTCATTATCAATTAAACGACTTGGCAATAAAGAACTGACTTTTGTTTTTATGCACTTTATAGCATAGCGTGGCTACGAAGGTGGAAAAAATTGAGGTCTTTGCCAATTTGACGATGTTTGGAAGTGAACGCATCCATATAGCAATGAGCTCGATCTAGTGTTATATACCTGAATATCTATGATGAAATGAAATTTTAGATAATTGAGGATAGCATTTTTTTAAACATAAATTTGTATGAAGTTTTTTAAAATTATCAACATGAAATATATTTTATATCAAGTCAATTTTGATCGAGCCGAGAATTTCATTTCTGCTCATTCAAGCGAATTATATAATATATACTCATTCGAAGGTTAAAACAGCAAATAGGCCCACACATTAAACTAAGGAAATTTTCTACTGAAGATTAAAGTTTCATCTGAAATTTTGGTCATTTCATTTCCAAATTTTCTTAAATCATTCGTTAATTCCGTTAAGTAATTTCACGAGACATGAAAAACTCCCAATAAATCAGACTGATGATATCTTGTGATATATATATGTTATATATATATAATATATTGTGATACGTTCTTTTGACTTATTTACACATCTCTCTACTTTTTCCTGGAAATTCATCCGAATCAAATTTATTTTATTACCCATTTAATCCTATCCAAAAGCAACTAAAGATGAAAAACCCTTCCATGAAACAACCCCTATCCAATGCACTGTAAAAACCCATAATTCAATATACTTTCGTCACCTAATCGTTTAACCAAAACTACCCCTAAATGAGATATAAGAAAAGGTTTATATGATGTGAGGGTAGACAAGCGTTGAAGGTATCCCATTGCTTCAACATATCATCATACTATACTATACGTTGATTGCCCAATATAATACCTAGTATACTATATCATTGATTACCCCTTACCGGAAGTTATAGGCAGCCATTAATACACGTGACGCATTACATCCGGTTAGCCAATCACGCCCGCCGTATGGCCAATGGAATTCATCAAATTGTTATGGCGTTTGTTTTATTACTGTACCTAAGTGTTTGTGGTTTGAACGGCTGTTTCGAGTATGAATTATTGTTAGCGTTATGTAGTTTCGATTCGTCAACGGGTGTGAATTGAGTATAGTATAATCAAATAAAGGTATAAATGGTTTCAGAGGTGCTCTAATATAATGACCATCACTGGTTTTTATGTATTGCCTTTAGCCAGTGGAATAAATTGACGAAGAAATCGAGTTGCTGAATTCACCAGTGAATACCAGTGACTTGATATATTAGTGACTTGATATATTTGATACAATAATACTTGTGTCACATTATGAAATTGAAATAAAGTTCTCATCATACTGAGTTATCAGTTTTTTACTTCACCATATCCATTTTCATCATGCGTATAGATTACTGATTTGAAGAGATATTTTCCCATACAACATAAGTATAACATATTTTTGATCGAATGCTGTTTGAAAACATTTATATGTTTCAATAATTGAAATAAAAAATAATCTCTCATAATTTCCATTTCTCAAATCAACACATTTTTTACATTTTGTTCAATGTATTTTACTAACTGATGTCATCATCACAGTTCTCGTAACTTTTCTAGGCTTATCCATCTGTGCTTTATACTTTCATATAGAAATAGTAAGACATTAGACCCGTGATTATGAGCTATTATGTTGTTTACAAGCGAAGATAAATCCTATCCTCAGTCGGGGTGCTTTGCGGTTGATTATATTGTCGTAAACGGCAATGCGTTGAATTTCCTCACAGCACATTGCTCTGTGGTCTCGAAAATCCAGTTGTGGGTGTATCTGTGAGCATTATTTACGATTGTTTCAGCGGTAAGTGAGGGGAGGGTGAGAGAAAGAGAAGGAGAAAGAAAGTGAACCAGTGAGAGAGAAGAAGTGGAAAAGTGGGAGGAATGTTTTTGAGGTTGATCATATAGTTGTAAAAGGGAGGAAATAGGGTTACTTTGACAAAGCTGAAAGATAAAGCGGTGCAATAAATGACTATCACCCCTCGATGTGAAAAAAGGAAATATCTTGTATCAGCCCTCAGGGAAAATGATTCCACACACACAGACAAGAAGTTGCTTATTCAACAAAACACATGGCAACGTGCTGACACGAGAAGACTGTCTTATTATATCCAATTCGTCAATAAAACCTCTAAGTATAGTTAACAAGATTTTATTCTTACTTGTACAATATTATTAATACATTTCGATATAATAATTTAAATAACTTATATACATTAACACGGATACTGAAATTGACATCACAAACTAAAATTAACCTTTGATAACGTCATCGGATAAAAGACTATCAATACTAAATGGATTCGATCTTTTGGCGCTTGCTGCTAGTCTTTCGGGTAACTCCGGTAATTTTCGTTCCTCGTCGGTTTGATGATTGACTGATGATGAGGATGACACATTACCATAATCCTCGTCGTCTGTCGTGATATTAATATCGGTGTCGCTGAGATATGGGTCTAGTCCGTGGCGTATCCCCACGCTGGGCGCCAATTGTAATGCACCATTGAAAGTGGTTTTCTCACCACTGAAATTACGGTTTATTGTTGTGGGATTGAAATGTTGTTGATTATCCATTGTTGAGTCATCTTCCACATCGATATCAGTGTCATCATCTTCATTTGAATTATGGTTACTTTGACCACCATTTTTATTACGTTTTGTTTCCCAGTCTTGTCGAAGTGTTTGTAAGTCAACGACAATGCCTTTAGCGGCGAGTTTTCTTTGTTGTCTTTCTAATGATTTGTTTATCTTTTTATCCCGCCGTTCCTGTTCTTTACGTTTGAGTTCTTCCTCTGGGATCGGTTCGCCGCTGCAGGTTTGTGGATGGGCATTGTGGGCTGGCCGTCCGGGACCCTTCTTCGTGTGCTCCTTCTTACGCCATTTGGCGCGCCGATTTTGAAACCATACCTGTGAATTGAACACTGTATTAGTAAAAAAATCTAGGTTTGTACGCTGGGGTTCATGAATTAGAATTTGCATCATGTCATCGACTCTAACTCATTCAGTTATCTTCTCTCATGAAATCATGTTCATACAATTTCTATTCCCAAATATGATATTGGTATCACAGAAAGAAAAAAAAACAATAATACAAAATGTTAGCGAGCAATTTCACTCGAATTTGGAATTTTTTATATTGGTATCAAACCAGCCTCAAATGACTACTACATTATTCTCCAGTTCAGAGAATTGAATTGATAATTTCCGATGAAAGTCTAGATTATTTGTGATCAATAGTGATAAAGGCAATCACTCGAATTAACTAAGCTCAAAATGATTTGAATGTATAATTCCAAATATATACTCTCTACTTCTCTTCAAGCGTATATTCAATCATTTTCAGATCGATGCTCTTTTTTGACGGGGAAATGTTTTTGAATTCTTTGATCTTATACATAAAAATTACCCTCACCGCCACTCTTGACTCCTTCAGGTCGAGTCTCATCGCCAGCGCCTCTCGCATAAACACGTCCGGGTAATGACTAGCCAGGAACGCCCTCTCCAGCTCCTCGAGTTGCCAACTGTTGAAGTTGGTGCGGGAACGACGCCGTTTACTGTTGCTTAAGAAGTCGTCGCCGTCACCGGAACCTGAACGAAAAAAAAACATTCATTACTGTACTGTTACAAACATATATTTTTCTCTTTTATATCAAGTCTAACGATGTACTGTGCTGATGAATATGATTCATTGGCGTCCGAGAATGATGAATGAGATGATAAGAAGATGAGATGAATCTTTTGTTCTTCAGATGTTTTTGAAAAGTGGGAAGGAGTCGGTCGTGGCCTGTTGTTAAGGAACCATCCCAGAATCGGGAGCCATGAAAAGCTCCGGCTTGTCGAATACGTCGGGAATCGAACCCAGGTCTCTATAATGACGGTCCAGTGTACTGGCCAATCAATCACTCAATCAAATTTTCTCATCAAAGCTAAATAGTGATTCGATAAGTTGAGTTTTTTTCAAAACAAATTACTTTTGATATTTTTCACACAATTTCAGTATGGGTTTGTTAGATGTATGGGTTTGTAGGGGTTATTTCCCTTCACTGGAAAGCGTTGTGTTTTGATTTGCGTTGAAAGTCGTGAACAGTGAGAGAAATGGACACCACGTTTGATTCCAATACAAGACTTAAATAGTCGTCATTAACGATATCAAATGGGGAAAAGATGAGGATAGAAAAAATAATTTTGCAGTATAAGGTATAAAGTTGACCGTTCATGGTAGGTATTGAATTTCACGATCTGTGATTTACTTCACGATCCCGCTATTCATGTGGGTTATCTTTGAAACTAGTTGAATTTTCACAAGAATTCGAAAATAGATGGTCTTTAACGGTTCTTATAATCAATCCAAATGAAAAGATTTTTCGAAATCAAGAGATGTAAGGATATTACATATTGGTTAAAATTCCTAACTTGGAAGATTATTCCCATCCGTTATTTTGAAAGATATATTTTCCATTATATTGATATTCTCATCATATTATTCATATTGAATATATATTATTCCAGATGATTTTCATTGATACCGAGTGATATTGATACTAAGTCTATAATATACCAAATATATTTTCAAAGATGAGTTTATGTCATTTACATTTTTCACTCATGATTGAAAAAATGAGCGATCATCACTCGTTCTCATCAGTGGAGTGAATTTCCAAATTCATCAACACATTAAAAAACAAGTTCCTTAGGTATGGTATATATATACATATATATATATATATATATATATATATATATATATATATATATATATATATATATATATATATATTTATATATACATTTATATTTTTATTTATATATATATATATATATATATATATATATATATATATATATATATATATATGTATATATATATATATATATATATATATATATATATATATATATATATTCATATATATTCATATATATATATATATATATATATATATATATATATATATATATATATATATAATCCCTGAACTAGAAAAATGAGCTCAAACTCAATCGTGTCATATAGTGATGTTCACCCACAAGCCCTACCAACATAGGTAATCAAACTTGTGTGACAGAGGCCGTATATTCTGTGAGATTATATAAAACATCATTCTTGAAATTCAGTGAGTTGTTAAAATGTTTAATTATATGAGAATCAATCGAAAGTCTCATAGTGGTATGAAACTAGACCACTGAAAAATCCGTATTCTGAGGATTACATTAGAATAATATGTGTTATCTCGTAATGAGCTAGCCTGATCAACTCATCTTTCAAAACATAATTTACATGCCTTACAGTTATGCCTCAGTACCGATGCCGCTTTGATGTTATTTTTATGTACCCCCTTCACTCCGTATGGTATATTAATACAAGTATCTATATTGTTTGAATTTGAATTTGAAAAACGATCCATAGATCTTGGGGCCGTTCAGTGGTGAGATATGATCAATATTGGACGCATGAGATATCACAAAATTGGTTCACAGGGGAGGATATATTTATGGCAAATGATTATCAACCCAATTATGTATACAAAAATTGAGCTCAAAGGCCCCCACAGCAACTGAAGTTTCTTAGTTCTGTTTTATGTTGGATGACAAATCCTAATATATACTGATTTTTCTTATAGAATAATATGATCAAAATTTGCATATAATTTTGTGAGGTGAATATAATCAGAATCAGAATCGTATTCCAAGAAAAAATAGTGAGAGAAATTCATTCTTGCGCTATATAAGTATTTTTTCATTGGTATTCAGTATACATATATAACGTTCATTGGTACATCACATAAAACCATTGAAATCATGAGAATCAACAGAAAAAATGTTCAAATGTATTGATGGGAACAAGTCCATGGTTTAGTAATCGACCATCATGATAATAATTATTTTGATGTTGAATACAAACTATGACAAAAATAATAGAATGGAGTAATCCAGCGGAATTGAATCACTATATACTTCTTCATCACGGACAATTTTGGATTTTTCGTACAATCGATATAGCAAAATATAAAGCGGATGCATCAAGGTCAGTTCAAATGACACAGTATATATGCGATACAGTGCAAATAAGTTCAATGAAATGAAAATTCATATATATATATTACTTCATTTTTATACTTTTACATTCCGTTTCCTAAAATAACTTGACTAGAATCTGGAAACTATGAAAAGATGCGATGATAAAACAGTGGATCTAAAAAGCGGGTTCGAGTCCCGTACAAGGCATGAGTAAGTATTTGTGAACAACATCTTTTTACTGATCATCACTTCATAATTCTATTATCACCTGCTCATTCATGCGCACGCGCGTGTGAGCTATAGCTGTTGGTTGTCTCCTAAAGTTCCTGTCTTACAAAAAATAATACATGTTCGATCAAGCGATAATCAGCGAATCAACTTGTTATCACCCTTAATAATATTCTTAGTATCCTATAAAGAATCAGCTCAATTATTATATTTTTATTATGCGTTAATTGCGGCCTTGAAAATATAAAAATAACCCATTTGTTGTCGTAACTTCAAGCCCCAATATATTCATTGGAGATGAAGAATATTCATCGACTATTAAACATCTTCGTAGCAATTCTAAATTCAGGATGCAACAATTACTTTTATCACGTGTCATTTTGATATCCAGCTGTTTATATATATATATATATATATATATATAAATATATATATATATATATATATATATATATATATATATTTAATATATTTATATATATATATATATATATATATATATATATATATATATTTATATATATATATATATATATATATATATATATATATATATATATATATATATATGTATGTATATATATATATATATATATATATATATATATATATATATATGTATATATATATATATATATATATATATATATAAATATATATATATACATATATATATACATATATATATATATATATATATAAATATATATATATATATATATATATATATATTCATATATATATATATATATATATATATATATATATATATATATATATATGTATGTATATATATATATATATATATATATATATATATATATATAAGTTTATACATATATATATATATATATATATATATATATATATATATATATATATATATATATATATATTCATATATTTATCGATCAATTACTCCCTTACATACCCTCAAGCCAGAGCGTGTCACTTTTACAGGTAAATTCACACATTAGAAGCGAACACGATCATATAACTATAATCTAACTATTTATAATAATCATGCATCTCCGCTTGCCGTCTGTTCTATTTTTTTCGTGAAGAAACAAGAAGTGACAATCTGAGAAATTATGAATATCCTGCATCTACTTATAACCACCGCTTTATAATCATATTTACATTACAATTCGTAACTATGCAACCGAATTATAGTGCACGTAATGGTATGAACACATTATCTCGTGTATTGAACAAATGTTAGGATACATATTCAGTTTTTGTTGAGTTTTTGTTTATGTATTTGAATTATGAATAATTTGAAGACACCCAAATGCTGTTGTAATGTTGGGAAAAACTATATTCAAATCTAAAATGCAATTATATGTAATTTTATTCTCACTCGAGAGGTGGTGTTCGTGTGCATTCATATTCATGTCAACCTTACAGGCCTATAATGGATAATATCAAAAATATTAATCAGTATATATATATATATATATATATATATATATATATATATATATATATATATATATATATATATATATATGAATATATATATATATATATATATATATATATATCTATATATATATATATATATATATTAAATATTTATTGTACCTATTATCTTATCATATGGAAGAAGTCCATGCATTTTTCAAACAGCTAGCTATGTGTTTCACTTATTAATGATAACAATGAGATTTGTATGGTTGAAATTTCTATCAACTCTGTTGGAACGTATATATATTCATGACAAATCGATCGAATTTCCACATCACAAGACATCTGTGTGAACATTAATAATTTTGAACCAATTTTCAGAAGTTCCTGAACCGCAATTTTGAAGGTGGATTTTCATTTCACCAGTCTCCTGCTCTTCGGGCAGACAAAAACTCAGTGATTTCTGAAAATATTTTCTTAACCTGTCTACGTTATCCAATGTGATTACTTAATGGCACCTCCACTATTTCAGCATCCATCAAAAATGTCTTCCAGATTCATTATATTCATTCATTCAACTATGTTGGGTTCAACGACGTACTGAGATTTGGAGCTGGTGAATGATGATTGAAATGGAAATATGAGCTGAAAGGTAATTTTTTCATTGCAGGAACGTTGGAAAGGGTTTGGTCGAGATCATGTCGTTAAGAAACCGTCCCAGTACCATACTCAACAATAGGAGAAAATCAGGAGAAATATACTGTCAGAAAGTTTGACCATGGAGGAAATCGAATCCCGGTCTCATGAATGACAGTGCTAGCTACTGGTTCATTCGTATCAGAATTGAGATTCATGACTGTGCTTATAAGATACATTATTGTTATCATCTTTATCATTAATGCTATTTCAATTATCATTTTCATTCAACTTATCTTGTTGATTTATCAACTACGTATAGTTTTCATATCTTTTTAACTAATATCGACAAATTATTACTTGGAAATCATTATTCAAATATGAATATGTTTCCACTAATCATGTTGTGACTACAGTATTATCATGACTTGACAACTAAATTATTCCATACTTTTCTTCTTTCCAATTTTAATTCATATCGTCTATTTTAAATTATCCTGAGTGCAAACACAAGATTGCTTTATTGCACTCAGTATTGTATTTCCTATTCAATTTAGTATATTATCATAACTGTATAGTAGTGTATTATGATTGTGTTGTTATTCAAAATATGTATTGTATCCGTGCAAAAGTATGTGCAATCATTTGGTTGGTGGACCAATTTCATCTCCCCGATGGAAAAAATACAGTTTATCAATAAAATAATTATTACATGCCCACCTAAGAATATTGAAGCACACTCAACCCTCTCTGCATGTTCAAATATTATCACACTGAAACATAATCAGAGATTATGGAATAAATGGAACGTAATTATATGTTTATGGTATTTTTATTTTATTTTTTTCATTTGGTATTTTGGTTTTGAGACAATCACTTTTTACTGACTGTAAGATCTATTGGCGTCGGAGATTGAAACATGAGATGATAGAAGTTTAGATGAAAGTGTTTTGTTTGTTTTGGATTGGCGAATGGAAGCGGTCGCATGGCTTGTTGTTAGACAGTATTCATCTAAATGACGGAGAAAAACCACCAAAAACCTATTGACATGATGGTCGACCATGGCGGTAATCGAACCCCGGTTGCCTGACTGACAGTTCTGCGCCCCAGCCACTGTTTCACCCTTCTCAGTAACTATACTATCCATTTTATAATTGGTGATAGGCCTAATGATGATTAAATCACCTATTTCGGAATTACGTCATGCTTTAATAATTATGCCCGCATTCGAGTTATGCCAATATATTGCCTTGTCCGTTATACGAAGATACTTTATTCGAAACGAAAAGATAAATTGATATTTCATTATCTTCTTCATTTTATTCTTATCGATTTTTTGTGATCGGATACAGTTGAAATTCTGGTTAGAATTACATATCGTCTCACCTCATAGCATTTTCAAATTCTAGAATTTAATTTCGAATTAGTTTCGACTACAATTTTGGGTTCTCAAGCTATTTCAAGTTATATCAACTTGATCGTGAAACCTGGGATATAATCCAGAGAGAGCATTGAAAATGGGTGAAAAATTGAGAAACTACGATGCAAATGGATGGACGAGATTGATGAGAGCTTGAGGTAGAGAGTGATGGGAAGATGTCAAAGATAAAAGTGCGGATAGGAAGAACAGAAAGCAAAGCAAATAATAAAGTTGAGGGAAGAAAAAAGTGCAAAAGATGGGATACGTGGAATTAGAGGTGATGCGACAGGTTTAAACAGCCGGCATTTATAAGAGGACCTATATTTGAAAAAATGAAAATCTCTCCTTATCTTTGAGTCGACATTGTAGAAATCAGTATAGAAACAAAATTATTGTGATGAGCTATCAACTAATTAATATCACACCTTATTGGTTTCATTCAATCATATTTTCAGTCATATAATAACTGTAATGATATTCGAGGTATATATTTGATATGAGAAACATATATTTGCTCTCTTTTGAATACAGGAACTTATTTCTTCTCATCAATTATTATTATTATCAATATCGAAGCTTTTTCAATGCTGTTTTCACTGATGCTCTCCACTTTTCAATTCAAACCTATGTATCACAAACTTGTTAAAATTACATATTTATTAGGCCTTTCGTGTTTTACATTCTACTTTTACATTTTATATCAGCGTTCACTCCAAATTACGAATTGTGTGAACAGCAATATGTCATTCCCAATCGAAATCTTCAACCATTAGTTTCCAAAATGAAAAATTTGACATTTGTGTTGTTGTATTACATAGGCCTATATATATGCGTTCTTTATCTTTCGTTCATTCAACAATGTCCACAGATGTTTATTCTAGGGCGATGATAATTTTGGTCAGTCTCACATTTAACAACTGAGACGACAAAAATCTCAGTCTTAGTTCCTATATAATGAATAACAAGAAATGAAGCAAGCTTTATACAAAAATGTGAGAGGAATGCGAGTTGAAGTTGGAATTGAATGAGGAGTCGACGTTGGAACATGGTGCTCTGTTGGCAGACAGTCATGTGAATATGACTTGTAATCTTCCAAGATGATAGAATGACAAAATCAAATTCAATACATATATTTCTCAATATTGACTTGAACAATAACTATCGTATCATAGAACAGCGGTCTAGAGCTGTACAATCACTTATATATATATTTATATATATATATATATATATATATATATATATATATATATATATATATATATATATATATATATATATGTGTATATATATATGTATATATATATATATATATATATATTTAATTCCATATATATATATATATATATATTTATATATATATATATATATATATATATATATATATATATATATATATATATATATATATATATATATATATTTATATATATATATATATATATATATATATATATATATATATATATATATTTATATTTATTTAATATATATATATATATATATATATATATATATATATATATATATATATATTTATATATATATAGATATATGAATATATATATTTATATATATATATATACATACATATATATATATATATATATATATATATATATATATATATATATATATATATATATATATTCAAAAACCAAAAGTATGCTGTTACTTCCGTACAAATTGCACTATAGTCTCTTCTGTATTGCATTCAACGTATGGTTGAAATACAATACTAATGTAACCGTTTCATGCATGCAACCATATGATAGTGAAGCAGATATACGTGTTAACGTATTTTTTTCGCATCGTTCCTTCTGTCTTATCTTAAGCATTTTTTAATGGAATAAATATCTCGTACAAATCGGGAGAAAGACTGTTTACTATTCGATCAATTGAATGTTGACAGAATAATCCGAATAATATGATAATAATAATAATAATAATAATAATAATAATATTCCAGGATAATATAATCCAATTCACAATTTAATTCAAACTTCATTCACCATGCAAAACTAAACGATCCAACACCTCACTTGAATGTTTCATAGCTATTGAGATAGTCTGTATTGGAAATCGGCATGATTTGCGTAATCATATATAGCTTTAATCCAAGATATGTGCAATACAAAATATTCAAATCATATACGAGTATGGAAAAAATCATGCGTGAATAATGAATGATAGAGAAAAAATAGTAGATTTTTCTATATATAGTATGCCATACATATTAGGTAGATATTAGGCCTATACTCTCCATGAATTCGTTCTTAATTTATATCCAGATGAAATGAATAAATTCACTAACTTTTGAAAACTGTGCTTCATACATAATTGTGTGATGATAAATTCGAATGTGTGAAAATATCACTGCATATATGATACGGATTGACACTATATTCAGGTAATCCAATTCTAATATCCAAATAGAATGAATGAATTAACTCACTTTTGAGAACCGTACTGTATATATACACAGATTTGAATCTATATTATAGAAATAAATAATATATAAATATATATATATATATATATATATATATATATATATATATATATATATATAAATATATATATATATATATATATATATATATAAATATATATGAATATATATGATATATTCATATATATAAATATATAATATGAATATATAGAATGAATATTAGAGTTTAACTGTATGTCAACGCCGGGTTATTTTGCGCCTACACAGATTTGAATGATGATATGTATATATTCTCAAAAATATCACGTATACAAATTGACCTTTTATCAATTCAATCCTCATTTGATATGCACGATTTATAAATGTTCTCTTCAATATGCACGTCAAACATGTAATATGTGATGATAAAAACTTTCATTTCCAAATAATGCATAATTTCAGGTACCGTACACAGGTCAATGCAATGAACAGTTTAAGCAGCATGAATGCACCCTTTGGATATAAGGATATGAAAAGTCGATTATATAAATACTTTATCATTGAAAAATAAAGTCTTTTCCTAACAAAAGGTTGCCCATTAGACACAGAATAATATAAAAATGGAAATAACATATTAATAAATAGAGCAAGATGACAATACAAAAGTATTTGATGAAAAAATTAGTAATAATATTGGGCCATAACCTAGTAAATTGAATATTATAATTGATTACTTCATTAGAATAAGGAGAGGAAAAAAAAGATATATTAAAAAAGAGAGAGGAAAAAAAATATTCGAAAAAGTTATTTAAAAACGAAAAAAAATGCACATGATATGAAAGCGATAAATTCAGGCCTACACACACGATTCATCCGAACCATATTAATGGTTATATAGGCTAATTGCCCTGATCGATTCGAATAGAATAGAATAGAATAGAATAGAATACACTTTATTTATCTTGTATGTATTTAACAATTTATGATACATTATAAAAGGGCGAGGTTCGGTCGGGAGGCCGCTCTTCCACCTAACCTTATCAGAATTAAGTTTTACAGAAATAAAAATATTGAAAGTATGGTAAATGGCAATAATACAAGATGGACAGTTTATATTGAACCCGTATAATTTATAAGCAATAACTATATATATATATATATATATATATATATATATATATATATATATATATATATATATATATATATATATATATATATATATATATATATGTAGGTGATCGCAAGAAAGATGGTAATGATTCAAAAATGAATGGAACTTGATGTGATAAGGAAAATTATAGAATGGAAATATATTATACAGTGTGACAATAGTATGGGGTTTAAACATGCGTGAGATTTTCAGCGTGGATACGTGAATATAAACTACAGTGGTGACTTTTCGTTTCATTACATTGTAGTTATTTTTCAATACCATTCATTCAGGGAAGTATCAGCTAGCTAGAATACTGTCGATCCTTTATGTCACTCACTTTGGGTAACAGTTACTACGGCCAAACATCCGTATACAAATTATCGGTTAAAAATATATGAAAATATACCATAATAAACATTCAACACTCTTCCATTTCACCAAATTTCACTGGTTAGCATTTTGTAAAATTATTGTTTGCATCTCAGGATGTATTATGGATTATTGGATTATATTGTGGATTATGTTTTATGTATCATGTATTATGTATTTGTTTCATGGTTAATCAGCTATACACTGATATAATACTTTGAATATGATAACTCTAACGTGTGAAATCGGTCAGGCGAGAAATTTCGGCCCCTCGGATGTTAAGCTTCGCTTTCAAACAAATGACTTGGAGAAGATTTCACTAAATATCAACGTCTAAACAACTCGAAGATGAAATCATCCTCTAGTTCGAGCCTCCGATAGTCACGATAGTTCTATGTCGTCACTAACTCGAAGGTAAATTTCATCTTCATCAAACTTCATTAATTTCATCAAACTCTATGACGCTTCGTAAAACCTGCCCTTTTGAGCTACTATACTCCAATGTATCAACGGAAGAAGGTCATCTACTACTATAAAAACTCCAGTAATTACATAATATCAATGTAACTGTGAGGATATAACACTTCTGAAATTCATAGTTCTTAAAATAATCCAGAAAAAATTGACATCTATATACAAATATAACAGTGACATTTGTGATTATTATATTGGTGGACGTTCCTCATCTTCCGTGAACACAACAATGAAATAATAATATGACATGCCTACCTGTCGATTCCCCATGGCTGATCGGACTTTTCAACGGTTCTTTCGCCTTCACCGCCCTCCGGTGTTCATCGCCGCCGTTCGACGCCGCGCGAAACAAGCCCCCTGGATTCAAACAGTTCGGTATCGGCTGTAACGGTCCATTGTTGATGTTATAGTTGCTATAGTAACGGTGTTGCAATAATAATGCATATTGTTGGAAAGCTGTTAGGTTGGTGTGGGGATGATGGGGGGCGAATAGTCGAGGGACGGTGGGGGGTGGTAGACAAGGATCGAACACGCGTCTGTCCATTACCAAAGTCATCACTGTTATTCACACACGGAGGATATTATTCTTCTTCTAAACACCGTACGACAATATGGATCTCCGCAAGGTTTTGATAGTGTTGACACTCATTTACGAAGATATGTCTTTGAAAATGTCATTGAAAAATTATATATAAGGACAAGTTAGTTGACAATTGGCTATTTTATTATACATTCAAACTCTCTTCATATCTTCGATAATCACTATTCGATTTTTGATCTTACATAGCCTATTCGCGTACAACAATATTGGGATAACTGTTGACGATTTTATGATGGTTAAAAATTCACATAACACAGATTCTATTAATATATTTTCTTGAACCACTTGGCAATTTGTACTGAATAATATTATATAGTCCAGTCCTCTAAAATATTTCAATGAAATTCGTATCAACTAATCACATATTAACTCTGAAACATCTATTACAGCCACGCTTCTTTTGACACATGTGTCTTTAATGGTGTGAAGTTGGTTACTAAACTCACTATCGGAACCTCGTGTTCATTTAGCCCCCGATCATATTATTCTCTAGCAACATTTGAATCTGTACCAAAACACACACTTCTCTCTCCCCCTCATTTTATTCCCCACCACGTTCACGTTTCACACCAACGAATCCCGCAATAAAGGGGCGTAACAAACGTTCACGATTGGTCGTAGTCATAGCAACTAGTCTTGATTAGTTTTCTCCTCGTTGAGGGAGTGAGAGAAGACTGAATGTGTCGAGGAGGGGTGGGGAAGGGGAATAAACAGAGTGTGAAGGGGAGATGGTTTTTGGTCCCTGCGTGGTGATGGGCTTGGGATATAGGACATGTCCCTGCTAAATTGTTCAATCCACTGGATGTGCTGTGGAAATAATTGAACTAGATCGAAAATTGGTTAAATGAAAGGATTCGATAATTAAAGATAATTGACAATTATTCTTATTGTTATTATTCGAATTGAAAATTTCTAATCAGAATTGATTCATTTGTTGGATTAAAGTTCTATATAATCGTATGTATTTACAGACATTTCAAAAAAGTATTGAAATAATGTCGATTTTGTATATCCAAATGAAATGTATAAAGAATATGCTCAAAATAGGTTAAATGAAATTGTATTGAATGCCTGATAACTAGCCATTATTTTCAGTGCAATTGGATCAATTTATAATTCGAAATTTAATCTCATCATTTATATTCGAAGGAAAATTCACCTATTTATAAAATAGAGCTCAATCATTTAAGACTTTGTGCGTGATAGGCCTATAATTTATCATCGATTGGAAATCATCATTCTCAACTAACTGTGAGAACTAATCAACTGGTTATGGCACATGCCCCTGACCGTAACTAACGATTTGAACTTTGCTCAGAATCGAAAAAAAAAATTCGAATCGAAAAAGTCAAACTTTTTCAAAAAATCATTTTTTCACACACATAATCTTGGCAATGTCCAGTTTCAGCAAAACGAAATCGATCGACGTTGACTTGGGTTTTGGGTTACTTACTGTCAATGGAAAGGAAATAATATGAGTTCTAGGATCTTTATTTTTTTATATCTCTATTCCATTCTTATTTCATACACTTCAAGTTTTCTCAATATTTCGATATGGTTTGAATTGGAATAAAGACCGTCTAGGAAAATATTCACCGATAAGAGTGCATTATTCCTATGATAGAGAAAAATATCACATTTTCGCATGAGCGAAAAAAAGTTTCCCCCGTTATTGAATGTATCCAATCACATTTCAACATAGGCCCAAGTCTATTTTTTTTTTCTCCGAAAATAATATTTTGTTACATTTGAAGATTTGCGGCGTAACTAAAACAATAATTTATTCCAATAATATTATGATATTAGTTCATAATCAGCACCATTATGAGTATAGGTCTATATGGTACTATATATATATATATATATATATATATATATATATATATATATATATATATATATATATATATATTGTTTTGAGTTTCAAAAATTCAGAACTGTGGATTCAATTTGTCAGTTAATTCAATTTAGTTTGTATTTTATTTGACCTTGTTATATGCATACTTCTGTTTCAATTATCGCAATACACGATGATATTCTTCCCATTAATTTCTATATTTAATCCACAGTCAAGCTCTTTAGGGCTTTGTGGACATCACGTGACTGTTCATCTATTTATATTTATGTTCTATGTTCTTTTGTTCAACAAATAAAGAAATGAAAAATCACAATTGTTTCTGATACGTTCATAGGATATCAAGTTATCTTCTTCACTGTGAGAAATAAAGATACTTTAGACCTCCTTTCACGAGATATAAAAGTGGACCACGACAGCTATGGATGTGAAAACTCATGTAATTTTTGGAAGTTAATGTTGATTATTGAGGTTGCTCGAGACATTCACACCGTATTTCAAAGATGTAGTTTTGTTTCTAATCATGGAGATCGACTTACAGTTATATCGACTTACAGATCATTACAGATATATCGGTGATATTTGTGTTCATTTTTATGTTGGCATACAAAAGGTTGTTGGTAAAAAATATTGTGTATTGCCTATATAAACATATATATATATATATATATATATATATATATATATAATATATATATATATATATATATGATGTATATATATATAACATTTTTATAAATATATACTATATATATTCATATATATATATATATATATATATATATATATATATATATATATATATAAATATATATATATATATATATATATATATATATATATATATATATATATATATATATATATATATATATATATATATATATATATATATATATATATATATATATATATATATATATATATATATATATACGAGAGTCACTTTTTCATTCTCATCCAGTTGTTCTCCATGCAAATGGATGGAACTATTTTCTCCATATTTTCATTAAAAACAATTGATGTTGAATAGTAAATAAATACTCGCTTGAACAACACTTTGAAAGATATCCATCTCCATCCGAATAGCACTTTGTATTTCATGCCACGTATTATAGTATGTTATATATTGACGATAAAAATGTGGATGTCTTTTTATCAACTCACTCTCCCGCCCCCGTTTCCACCAACCATTCACATGAATACTTGCATCAATACTTGCATCAATACTTGCATACTCATATCATATTCCGTTCCATTCGATTTCTTCTATTGTGTGGTTTTCATCCAATTTTATAATTACCATCAGAAAGAAGTCATTTTATTGTGTTGATGATCCTTCTTTTCGAACAAAGATGCGCATCTATGTTTGGTATTATTCATATAAGCCTACTGGAATCGCTTTAATAGCTTCAATTTATGTATATGATATGTTTATGATAATGATAGAGAAATGGTGATGATGCGATCACTGTTCAAATGGTGAAATGAAATGTGAATATGGCAGCTTATATTCTGTAAGAAAGCATACAAAATTGAGAAATATTGATTTGTTACACACAATCGCATAATATTCTTCAATCTATGAAAATCTTTTCCCGTTATTTTTATGAAACTGATTTCACCTTACATACCGTCCCCATGCATATTCATCTACCGGAGTGAATATTTATATATATATATATATATATATATATATATATATATATATATATATATATATATATATATATATATATATATATATATATATATATATATGAATATATATATATATATTCAATAGTTGTTCATTTCTTGTTCAATCTGGTTCTAAATATCTGTGATTTGCATACTTCAACAAATATTTTCAAAATAGGTGAAATGTGGTGTTTATCATCTAAATCACACTCAATGCATGACTGTACATCATGTACAGTCATGATGTCAAATCATGACGTCAGATGAGTGAGATCATGTATCTCATGTATCCAATGGGTATTTCACCTGTAACATGATCATGATAATTGTGATTAGCAAAAATTTAGCTACATGGAAATATGAATACAAATTGTAACACAAAATTGAAACTTCATCATGCGCTTGATAGTTAATATATATTTATGTCAAAACTTGAAGGTATAATCTTGTATAAATCTTCTTCCTTCCGTATGTGCTATTGGCGTGATTATTCCGTCAATTATCCAATTCGAACAGAAATCAAAGTCAAAAATGCAATCCAAATCTTCCACAGACAAAACGAACCAAATACCGGTATCGGTAGGTGATAATTGAGGCCCATAAATATATAAGTGTGTCCAATTAAGTTATATGAATCGACAAATTTGAACTCTCATATCAATAACTCCATTACTCCCTCCTCTTTCCCAGTGGAATATTCAATACTCATATCGACTGAAATTAATTATTCATCATCATAAACTTGTATACAATTAAACAATATTCATGAAATTACAATATTGTGTGATTACAAGAACCCTTCCGTATAAAATTCATGCGACCTCCTCTCAAGCTAAAACAATGAATATTTAATATTTGAAGTATAAGTTATAACAGAAAGTCTCCCTTAAGTATCATCACATTCCACATTATACAATAAAGTCCAATATTATAAAACAGGGAGAGTTTTAACCCTTGCGTTGCTGTGTCGGAGCCCGGCAATGCTATATTATAGAGAAGACTACCAATCAAGACAGTCAACATAGGGGAAACAAAGTGTACATGTAAAGACCAAAGGCGTTGCAGATAGTATTAGGTAACTTTTTTACTAACATCGTTTCTTTTGTATAAGTTAATCCAAGTTGAAGTTGAAGTTAAACCCTGTGCACTTGAGAAGATAACTTTATTTTTTATGTATATAAATATTCAGTTTTGTATTAGATACGGTAGAAATTCATTTACATAAAACGTTAATATTTTCCCTTTTAGAGGATCATTTTTAATACCTTGCGTTTTCAGACAGTCTTTTTAATTTTAGATAATTAAGCTATATTCAGGAATTACTTGTCGGCAAGTGTAATTTATTGGGTGTAATCTCACGTTAAAAAGTTGAAGAGAGGCCAGCACACTTTATACTATTCGTAGTTAATCTATTTAAAGCATTAGATTTTTTGATGCTCAATATTTAGAGATATCAAGACGGAAATACATCGGAAATAGGAGAAGATTTTTATTCCTCTCTTAATTTCACAACATCAATAACTTATAAATAAGAAAGTGTCATTCAGAACTACTTTTCTGATCCGAGTAAGCAGAGACAAAATTGAATATTGGGCCCGTAGAACCATTTGGAATATCAACAAATATCAAGAAGACCGTGCATCATGAAGTTTGGGTGATCATACAGCTTAGTGACCATGGTGATCATCAGAATACAACAAGAAGCCCACTTTTAATATCACAGAAATCGATAAGCCATTTTCTCTCTGGTTCAGTTATATCTTCACAATGCAAGTTTGAGCAATTCCATGTAGAATTAAGTGAAAAAAGCATGAACCAATTGTATTCAAAATGATTAATTGATACAGTGATATTACCGTGTACGATTATTATTTCATCAATGTTTTAATGGTAACAGTATATCGATGTATCAATGCATTATTGAATCGATGTAGTTTAACACAAAGTTCTATATATCGATTCAACATCGATACATTTGTTAACGAAATCATACCAAATATCAATGGTAAAACTGGATATGATGATAGTGGTATTTCACGCTCCTGAAGTATAATTAATACAATAATACTATTAATATACTAATATATAAAAATAATATATTAATATAATAATAGTAATATATTATTAATAATAGTGTGTTTTAATGCATTAAAATTAGTCATCACATATTAATCTGATCATTTTGATCAAATAGCTTTATGAATCTGATCATGGACAGCGAAATAAAAGTACAGTATTCTGCATATTTCAGGAGAGAAACAGTTTCCTTGATATTGATCAGAATGGGCCTGTGCGGTGAATAGAGATGATAAAATAATAGGAGAATGATGAAAAATAAATGATGATTAAAAATAATATGACAATGAATGATGATCAAAAATAATATGATGATATAGTCAATAACCTTGTTTGTTTATTCCCTCTGAAAATGGAAACAATAATATCACATTGTGTGATGTATATAGGCTATGTAATGAGTTACACATAATTAAGTTTTTCCGTTTTTATGTGTTTCCTGATTTAAATGAGACTCCTCGAAGAGTGAGTTATCACTATTCACTGATTGACGGGCCCGAAGTGATTGAATAAATTTCTTCGAAATTAAATCATATTGAATACATTATTTTAAGGTTGAATTTGTATTGACACAAAACCATATCAAAGATAAGCGTGAATTCACGGAACAAATATTTCAAGTAATGTGAGCCTGTAAGTAACCATCCAGAACCATATTTTTGGAACAATGACTTAACAAACATGTTTGAAAACAAATCGAATTCAAAAGCTGTAAACTAGATCAGTTATATATTTGTTGTTTTAGTTACACCTCATAGATACTTCTGGCAAATATCTTCATTTTTCAATCAGTTGAAAATCTGCAACATCTGTAGTAATGAGTAAGTAATGTCAGAGTCGATAAAGCAGTTAAACAGATAAAGTAAAACTGCTTTATCGACTCTGGTAATGTCTTTATTCAGCATAAATAGCTATATGTCAGTACATAACAATAATACTAATGATATAATAAGAAATACATAATACAACTAATTCTAACTTAATCAAAGGTATCCTGCCAGGTCATTATGTTTATCAAATCTATTTACATGTGCCACTATATATTTACTACATTCTCTTCTAAACTCCACGATGTCTCGAGCATTTTGCAAAGATACTGGTAGATTTTCATACATTTTCATACCATTATGTAGCACTGTAACACTATTTCTCTTATTCTCTTTGAATTCATAATACCATTCCAGATTCAGAGGGATCAGATATGGGCCTGAATAATGTTGATCGTAGCATTGTATAATTCCCAACATTATATATATATATATATATATATATATATATATATATATATATATATATATATATATATATATATCAGAAAAAAAACACACACAAAAAAATCTCGGTAGCCACATTACAGTATACAATTTATATTTTTACAAGGTTTGTTCAATTAGAGCCAGCTTCCATAGACATCTATTAGGCCTACATCCCAAAGGTTGGAACACCCAACCATTTGAAATAACCCACCAATATAATAAAAAAAATATAACCCTAAAATCCCCCAAAAGCAATTCGTCATACTCGTCGGCTCAGATCTAATAGCCGTCATTAATTTTATTTTATCGATACTTATCAAGTTTTATTTAATGTCTTCATCATTTCCCATCCGAACAAGTTAAATAAGTTGGCGGTGGAAAAACAATAGCCTATCTTCCATGAGGTTTTAATTCTCGGCAACCATCTGTTTTAATTATTATTATGCTCTATCCGCCCTTCCTCTAATAATTATCGGTCGTTTTATACACATTATTACGTGGGGGGAGGGGGATGGGGGGGGGGGGGAATGGGGACTATACGTCATAGAATGGGAGCTTCAACTTCGACGGTGAGTTTTCTGCGAGCTTGTGGTAGATCTATATATATGTGTGTAATTCTATGAATATTGGTGATTCGAAACTATTAATGGTTAATGGTAATGGATAGGAAAGACGGTCGATCGGAAACATCAATATACATGTGAATGTAGTATATATAAAATGAAAGATGGCTAGATCGTGACTGGAAACTAATAAAGATATTATATACCGAGCTTACAGGGTGACTCGGAAAAAAATGAGAAAAACGATAAAATATCTCTATGTGTGTATATATATATATAGGCCTATATAATGTTTTGATAATAAATTGCGGTATTAAAGTAAATATGCCTGAAGGGATGATTCTGCTTGATTCGTACGAATTTTTATATGGAACGAATATATTATTATATATTAAAACTTGTTCTTATTTGTTTTTATTATTAAATTGTTTCATGAGATTAAATTTTACAGTTTATGGAGCAATTTCGAAAATTGTCTACCCTGTTATTTGTTATATCTATAAGCATATATATGGATATACAAATTACATGCTTATTCAAGATGATAATTGCGGTAAGTGGACAAGAAAATGATAAAATGCGTACGTTGTTGTTCAAAATGAGTTCGTATACACATGATACATAATATGAAGGCTAACGGTAGTCTACCAGAACACAAAATACTAAACATTGGTTTTATCATAATTATTATTTCTGTACTGAAAATCCGCCAATTTTTGTGGTCTGTGTGCCTATTTGTATGATATATTAGAAAGATTAGAGAGATCGAGCATGCAGAGACGAAAAAAAAATCATATTTGAAAATGAAAAAAAAAATTGCCATTTTTTGTTTGTCCATGTGCCAATCTGTGTAGTGTGGTGGGGAGATAACAAGTATGCAGTAACGAATAGGAAATATTTGAAGACTACAAAAATCTCGAAACAAATGTGTGATCAAATTTCTCTCCAAATTTGGTTAATAGCCGTCAACACTCGCCAAACGGGTATCTAGATAACGGTATGATATTTCAAGTTTGATATAACTTAATTTTATTTGAGCCTTAAGTTGATATGAAGATTGATATAGAGATTTTATATATTTTAAACCAGTACATGTATAATCGTTTCCTGAAACAGGATCCGATGTATTATGCGATAAAGAACTATAATTATTTCAAATTATGTATAATATCAATTGAATTATAATTTCTATATCAACATATAAATGGTACATTTGATTAAGAAAACGTGTGCATGATTTTATCAATGAATTGAACGAGTTGTTCAAGTGGAACTGAAACTCTTGTCTATATGCAGAAATGTAATTAATGATCAATCACCCCCCGTGGCTCATTCAGCTAAGGGCGCCGCTCTGGAAACTGTAGTCATGTCAGACGTGAGTTCTAGTCCCGAATAAGACATGGTATTTCTACCTTTCATCAATTCATTGTCGCACCATCATCCGCACCCCTAGAAGATTCATAGCTGTTGGATATGGTCTTCAATGGACATTTTAATTTTTTTTTTTCAAATAACATCGAAACTTGATACAAAATAATTGTTCCCCAATTAAGGTTATGGATGGAAAATAAGATCGTTTGAACGGGGCACCACAAGGGCGATCGTACCAATCATACAATTTTGAAACGAGATCTCGATAAATGATGACTATATACATTTCACTATAATTGTAGAGAAAACTAAAAATCATCATCTCAAATTCAAAAATAAGAATCAATTTTGGATCTTTTTGTGACGTAAGTATTACCGATTCTGTATGGAAACATGAACAGAATCGAGTAATGTCTACGTAAGGACTTGGAAAAAAGCCAGACCATGGAGGACATAATAATCAATCACAACTTCTGAAATTGAGATGAATTTTCTCTGAAATCATGGAAAAAAATATTGTCATCAATCGTTGAATCTGGATTCAGGGATGTGATGTCCTTAAAGCATTGATACAAATTATAAATCAGAATATACCATTCTCATTATTCGATGCGCAGGCGCGTCCCGCCTCCTAGCAGCCCAGATCGCTGGTACTGCATTCTGGGAGTTTTAGTACTGTTCAAAAAGTCAGCCCGCTTATCCACAGGTTTAAAGGCGAAACACCAAGATATACAACTTGCATTATCTCTGATTTCACGCACTCTGACAGTGTGTACATCTCTTGTAATAATAGTAAACATATGAATGTTGAAACTACTATTATATTATAAGTAAATACGTTCACTGTAACGTACAATAATGAAAATCAATAGAGATAAATAGCATTGGCAGCATAGGACTTTCGAACGCGCATACTAACATCACGTTCTAGTTCATACGGTCGCCGCTAGATGGCTCATTCTTTTCGAAAATGGTCTATTGAAAATTCTAGCATGCCTTACATATGGCCGTACTGAACAACCAAACAAATGCATATATATTCAGCATAAGCAAGAAATAACCTTCCTTGGTCCCTGACTACATTAGAAAACAGAATAATAATCGATATGAAAAATACATGGATAATTAGAGTGAAATGAATCAGAAATTTTACATATTAGTACATGAAAAGAGAAGTGATTGAATTGAAAAAAAATTTAATTTGAAATAGGATTGAATAAAATGTTGAGGAGATACAGTGATTTCAAAATCAAAAAGTAATATCATTATAGAGTAACTCGTGTATTAATACTTGAGGCTGCTTGCTTCTTTCATTTTTCTTGATAATTGAATGTGATGTAATGTTTTGTTAATGTATTCCAACTCTTCGGATATTCTACCTGGTTATATTATTCATTTATGTGCAAATATCAATCAAAAATCAATTGTTTATTCATGGTAGTTGAATTGATATCATGATTTGATATTTTCATTCGATATACCAGAAAAAAAATATGAGACATTGATATAACATCATACAATTGTGATTATTATTTTGATTATATATCTTACAAATGGCTCTGAACTGAACTATCACTAACGTTCTTACAGTTTTTGTTTAGGCCTATAGTTATCTACAACCATCTCTTATATTCCATCAAATTTTTCTCTACTCTTCAATGTTATTGCCATCATTCAATAAAATATTCTTTTCAATCAGATCATGTCGTATCTCATATTTTTTTCTTCATTCATGTTTAGATTTTTTGACTTGATAGCAACACTGATTTATGGTGAGTAAAATTTCTACTCTCATTAAGAATATTAATTGAGTTTATGAATAGGATAAAACTGGGGAAGTATAAAATGTAAAATGCAGAATCTGATAATTAAGGGAATAAGAAACTTCATTTCACGTACCATAAATATCGGAAACTATTGAACCACCATCATTCAAAATTATTTTTCTCATCCTGTTAGGACTGAACTTTATCGAATGAACAAATTTGAACACAAAATGAACAAATTATAAATATAAAAGTCGGACTCTGTTCGCTCATCTAATTGTCAATTTGCGCAGCTTTGTGATGAGTAATGGTTCACTCACGATATTATTGACTCATAAAAATCGTTGATATCTGAAATATGGGTGAATTTTCATAAAATGTCATTAAAAAGTGTGTTATTGATTTTATTTTATTGCAGTCAATGATACAGTCATGTCAATGCATTGCTCTGGAAATTGAAGTCAAGTAAGGCGTGAGTTCGAGTCTCGCATAAAACATTGGCATTATTTTGTGAACATAACTCACCTTTAACGCGCTCGTTCTTATACCTCAAAATAAGATAAATAGCTGTTGGTTTGGGTTATTAAGTAAACAAAATGAATCATCCGATTTTTTGGGAGGAAAATTATTCATGAACTTCATTGATAATTTCATTAATAATGATCAGAATAATCATTTATACTCCATGGAAATGAAGAATACATCGAGTTCGTGTATTCAACACACTCCGTCTATTCTTTTCTTTTCTTCATCATATATATTTTTTTTCAGTATTTTATAATCTCACCATTCAGGAGAGACCCTTACTCTTGTTGACCATCCTCACATAAATTTTCCGTGCAGGATTCTCCTTTGCCATTGATTTGGCTCCTCTTCTCCTTTCCACTATCTCAAACACCTTCTAAAATATCCCCCATGTCATCTTACATCATCCATAGACGCCAATATATCAAATCACATCATAGTGCCTCTTCAAATTCAATATAAATAAATAATTTCCATGGAAAACTTTTAGTCATGGTAACACCCTATACTTGGTAAGTATATATCTATTTGCGTAGGGCATACCATATTGTGTTAGAGTTAAGGGTTAAGCCATTTACCGGTACGGTAATCACTATTATAATACACATTAAACGACAAAACGAAAAAACCTATCTTCTCAAAACCGCTCATTACATTTCTATATCAAGATTCGAGATATATCGATACATCAATCATCTGCTGCCCAAGTTCCTGTATAAGGCGATACAACTTATACATCGTTCGATATCAGGGCACACGATCTTAATTGTTGATGTCTTTATATTGTTCCAAGACGATCCCCCCCCCTCCTCCTTCTCCCTCGCGCCTCATCTCCTACTCCCCCTTCAGGAGAAGAACGTTTATGGGATACCGATGCGCTTTATAATAGGCGTTTCCAGCTTGTTTATTTATATATAAATATTGTATGATAGGCGTTTTAGACATTTGGTTATTTGTCTATAGTATAATTCATGTGGTATTGGATCGAAACTCGAAAGGATTTGAGGTGTTGAAGGAAGCTAGTTGATATAGGAACTGTGGATGATTGCAGTGTGCTTTGGAGACTGAAGAGTTGGATGTGGGTTCGGATCCTCGAAGGCATAGGTTATGTAGCATTTGTTATTCACAAAATATACTGGATCGAAACTGTGGAGAGAGTGTTATATAATCATATAGTTGAATGTAACTCCAAGTGATTGCAATGGTTTACTTTTTTCAATTGTTTGATAATTATATAAATAAAGGATGAACCCTCTCAGAATTTATTGGAGTTATTATTTTAATAATGCTGTTGGTATATGATCTATCCGATGATATAAATAATCATCGCCTTCTACATTCTCATGAGGAGAAACCTTGAGTACAATTAGTAACTTATCAAAAATGACATTTCCATTTGAAAATCATATACCTATATTCTTAGGCCAACCCACAGCCTTCTTCATACAGATCATTCTTCTCTATGAATGATTTGAATAAAGAAGGCTGTGGGCCCACCAATATCCATTATGACTATGACTATCAATAACGTAACGGGATAAGCAACATGGCGTAAGTCCTATCCTTTTAACATTAGGCCGTTTTCACCATGATGGAATCAGCGCGCTTTCGTGTACATTTGTGAGATTCGCAATTTCAAATCAAATCGTACGTATTAGGCTCGTATTTCAATATATAGTACATAGTTGTACAATTGCATTGATTTTAATCTTTCTCGTAGATGATGAGTAATTGTCCAGTTCTCAAATGGTAAATATAGCAGTAGGGCTCTTGACTAGGGGACTAAATGCTTTTACAGACGTATTTTAAATTTAGATTGGCTAATTCAAATGAATTTTATCCCAATATTGTTTAATGCAGCTGGGAAGAGCTGGATTCACAGATTGCATTACATCTATTACTTGTATAGATCAACACACAATAGTACCATCAAATCATCATAACATTTGTAAGGCGGCATCCCTTTGATATACGCATGGTGCGAAAGGAAAGCGCCATGTTGCTTATCCCGTTACGTTATTGATAGTCATAGATTATGATCATGACATTTTATACGAGTTATTTTATACCTCTCATCAGCAATTATGAATTGAATATGTTTGTCCTAGTGGTCTATTGATTCGTATGCGCAATCATCAATGAATTGATTTTCTCAGAAATACGGTACTTGGTCGAAAAATGATGGGTTTATATGGATTCGTATCCAGGAAAAGGCACGAGCTTTACTGTAGAATGCTCAAGGATAGATCATATAGTGCATATACTTACCCCAAAAACCTCACTTCAAAGTAGTATTTATTGATTCTAATAACGTCAGATTATTTTAACGACTATGAATGTATCAATTGATTCAAAAATAGTGCATGTTGATCATATGATATCGGTTCAATCGGAACCAGTGACGAAATAATACAGATCTTCGATGATTATTAAATATAGGTCCATATATATATATATATATATATATATATATACACGACTTCGTGATTATATATTCACATCAAAACTATTTGCAAGAGTTTCGATATAATATATTCCAGTGTTTTGTTCACTATTAGAAACATTTTGATCATTATCGACATCGAAACGTAATCATTGTGCCCTCATTGAGGATAAATATATCAAGATAGGATCATTCGGTAGGTGCAACAAAAGGAAAAAAAAAACGGATGAAAAAAAAATTATGGAAAAAATATACTCGAGTAAAATGAAATCGACAATACAGAATTTGTCTATTTTTGGATTGGGATGACACAAGATACATGTTATCATGAACAATGATCTCTCTTAAGATCCCTCAAGTTAGTTGAAGAATACTAGGAAAACACAGCTGAAATACCTGTTCATGATAGATCAAAAATCCATATTCAAAAACAATTATCAATGATTTCTATGTCAAATTACATTAAAATACAATTTTCAATCACGGATATGCATACGTAACCTATTCATAATTTATATAACATTATCTCAAAATGTATATTCCATATTAATTGCCATCCGGGTCCTAATATTTAATTACCGAATAATCTGAAGCGTGTAAAATAATCAATGGTTTGTTCTAAATCTTGATAAGAAAACCACTTCATAAAAACCTAGAATCAAGTTGACGGTATTATTTTATATTCTCACAATTTAGATTCAGAGAGCAACCTCATATAATTATCAAATCATTCGTGCTTTTCCTTCAGGTTACAATATTTTGTCGGTGAAGTCTTACAAAAAAAAAGCAACTCCATTTTTTCTTTCTATATAATATTGTTTATTATTATTGAGAAAATTGTTTCTAGTCATTTTTGATTATCGAATCTTTACACACGAAACTTGTTAAGGTGACTAGCAGGTCTAACATGTTTCTATCTGAGAGAAAAAAAATGGTTGATTACTGATAAGTGAATTAAGTTATAATATAGAAGGATTTAAAATTATATACCAGAAAACTGTTTTCCGTATGGTAATTATAGGGTACGCCATCCTATACGCTTTGGGCATCAATATCAAAACTATATACCTTCAATCATGGCATTTAGTATAGATACCTGTGGGCTGTATTGCTCCCATTATGAACAGGGTCTTATAGGACCCGAGCCTTAAATTATATTAATGATTGAAGCTGGAAGAGTTTATAAAATATACCCCTTCTTCCTCCACCCCTTTCAATCTTAATGTACCATGTGATTTGATTTGTAGGTAATTTCAACCGTAAATTGGGCTGAAGAAAATGAGACAGATTTATGAGTTGAGGGGACATAATTATTTCTCATGATTGGATGGATGAAGAGTAAATCAATTGATAATTGAGACATAACTCGTGTATATTAGTTTCTACCGATAGATACTAATTGTTTAAAATACAAAATATTTCATCTTAATAAGTTATTCATTTTGTGATATCATGATAATGTGACTGTGATGAAATATTGTGATCATATTTCTCCGAGGGATTTTCAACTTTCAGAAACATGACTTTTGTCAAAAAGATTGGTGTCGAATAGTTGGTCCTATATTTATTTTGTTGGTAGGCAATCGTACATCATCTTCAGTAAATTTCAGTTTTATTGACATTGTTTGAAAAGTAGAATTCTTACAGGTGATGATACATATATACAAGTTCGCTCTTGTCCTGATTGAATCAGCAAAACGGAAACTCAATTCTATATCGTACTTAAAAACAATGTGTTTTTGTGTTCATTCCATTTTATTTTTTCGTGCTCTACAGGTCAAACGAGAAAAAAATGGATGAACTTGGCATACATATATGTCATAATAAATTCGACACTAAAGTTATGAGGCGCGATCGGTCAAATAAATAATTTCGAAATTCTGAAAACCTCCACTGGAATAGTCCAGATGGAAATATAAAAAAGATATGTTACTCCGGTCGAATTCGAATTTTCACGGAATTGGAGAACACAAAATGTGATACATATTGTTCTGGAATATTTCATGAATCGATAGATTTTTTTTTCAATTGACGTATTTTCATTTTTCACATCAATTGAAGAACTCCATCAAGAAAGCTGTCAAAAGATGATCAACAGATTTAACCAATTAGTCAGTTAAATGATTGAAATCATCAACAGGTAAATCAGGTTGGTGAAGTGACTCAATAGATCCGAAAAAAAATACATGTACGGATTGAAGCATAAGTAAAAGTCTGTTTTGTCGTTTGATACCTGTTGAATATTATACCATATATCATGGTCCAGCGGTTTGACCAGGTTGCAAAGAGACTTTTACTTCTGCTCCAAGCTGTACAATATATCTCCACCATTCTTTCCAGTACATTTCATCTACAGTTTTGCTCATCCCACAACAAATGCATATACTGCCTTCTAAATGTTCATTACTATTTTATATTTTGTATTATGTTTTCCATGTGTAATGTGTGAATAAAGTGTATTTCAAATTGAATTCTCCTAGTTTTGAGTTAGTAATTTCTTCCTTTCGAATGTGACTCAAATATTGTACATATATTACAAATTCGTGCAATCAATGATAAATGTCACCTTTTGTTGCTTTGTCCAACTTTTTTTCTGAAGATCGACATTTGTTTCACTACCAAGACCAATTCTTGCTCATACTTCAACGCATATTCTGCGTTTTCCTAGTTTCATTTAATTTCTTCAAGTGTGATTTGAATATTACACATTTCAATTGTGAACAATGAATTACAAATATTCTCTCTTGTTATTTGAATTTCACCTTTTTCTGTAAGTATGTTTCACAAACAAGACCCATTTTTACCTTGGAATACGAACTTTGTATGAGGAAGAGAGGATGTTAATAGTATCAATTGTTTTAACTTAACTTATATCTGAAATATAATAGTTTAACTCTACACGTTTGTACAGTACGTAGATCATAAGATACGTCATCTTGACTGAGTCGTTCATGCTTGTCTAATCCAATTGGTTATGTCTTTGTTATAATACTAATTTAAAATTATTCTTGCATGGTAATTTTTCGATTCATTATTGGATATAATGAATATTATTATGTAGGATCATTGAATCCAATGCATGGACTTACTCGAAAAAATTCAAATGAAAAATGAGAATCGAAATTGTCAGCAAGTAGGTTTCTGTTGAACTTTATTCGATAAATAGTTCATTTCATTTGATTCATTTGATGAATTGGCCCATATCAAATTGTGAGGTAGATATGGTAGGAAGACTCATGTGGGAATTATTGGAATTAATTAAAATATCAGTGAAATCATATTTATGAATTTTAGACTGAATAATTCCGATAATTCCATGTTGTTTCATACATATATATTAGAGATTATGTATTTTTCTACTGAATTGAGATTATTTTCAATTCTCATATCCATCCCAACTCACACAAAAAATATGATCACAAAAAAATCTCTGAATCGACTTTCATGAGCAAATGATTCTCGACCTTAGCAAGTTTGAAAGTGATGATAATCATCATCATCATTTTTGTATGGGAAAAGTGATATTGATTTTTTACAATTTGATGTAGCGCCAATGGATATTATAGAGATGAACGTATATCCATTAAAGGAAAGGTGATCCACCAATCAAAAAAAAAATATAGATATCACCATTAAATTATGTGTGTGGCCAGCTGTGATATTTTGTCCATATATATATATATATATATATATATATATATATATATATATATATATATATATATATATATATATATATATATATATATATATATATATATCATCAGTATTCAGAATGAGGTTTGAATTCAGAAACGCAACTGCATCTTCCAACATCGTTACATTCTGAGAACAGCTGGAACAATATTTAATTCATAAGTTTTCTTACATTTGTTCAGTTGGTAAATAACAGCTACTTCACACGTGGATACTAATGTTTTTTCCTGAATAATTATCTACAACAGAATAAAATACGAAAAACTCCTTCGGCTTTCATCCACGATACAATATTACGACCACCAGTATATTTTGATATTTCACACTCGTTAGATTAAATTTCAAAGAATTCCATAATATCATAATACCATATTGAATTATTTACACTTTTATAACCCCAACACTCATGAACTACGATAAAGCAACCCCTTCTTCCCAAGTATATATCATCACTCTGAAAAATAAACAAACTTTCCCATGATTCTGTCGGCATTTTACAAACGTAAATTACCCCAAAATTATCTCCATTCGATGTTTGCATAATCATTATCTTCCATTCTATAATAAATAGATAACTACTTGAATTTAATCGGCAGATGTCCAATATTTGACGATAACAAACAACTTAAAATGTTATAAATAATATACCATTTGCTCTGAATTCGCCCTGATTACACCTCCACTTCACAGGGATATGCAAATCTGTCGTACTTACGTAGATTTTATTCACGTTGACGTTTGTATTTTATTTTTATTTTCAGTTGTTTTTTTGTTACAATTCGCACACTGAACATATCGTTCAGAAATGCGAATTCAAATCAACCAACGGTTTATCTATGATATTTTCTCAAACATCTCCTATGTATTTCACCATGATAAAAACGTGATATATTGAACTCTCCAAGAGGGTATTTTTGAGAGATTCTTGTATGGACCACCATTCATGAAATTCAAGATGCTATGTCCACCTTGCATGTAAATATTCACAATCAACATGTATGTAATAAAATGTGAACACTTAATGCTAGAGGCCAATGTCACAAATCGCCATAATACTTTGGACATAATTCAGATTTCCGAATCAATTATGGTGAATGTAAATAATAGACTAGTAACTGGGGGTGTCAAACTATCCAATTGTTTACCTCCATCAATAAGATCTATAACAGTCATAAAAGATTTTCAAAAGTGGGCTGAAAAGCTTCTTGATAAATAAATACAATTTGAGATTTTGAAAACTAAAATAAGTTCTGATTATACTTTGATAAATCCATATGGCATACTAGTACGAACCTTTTTCCAGTATTTCTGTTGTTTAACTGTATCTGTAGGCCTATGCACATTTTTAATTGTAATTGTTGATGTGATATTTTAAATTATCTGACATGTCCAATACCTGTACTAGAATCGATTATAAGGATGCAATGGAGATATTATATTATATTTTATATTCTGTAATGAATTTCTCTATGGTTCCACCCTCACAATTCGATGTTTTCCTCATTTTGTTCTCCTAACTTTCCTGCCATGTTCAACTCAATATAATAATCTTCGATCTTCCAACAATGGCTTCCTGCTCATATCTTTTCATCTTCTTCTTTCTCTCAATGCTCTGAAATAACTCGGAACTGTTCAGAATACATCCTTTTTTCGTGTCTCTTCTATGGCTTATTGTTGGTTGATAATGCTTACAGAGGTTAATTTTTAGTGATGATGTAACCGGAGATGTAAAAAATAGTTCTAACACACCTCCCCTGATCAAAAAAAAAATACATGACAGAGAAGGCATTTTTTCGAAATTATTCCATCTTCAGTAATCTAACTAGACATACTCAGACTGAAATATAATACCTGCCTGAAAACATGGACAAATTTATCGTCAAACTAAAGAATGATTCGACTGAAATTCCAACATGATTATGAAATTAAATATCAATTATTGCTGAATTAAATTACCAATACACATATTTTGAGATTGAATTTGATTCCTTAGGTTCCAGAATCAGAAAAAAGCCGTTCTTGTACTTTCCGGTACAAATTAATCCTGATATTGAATCATTATTTTGAATATTATAGTTCAAATTCTGTTGTCGTTCCTCAAATCAATGCACTGTGCTCGAGCAAACTCGATTCTGAAATTGTATTCAGAAAAAGACTACGCAGTTATCTAATTGAAGAATGATTTTATAGGTTAGATGAGTTTTGTCAAAGTGTGATCATATTGAGATTTTTATATTGAATATTTCGAATTTTTGTTATATAACTTTTTTTATGACTTTCCAATATATCATGTAATGATCCAAAAGGAAATGAAACCATTATTATTATCATTATTACGAGAAACGATTATTTATTCGTGTGTAATTAATATTTTTCAGCTGGTTCCAGTGACCTGTAAGGATTATTCTCGTGCCTCGTTACGTAAGTAGACATTCATATCACACTGGTTCATTTATTATGTTGTGAAATATTATGGCAATGATATCCTTGAACTTCTGAGCTTGTATAATTTCATCATTGCATTGAATTGCATTCATGTATGTCGACAGAATGCACCCTCGTAATTATACGCATTTTTTTCGAACTTCGAATTTGAATTAAAAAACATGAACACATATTTTTCAGTGTTGATTTTTTTTTTTTTAAGAGACACGAATTGCGTACAGTCTACTAATTTTTTTTTTTTTTTTTTAAATAACATCGAAACTTGGGTTATGAATGAAAGATGGGATCGTTTAGAATTATCAGTTCCACCAGTTCTAGTGTGTTTGATATCAATAAATGTGTTCATTGTCCATTGAATGTGGATTGATTGACTAATTCATGCGATCGCAAGTGTGTAGCTCAAAAAGTAAAAACATAAAGATATTTTCCAATCGTGAAAATATTGATGGAAAGAAAAGTTTTCATTCACAAGTTGAAAAGTATATTTGATATGTATAGATACATTTCATATTACTTCATGCAATGTTAGGTTAGGTTGGCTCCGGTCAATATATATTAGTATATGATAATATGGACAACACATGCATCAATCTTAG
>OZ023337.1:14247798-14315298 GCA_964007535.1 Brachyptera risi | reverse complement strand
TTAAAATATTAATTTAAATATTATTAAAATATAAAGGTAGTTGAAGTAGACAGAAGAAAAAAAAACATTGAGTGATTTGTCACATTCTACTTACGAAGTGTAAGGTTTCTTTGATTACTATTGATTTTAAACAATCAAGTTACATCAAGTAACGAAAAAAGTAGACAGTTGTACAAGATTGTAAGGAAAAAATAATTACATAAAAACCAGTATTAAGACACTTTGATTAGAGAAGTATTTTGGCTAAAAATGTTCCTCTGATCATTCGGAATACAAAATCTCTTCTTTCTAATAAAATGTGATATATTTAAAAAGTTGAATGAAAAATGAAAATAATGAAAAAATACAAATAAACGATAGAATGTCAATGAGAAGATTGCAAAAATATTAAAATATTTTGAAATATCCATCAAAAAACCTGGGTTGTTCATCTTGCTGATCTGTTATTCAAAACATCGAAACTTATCATATTCCTTTCTCACCATCGTATTAGTATCGTATCATATTGATTTTTGTTTCACTATTCATTTATTTATTCATATTCCTTCCAAAGATTTGCACATTGAACAAATATAGGACATATAAAAACTTACAACTAGATATAAAAATGAGTACCTAGAAGGATATGATTCTATTGCATCAAAAACATTCAAATCTATAAAATATACAGAAACAATAGATATATTCCACAATTTTTTTCTGTTTTTTTGAAGTTTCAACTCACACTCTATCTACCACCTGCATTTTGTATCATTTGTGAAGAGAAAATTCGAACTAGAGATATCGTTAAAACAACTGATATTATTATTCTTATATGAGTATATTAAAGACGTATATACAATTGTCCGTTTGTACATACATTATTAAATGTGTAATTATATGTATAATTGGTTCAATCACATTTATAATAATCGATAATCCTATATATCAATATAAAAAAATTATCAACTGTAAATACGAAGATCCATAAATGAATATAAAATAATAAACTAACACAAAAACAATAACATGATAAAACGATAAAATTAAATTAGTTCAGCATGATTATACAGTGCAGCACATAATTTCCTCATATTTAATCACTATATACTGCAATGTTTATTACCCAAAGTTCAATCTAGTTGAATAATTTGTGACGATAATTTGGTTTTTGTTTCCAATATGTCGATGGATTATGAATTGTGATTATTGGTGTTGAGAAAAATGTTACAATTTGAAAGTTGAATATATAAACTTGTTTTTACAATATGATAAAGTTAATTGCAAAGCAATACTAGTTATATAATCATCGTTATTATGAAAAATATTGAATGAAGAAATTGTTAGCCTATATATTCGAAAATAATATGAGTTTATAATTTGGTTCGAATAATGTTTCAACATCTTTTTGATCTTGACTTGAATCATTTTTTATGAATTATTTGTCGATAATGTAATTGGTGAACTGAACTCAAATAAGATATTGAATGTTTTTTTTAGTTCATCCTATATTTCCAAGTCTACCAAGGAATCAGCGATTTTGTTAATGTCCATCAGGCCTATTTACTCTTCAAAATACGACTACAGTTTATTGACAAATTAAAATACTTGAACTAAGAAATCCAACGCTACTGATTTTATTTTTCGCTACTACTTTTGTAATCAGTTTTCACCTCATTTTCATATTTATTTTTCATCACTTTCAAAAATGTTCATTCTAAAATGTTTTCTGTTCAAAAGTTTCCTCACAGGAATTTAAAAAAATGTTCAATATAACTACTTACCCGTACATTTAGGCAAGTACGAAGTTTTCGAAGTGAGTTTGTTGAAAGCTTTGGCGATCTGTAGTGGCATTGTCGAACTATCTGAAAGACTGGCTCATAGTTCGTTCTAGTCAGTATAGAGTGTGCTGTACATTCGAAATGGTAGCTGACTGGACACAGTGTATTATTAAAAAAATAACGATGCTTTATGTGTAGCCAAAAATCAGCATAAGCACCGTTGAAAAAATGGAACCAGAATATATTAAAAATATATATATTATTGGAGTTATTGAAGAAAGCTAAAAAAATATATATAAAAGCTCAATATAAAATAATAAAAACCACTATACCAAACTATATGAAGAACTTGATATAAAGTTGAATATAAATTGATTTTGTATAAATCGGGTCTTGTCACTTACGGTGCTTACTTTATTCCCTTTTTGAATCACTTCTGAAACATGCACTACTAATGTGAAATATTCCTATTCCATAACATTTTAATTGATTTATGCATTTAATATATTAGTTATTGTGACATTGTATGTAACATTGCCTTGTTGGGGTTCATACGAATTTAATTTCCTCGAAAAATGAATATTTCCATTCACTGTGATGTAGCAGACGAATATATGAATGAATTAATAAAATAATAGATTTCATGGTTGGTCCACTGATCTGTGGGCCACTGCCCACTCACTTGGTCAGTCGAAACTCTGCCTTCGAAACTGAGGTCGAGCCAGGTGTAGATTTGAGTCCAGTATTGTGAGTACCAGTAAAACAGAACTACAATTCCCTCAATTATTATAGTGACCCAAAATAAGCTGGTGTAATATGACAATGAACATTGCAAGACAGATTACACCACTTATTTTTTTTCCAGTGGAAAAATAATGTTGACTGACTACAGAAACAGAAAACTATCTCATAATTCCTTTTTTTCTCATTTTATTATCACTAATTAGGTTTTTGACTTCATGCCATGGTTGTATAGCTCAATTTCACTCTTGGCAATTATAACTCCGAATGAAGAGTAAGCTGAACCTTTGTAGTCATTCATCGTGAAGATGAACAAACATCATGAATATATGATTTTCTCTCAAAACAAATATAGTTCAAGAGGCCGCAGGCGCTAAACACGGGCTTGTTGTTCGCTCACTTCAGACTCGAGTTTAATATGCATTGTGTGTTAGGCGCCACCCGTAGACTAGCCCGCCGAACTCAGATTCACATAAACGCCGTCAATTCCCTAGCTCACACTTCTGATATATTTCACATTCTATGTTTTTTTACGGTATTAAAAAATATGTATCTAGGTTTTCGTAAATTAGACATTGTTCCATTTTCCATTTGAAGAATTTGAAAAATCACAAATTCCTGATTCAAAATTCTGTATTTACGGTAACCTTCCTTTTTCAATTACTAACAGAATGCAAAATATCTCATATTGATATCACAATAATTACGGCCGTGAGAGTTTGCGGCGTGAAATACGAGCGCCTGCATTTCACAAATCAGCATGATCAGTCCGCCTTGGTAGGCTTCGTTTCTCGGTAGGAAATGATGAATAAGTAGTATTCCAGGATTTACTTTGAATTCGAGAGCGCTATCATGAATGAAACTTGGAATGAACGCTTGTAGAAAACTAGAATAAAACATCAGTCAGTTCAAATTATGGACATGTTTTTATTTTCAGATCAATTTGGTACATAGAATGTCGATATTAAAATGTGTTTTTACCAGAGTAAACTAACTAATTGCTACCTTATTTCTATAATCTAAAAAGTATTGAGAAAGCTGTAGAGATTGTAATATGATATAAAAATATCTCAAAACGTTTTTAAGCAAACTTCAAAGAAACAACTATCAGAGATGCATAATATCCAATGTAAAAATTCAGTCATTTCAAAAATTGTTATAAAATATAAGAAAAAATATTCTAGTGATAAAATATATATTTGAATATAATAACGAATGGTGTACTATTAGGCTTTGGCAGCTTTTCTATTTGAACTTGAAAAAAAAGTCAGATTCACAAAACAGTGCATAATTAATAATTGTGTTTGTAAAATGTGTACTAATTTTTTTTAACTACATAAATGGAAATCATAATGTAATTCTATGGATAACGATGAAATGATAATGAGGAATGGAAATAAAAGTATTCTCACCTCACGATGTGAATAAAAATGCATACTCTCATCATATTTTAAAGCTTAGCCCAAATAATGATTGGAAATGCCAGAAGATCATTTCTCAAAAGTTGAATATATAATTAATTATCTACAGATATATTGGTATTCATTTCTCACGTCAATTAACGTTATATTTACGAGTAGGCCTATTACAACAATAATTGATGGTAATTTAAAAGTTTCTGAATTTATATTGAGAATACAGTATCATTATAATTGATGGAAAAAATGCAAATTCATAGGTCTACATGGAACAAGTCTCAAATTTATATATAAAATAGGCATAGTAACTGAAGTTAGCTGACATGATGCTTAAAATTAGATGATGGAATTAAATATATCAATATTATTAATATAATACATTAGTGAAGATGTGGAAAGTTATTCATGATAGATGGAGAGCCCATCAGATGTGTCATTCAAAACGAAGAAAGTTCCGCTAAATTGTAATGTGTCGTTGAAAGAATGGAGAAAACATTAATTGCATTCAAAAAATGGGACGAGAAGCTTAATCAGATATAAATTCAACTCTGTAACTTCTCTGTGTTTTCGAATTCGAAAGATGAGCTGGAACAGTTTCCGATGATGAGGTAGAATTACAACATCCAATCGAAATGCACTTTTGAGATGTGTTGATGACTGAAGTTGATCATTCAAGAACACCATTCTCAAGGGAAATGAATAAATATTTTTTGTACCAGCAATTGAAAGTAAAAAAAAAATTGAGAGAAATTTGCTAATTGTTGAAATTTGGTCACAAAAATCCCGCAAAGAACACTTTCGGTGGTGCAAACATCAAAGAAAGTAACGTAGTAGAATATCGGTGGCAACGTCTCTCAGAAATGTAAACTTTCACGAAACTCGACTGTCTTTACGTATAAGAACAACCCATCGTCGAGCTGTGATCGGAGTAGGCTTATTCGCCGCGGAAACTGAATATGGCGTCGAGGAGGAAGAGGGCACCGTTGATGATCGCGAGGGATCCCTTGGCCAATCCGATGTCGGACTGTTCAGTCTTGAAAGTCCAGTTCTGATAGTATCGGATGGAGAGGGTACCGGCAGCGATGAACAGAGCACATCCGACAATACTGAAGAAGATGTCCTGCAAGAAATTAGGCCCTAAGATCAGTGCATATTCAACGGAGAAATATCATTTTGGAAAAAAGTTGTGATTCGTAGTCTACCTTCATATGGAATCTATTTCCTCTTTTATTATCAACATCGAAATTTCCAACAAGATCAATATTCTCCAAATAAGACTATGGATAGAAGAAAGATAGTTCGGGTGTGGATTCAACCGCCTCATCTCAATCATTTCAAATCAAGGACAAATTATTTGGCACAAGGATTGCACTGTCTGTGACCATCCTGATTTACTCAATTAGTCATCAATTAAGTATTTAATTTGTTACAATTTGGTTTTGAAAAGACTGCATTTTTCCATTGAGAATGTTCAAATATTGTAAAGAATGTATCCTACGTATAGGCATTGCATTCAACGCCACAGTTTGTTACGGTTGGAAAGAAACCACCAGCTTACCTCGTTATTTTTGTATTCCTAATATATTGAGTTTGATGACGCACTATAATGATAACTATGATCTATTGGCGTTGGATGAATTTTTATTCTTTCATTCATTCAACATTTATCATTATAACAAAACACTTGTTATTATCAGAATCACAAATAGTATCTAAAACTAAACAACGAAGATTCTTCAATCACAATGACACTCAAATGAAAAAAAGAACCATGAGTGGAAATAATGAAAAAATAAGTTGCAATAATGAGAATAAAAAAATGGTTTATTTGATCTTTTTAAAAAAATAATGATTCCCACATAAGCTGAAGCTTGTGTGTGGGAATGATTAATAAGATGATAGGATGGGATGATGAGATGAAGGTTCCTCAGGTATTGGGGAGGATGGTGAAAAGGAAGCGATCGTGGCCGACTTATTGTATAGGAACCGTCCCTGCAATTTAGCCTAGACTACAAAGGGCAACAACAAAAAACCCCTGTGAAGAAAACTCCCTGTGGCGGGGATCGAACCGGATCCGATATGCTCCCTCACCTCTCGAATCACATGAAACGAGCGTGTTAACTATGCTGATTGTGCTGGTTCACCTCGTAATTATTTCACTGTGAAATTTCTGGTGAATAGTGATCAATCAATTGGTGGGCCTGATTCAACCACAGAGGTTCAGTTTAAGCATATGGTATATGCATTTAATCATTTAGATATTTGTGACATTCAGACATTTGTACATCACGACATTGTCACGTTCACATATGACATCCGATCTATATATTCAAAATTCATCAAAATATGCTGTACAAAATACTTGATTCACAAATTATTTGAAAGAATCAAGCTCATATTTATCAGAATATTAGAAGCTTTCATAATAATTATACAGCATCCTTCCTTGACTCTCTTCAAATTGATTCTCTTCATAAAATTTATGATGAATGTACTAAAATTATTGATAGTTCATAATCACTGGCTTGTTCTTAATTGTTATTCTATCTCACTTCAGTAATGTATTTTGTATAATGTATTTTTCATATTCAGTAATGTACATTTCATAGACGTTTCCCTATGATTTCCACGAAGGTTGTGACGGTATTTAGTTCTGATTAGTGAGTGTTGGTAGTGTCACTGTCATGAATAGACCTACTTGTTCCTGATTAGTTGACACAGGTGAGGCTTGTTTTATTTCAAAACCAGTTGTCATACAGGCAACACAATATGTATATATCAATGTTCGACTATAATTTTTCCCCTATTATTCATCAAACTATTCAAGTTATAGTATGAGACATAAGTGCACTTCTATATAAAAATATCAAACTCCCTTGTTTGTTAACAGTGGTATTTGAGTGATTCCTCGTGTAATTTTATACTGTATAACCTTTCAAAACATAGATAGCGTGGGTCAACGATACTGCTGCTTTTATATACTGTAGTAACTGTTTGTACTGGTACGGCAATTTTCAATACACATTCATGTAGATACTTCGAATATTATCATAGTTAGTACAAAATTGTGTATCCAACTAGTTCGGAAAGGTGTTAATTTTTCCCATCAAGTTCATGTTTGGCCCAAGCGTAATGTAATGTGAGTCTTTATTGTTCAATTTTTGTATGATATAATAGAATATGATATAAAATATAATATAATAATGATATATACAATAATTGTACAAAGTAGGCGGGGTTCACTTCTGATAGTGGTCTTCCACCCAAACCTCAAAATATAATGAAGTAATAAATATTACACAGGAATAATATCGACTAAGATAGTAGTAGGAATATGATAATGTTATGACTTATGAGTCTGAAGCTTAGAGAACTAAATTATCAAAGAATAAAAGTAAAATATTAGAGTACAGTATTCAAATTTCAGATATTAAAGTTGGGCTTAATTCTAGATATTCGTTAACTGAATATAGAAATATTTGAAATATATTATATTATATATATTATATATATTATTATTATATATTATATTATATTTGGAATATATTTGAAATAGAAAGTTTATGACAGCTGCTTTGAATGATTCATTGATTTGGTTATGTTGAAGTTTACTCTTGATGTTTGCTGGTAGATGATTGTACATGACTAGACTGGAGTGCGCAGGGTTGTTTTTAAATAAACTCAATTTATGAGCCGTGATGTGGAAATTGTTTCTTTTCCTTGTGCGGTGACTATGTAGTACAGAATGTTTTGATCTCAAGTGAATCAAATCGCTTTTCCGATCGGATGTTTGAATTTTTCAAAATTTGTCCTCTCCAAGACTCAACCCGAGTTAAATTGAAAAATGTATATGAATTATCATATTTTGTTTGTATTTTGAGTCACCTTGCTCCATTCACTTAATTTTTTTTTGAAATGCTGTTAAGCTTAACTATGATAAGAATAATGAAGAAAAATACCCTGTCAGTATACTTCACTTTCCTTTATTGAAAATAAATCGTCAATTATTATTTTTAATCAGTCAATATTGAAGTTGTCCTCCAAGCCCCAATCACTGGAGGTGTTTGAAAATTGTTGATAAATTGTTGTTATCCGGTTATGAATTGGAAATTTTGCTGGTTTGTGGTTTCATGGTTGAAATGACCAGAACAAGACATAGAGGCATTTGAAAACATCACAGTGGATCTGAAATATTTTCAGGGTAGAGATTATCTATATTGATCAATCTAAATTTCTCATTTATATTGGGTTTAACGACGCACTATAATGAGAACAAGGATAACAATGATGATGATAACAATAACAAGGTGATGTGACTGATCAAAATGGCTGGCATCTTTCGATTTCCAAACTAGGTATTCCAAACTAGGTAGATTTCCAAACTAAGGTATCGTAATAAATGTCAAATATTCAATCAGTTTCACGCCAGGATCAATTTCACTATTATGTTTCCAAACTTTGTGAAGAACATGGTCTATAAGTTATATCAGAAATTGTTGGAACGTACGATTCTCTTGTTGAGTGGTTGTCCGGTGCACGATCCGGCGAGAGCTCCGACGAGGATGACGAGGTAGCCACCGAACGTTCCGCACGTGATCATCACCTCGTGAGTGTCGTTGAGTGCAAAGCTGTGGTACTGCAGACCAATCAGGATGCAGGTGAGGATCTGTAACGACAACAATTACAATCAGACCCGATGCTGTTGGAATAATTGAATGATTATTCAGTTGGCAAGAATCACAATTCAAGTTTCTTAGAAGTCCATGGGAGTCAATTCAGCAAATTATCAGTTTTTTGGGGGATTAATTTTCGACAGTATGAGATGTCAAAATTCTGATATGGAGGAAACAACTATTTTTAATACTTTCGGGGTGGTACAAATTTCGACTATATACCTCATGTTGCATTATTGTCAAGCATATACAGCTGAAAAATGTGTTTTTTCAGCCGTATGTGCTTGGAAATTCTGCGATATGAGTTAAATCAGTATACGTAACTTATCCCATTGTGTTTCCTCTATATTAGAATTTTGATATCTCATACCGTTCAGAAGTTATCACCAAATAACTGATATTTTACTGAATCAACTCCTGTGGACTCTCAAGACAAGAGATATCTAGCTTCCAAATATTCGATACATTTCTCATTTGAATTTTTTTATCTAATTCTTATGTTTCAAATTCTCTATATTGTTTGAGCAGCACGATTGGCTTGGGCAGTCGAGATATTAATTTTGAAGAATGTGGTAATAATATCATATTCTCACCCAAATTATCAACATAGAAATAGGTCTACTTGTTTTGTCAAGTGTTTGTCAAGTCAAGTGTTGATATCAATTTAGTTACCTATGCTACTTATTCCCACTATCTCTCCAAATAAGCTTAGCTATACAATTGGCAAAATAAAATGAGTGCTTCCAATTGTTTAAATTCCAATAAATTTGAGATTTCATTGACTTTGAGTAGCTTCTGAACCCAAAAGTGGAGACAAGAAATAACAGGATCATGGTTGTGACATTTACGAAAACCCTACATTGGTGAAGCAAGAATAAATAACTATGGTTTATATCGGAAAAGGCAATACTCACCAGTTCAAGAACCTTCAAGATGGATGTTTTCGATACTGTGACAGCCATTGTAGATTATTTCTGTAACAAAGAGAATCATGTTCGTAAATAACTAATTACAAAAACGGTGACACGTTCGAAAATCAATATATATCATATATCATATTATATCATGATGATGATATCATGAGATCATGATGATATATCATGATTTGAAAAGAAAATGAATATGGGAATATTCCACATTGTGGCCAATGAAACATTATTTGCAACCATGATTGGAGTATGAATATTTGTCCATTAAAAATTAATGTGAAAGACTTCTGCATGAAATACATAAAGATATTTGGAATTATATTATGTCATGAGTGCTGGAAAACTTCGTGTTCACTAACCAGTACCCCTAAATTTGAGTAATTATTCTCATTATCCAAAAAAAAAAAAAAAAGATAAATTCTGTATAAAATTGAGAGGTCTTATTAAAAGCATTTCCATGACTAAGAAATTTATCTCCCAAGGTGTGGCATTTTTTTATTCTGATTTGATGAGAGGGTTGAAATAATTATTCCATCCAATTTATTCATCCCTCCGAATTAATCGATTGATACATTTCTGACCTAACTGAACGGAGACAAACATCAGCGTAATACACTATATATGACAGGTCATGATGTAAACATATTTTTTCAAACCTAATGTTTTTTTAATAACATCAAAACTTGATATAAAATCATGTGTTTCCCCCCCCCCCCCAAAAAAAATTGAGGCTAATGATTAAAAGTGAGATCGTTTGGGCGGGGCACCACGAGGGCGATCTTACCACTCCATTTGGATTATTTGGATTTTGGAACCAGTTAATTTCAACATCAGGACTGCATTGTCTGCGACCATAATTTTCCGCCGCAGATAAAAGTATTTCGGTTTTCAAAAGTCCGGAACAATATAAGTGAAAACCATTTCTGTCTTTCTGTGTTCATGATATATGGTAAGAATACAGATGATTCAATTGGAATAATGAATTTGAAGTAGATTTATATAAAAAAAAATATATTTCAAACTTTAAAATGATGCAAATATGAATCAATCTTTAACCTTGACTCTCTCAACGAATGATCTTGTCCCCTAACCACCAATCATAAAACACATGACACTCAGATAATATTATATCTAGCTCATGACCACTTCGTTTTCACATGACGTCATCACCAGCAGACCGCTCCTAACACCTCGTCACATGTGTGACGTCACTCCCATGTTATGCTCGCGTATTATGTCTTCGTTATGACATCATCGATTGCTCGGACGTAAGAAACGCCCCTTTACAATGTTGCTATCTCGCATCATCACTAGAATAATGCATTGTTTTTCTCTCACAGGAAATGAGGGCTACGCCCCAATCACAACTGATGAATATTGCCCACGGATTATACAGATTGGTTGTGTGTGGTACACCTTCAGGTACTAGTTGTTATTTTCATCTTTAAGATATTGATTTCTCGAAATTATTCTATCTATATCGATACATTTTTAATTTTGACCTTTACCCAACTGTGATTTGAATAAACATGGACGAATAATTGGTGTGGAAAAATTATATTAATTTTTCCACAGTTTTTCCACAGAATAATCACAGACTATTCATGATGGTTCAAATTTTATATTTCATTTCATATTTTGGAATACTAGTTTGAATATCTTGTTTGAATTCATTCTATTTCCACAAGATTTTCAATAACCAATTTAAATTTGTAAAATTTATATTCAGAGTTTTTACGACACCTTAAAACAGACAGTGTATTTTGGGATTTCGCATTTGAATGATAATTAAAGCCAAGCAGTGAATGATTTCTCCAAAATTAAATCGGATACGCCCATCATTTTCACTCCATAAACAAGAGATTGCATTCCATAATTATACTGGATAATTATTTAGTTTTGAAATTCAAAGTAATTTATGTACAGGCCACAGGGCCTCTATGCTATATGATGGTTATTTAGATATAACCGTACAGTTAATTCATATGATTATCCACTATTGAAATCCCACAAAGTATCTCTTATAATTGTTTGCTAATTTTTGTAATACTTTTCCATACAAAAGTAGGCTTCTAGTTAATTAGTGTTCACGCCCAAATGTAACTAACAAGACGTGTGATTTGTACGGGGGTGTCATGACTCAAAACACGCACGCCACTACATTTTCTTACTAATTATTTTCGGGACAACAAATTAAATACACCATACTTACATGTTAAAATGAGGTATATCTAATTAGTTAATTTCAGGGGGGCAACCACACCCATTAAAATTTGGAAATATTGTAGTATATTGTCTCTAGACCTACATATTATATACCATAGACATTGTATACATTTATATACATTTATTTACACTACATTTATTATATACATTGTCATATACTAGACTCATATTTATACAGGAATGCATGCATGAAGATTGGTTCAGAAAAATATAAGTTTTTGGTTGTATATTTCGTATACGGTATGGAACACAGTTTTTCATTCCAGAAATACAGTTCTATTCAATTATTTCAGGAGATGAAGACGTAGAAACTCTTGAACTTAATTTGTATAGTTTCAAAGTCAACACAGCTATATGGAACATCGTTTTCTTAGCTGTGATCATATGAAAATCAGGACCAATGAAACATGAATGTAATTATAATATGATTACGAAGATATTAAAAAGATCTGTATTCCTACAGCATCAGGGTTCATATATCTCGTACACTCCAAGTTATAATCCATAACTGATGTTGAACTGAATCGATTTCCATTGTAATCACGATTCAAAATATAGTTAAATGACTAATATTTAATTATCTATTTGTTCTTGGTGAATGATTAGCTGATAACATGACTATATAGTCAATGTTTGTGCGTTCAATGGTACAGAGAGCTGGTCTAATATATGTCTTCCTAAAAATATTATTGTTATTATAATCAATATTATGAATTCATGATACTGGGTAGCTTATCAATATTTTGATTCTGATTTTGCTTCGAATAAAAAATTGTAGTGATAATATAAGCACTTGCTGACCATGATGACCATCAGTGAGCACCCTATAGTCAACTTTCTCCATCACCTAAACTTGGCTCTCCAATTAGTTGAGATATTCATATATATTTGATGGGGCCCCGAATAGTTTTTTTATCAGTAAATAGTTGAAATTATTTGGATATTTATTATTCAGTATTCGTCCATTTCATATATGATAGACTATATTTCATTTTCATTCAAATGACTTTTGAGACATTTTTCTCATTGAATAATACGATGTAGTTCAGTGTAGTATATTAAAACTGTGAGATGGCAATGAATGATGGTTTATCATATGTTACTGTTGGTACTAAAAATATTTTCGATAGTGTCTATAGCATCACGAATCCACTAAAGCTTAAAATTGAATTGATCATTGACTTTATTGATTCTATTCCTCAAATATCACATCTTATTATACAAGGATTATATTATGCTCACTGATGTGATGTATTGACATTCATCATTTTATCACCTTATTTTCACTGAAGATGCGGACTGAAAGGTTTCATTTTTTCTGTTTTTAATCACGATTTTTAATCACGAATAGCAAAACCATTGCTGAGATTCACGGCTTTCTTGATTCGTTATTCACCGAATGGAGTATATATATTCCATTTTCCAGTATATTCCTGTTTTTGATTATAATTCATATATAGATATCTCGCTCATCTAACAACGCATATGCTGCGTCTACGTACTTTGAATATTATTCTTGTCGGTACAAAGATCACTCACAATATTTGCACTCGCTATTCCTAATCACCCTGTCAACTCGAATATAGGAGACTTAAGACGATGATTATAGGGCTATTAAGTTTCATTAACGTTAACATTTATTTGAACTTAGTCCAAGTATTATAACAGAAAAACCTACACGCATGCATCTGGTGTAATAGAAATGAAGATGCAGTAAAAGATAACATTTTACTGGTCTTAATTGAAATGGACTTAATTGCTTCCTCTTTCTATATATCCCACATTCTTGAAATTTTTTTGAGTGACAGTAAGCACTTATGGTATTTTGGAACAAGGACGATAATTATATTTCATATTATTACATTCAAAGCTTTTCTCTGTTATGTGTGAGAAGAATTTGAAGTGAGATATAAAATAATTTTTTACTGTCATTCATAATAGACATACTATATCGATAATATATAATACATAATGGATTTTACTGTTTTTCACTGTCAACAATTCATTCATAATGGAATGGAAATAATTCCCAATGAATGGGAATAATTGTCAGTATAGACTTGACAACACAAGAGAAGCTGATCCAGCAATTAGATAATCATATAGACATTTCGATAGTTCACCCAATCTCGTTGCAACTTCGAGTATTTGATTATTTTCAAAGATACACTTTCGTATCTTGAACCTCGTTCTGAAAAAATCACAATACCAACAAAATGGCAAAGCTATACAAATCTAACAGTGGTTGAAGGGTAGAAAACCTCCCGTAAGTATTCGAGCACGCATTCACTATTCGCAGGACAAAGGCTGATTTCTTTATAAATGTAACTGTTCTGGTACAAAATATAATTATTATATATGAACTTCTTCCGGTTTCAAACATTTTACTCATCATTTATACATGTTTGAATCAGAGTTAGAATCAATAGCCAAAAATTGGGACGATTTTGAACAAATATGACGCTAAAAACATTCAATAACGTTATGATTTATTTTGATGTGTTACTTGGTACACAGTCAAGGACGATATATGAATATTTTATATATATATATATATATATATATATATATATATATATATATATATATATATATATATATATATATATATATATATATATATATATAAATGTATATATATATATATATATATATATATATATATATATATATATATATATATATATATATATATATATATATATACATACATATATATACATATATATATATATATATATATATATATATATATATATATATATATATTTACATATATACATATATCTATATATTCAAATAGGTATATATATATATATATATAAATATATATATTCATATATATATATATATATATATATATATATATAAATATATATATATATATAATATATTTACATATATATCTATATATATATATATATATATATATATATATATATATATATATATATATATATATATATATATTTATCGCTTACGATCATATCGGCGTGAAATTTTGTGTTATGTTTTTGAGTTATCCTTTTCTACCAAGTCAATCTAAACCACTGGAGATATGTATCATTCATGCAAATGATGGCAGTTTTGAGTTCCCGAAGGTTGATGAGATCACATCTAAAAACCTCAATATATTCAAATTCGCACAATGGCTTGGAAGTCATTACGAGTTCAAGATTCGGCTCGTTAAATTGGTGAATAGTAGAGAAGATAGTTGCATTGCACTATATATACTTCCATCCAAGCTGGAAGAATGTTCCGAGTGACCGTCTCCATTATCACACAGCACTAGCGCACGGGTGGTTCGCACCTTCTACTTTCCTGAATGCGTGTATATAGCACGAAATTAATATTATTTTTCGTTCTTTCAAGGGCCGTATTAGGATATGATTCGTTTCCCAACACATTTTAAAGTTTTAATTCAAGACGAATGTGTAATTACGGTCGTGGGTTCAAGCTCATTGTATATACATGGTTTATAATTATATATAATGGTCAATTGAGGTAAGAATCTTTCTAAAACCGAGAAAATGTCGAAAATAGAGAATTCATAGACACTTTGAATATATTCTATATTTGGTTAAAATGAATTAATACACTTGTGGTATTATAGTGAGAATGAACAATAAAGTGAATCGAGTTCTTACACTTGATCTCAAGTCAAAATTCCTGTGTTCTCTGTAGTCTGTATTTCATATTGGCCAACTCAACAAAATAAAATTAAACTTTTTTGCGCTCATTCCATAGATTTTTTGTCTGATTATTTCATAATCAAAATAATCATTTGTTCGCTTAAACATGCTCATAGTTGATGTTACTTTCAACAATGATTTATTGTGACGAAATATAAATAAATACAATTATATCCCCCGAAAAAGTGATGAAATGCGTGAACTACCTTATGACCACCGTATCACTGCGATTGGTAAGAGACTTCGACGAGTCGTGACCTACAAATCTAATAATAGTTGGTCTACATAAACTAATCATCTTCATTATAGTGATGGAGGAATTATTCGGAAATCAGGTGAAAAATTAAGTTTCATCTTAAAGGTAAGCTAAATGACTGATTTCTTCTATTATTACGTGAGGTCAAAAAAGCTCATTGAAGCCTAATCACAGTGTAAATACAATTGGCATATTTGTCCATTTGGTTATTTGTCCACATTTTATATCTGTGGCTCATGTTTACGGAAGTGAAGGCTATAGTTTTTAGAAGACATTAATTGGCAATCTAATTTGGAAACCCAACAATTAGCCCATACTCGAAAAAAATTTTGAATGGTATATATATATATATATATATATATATATATATATATATATATATATATATATATATATATATATATATATTATATATATATATGTGTGTGTGTGTGTGCGTGTGAATGAAAAAAATAAAAAAATAAAAAAATATATATATATGTCAACATATACAGATACATATACGTATGGGCCCACGTCACTCCCATTACATGGTATACGTGTGTGTGTGTTATGTTTCATTTGTATATGTATAAAATATATATGCAACTACAAAGAATGAATCAATAATATAAAGTTAAATAATAGTGCCAATATATCACACATTTTTTCCTCATCGATTAGCTCTTTGCATTACTGTAGGAATCATTATTCTTATCTTGAACCATTACTTCGTCTTATAGGCAACATTATCATGGTAGGTTGTAATTGGGACTCCGTTAATCATATAAATGTCTAATTAAATGTAAGGATGATGTTTACGGACTGACATCTTGCATCTTGCATCTTGCATTTTGAATCTAATGGAACCGAAGAATTATGTAAAACAACAACCTTTAACACTCGTCAATGCCTCTCTCTCTCTCTCTCTCTCTCTCTCTCTCTCTCTCTCTCTCTCTCTCTCTCTCTCTCTCTCTCTCTCTCTCTCTCTCTCTCTCTCTCTCTCTCTCTCTCTCTCTCTCTCTCTCTCTCTCTCTCTCTCTCTCTCTCTCTGTCTCTCTCTCTCTATCGCATGAAGACGATTTGCTCAGTGCTATAAATAGGATGTGTAACTTGTTGTCTCCTGCGGTGATCCGAATGCAGGGTCAACTGGGTAGCCTTGTAACATTTACCTTTACTCAGAATTACCTGTAGGCTCCTACACCACAGTGCTATTACGCCATTATGACGCTTACATTATGCACGGTTCAACGCACAGCTTGGGGGGCACCATACACCCACCACAGCTAGAGTCACTTCTCTAGTCGAATTCATCAACTTGTAGAATGTGGTTTCACAATATTATAGAATGCATGGATTGTTAGCTCGAATCCACTCTGTTATTGTTACGTTATGAGCACCTTGGACAAGAGTGGACCTTCTTTATATTGGTCTTAACGACGCTCTATACTGATGGCTACGATCCATTGGCGTCTGTGAATGATATATGAGATGACAAGATAAAAGTTTATTGATGATTGTTTGCTTACCGACCCCACCAACAGCTAGGTTATACGGGGGTACGAATGAGCAGGTGATAATGAAGTGATGATGGGTGAAAGGACGTTTACAAAAAGCCATGCCTTATGCGGGACTCGAACCCACGCCCAGCGGTGACTTCAGTTTCTGACGCGGTGCCTCAGCTGACCGAGCTACCGAGGGTAGCGAAAAGGTTATTTTATTTGAAGTTTTTTGGATGGTACGGAGGAGTTGGTTGTGCTCTGTTGTTGAGGAACCATTTCAGTACGACCTGAACGACAGAGAGAAATTACGAAAAAAAAACTGTCAGGATGGTCGGCCATGGCGGGAATCGAGCCTCGGTGTCCTGAATGACGGTTCAGTGTATTGACCACTCCGCCACACGTCGAGTTCACAAAAACTTCAGAAAATATTCTTGTTGACAATGTAGACATATTCAAAGGACATCAACCCTGAAACTTGATTTCATCGAATATTGACGATACTCAATTTTCTAATTTTAGAGACAAATATAAATCAGCTCCATTTCAGAAATTATAATCAAAAATGTATTTGTTCTCCAGAACCAATTAAGACCTCTCTGAGTCGTGACGTAGACATTACTTGATTATGTTTCTATACAGAATCGGTAGTGCCTACACGTCACGAAATATGATGAATTATTATATTTCAAGATTTCTTGTTTTTTCAATCAAATTATGTTATCATGGTAGGTAGCTCTTCCAGAGAACATTAACCAATCAACGTTCTAGTCTCTAGAAGCTAGCTAGCCATATCACATTATTTAGGTGGTTCATTCAGTAACGGTTATGTTCCATATATTCACCGATCTTCTTTGTCACCGAAACTGTACGATTAGGATCGACTATTGATTGCGAAAATAATAATCTGAAGAATTGATTTTGTATTTTTTTCATTCTTAGTTCCCACTCACTTTATCAACCATATATATACTCTCTCAATCGCCTTCAATAGCATGAATCAATATAAAAATTGAAAATTGAAAATATGAAGAATGTAATATTCTTTTTTCTCACACTGTCAAGGCTTCCTTGGAGACTGTGGATTTTTTTCCACTGTCAAGCGTGTATCCATTATCTGTGTAATAAATTGATAACAATGAAAAAAGGCTTCCTTCATCTGTGTGCAAACTGGATATCGGTTGTATAAGCTTCTCAATATTTTTGGTGGTTCCTAGTTCTATAGATATGAAGACTCTTCTTTATGAGTACAGTACGCTCAAAATGACCTCGCTGTCGACGCGCCTCTAAACCCTAAACCACGGATAATTGGAATAGCTCGATTATCTGTGCCTAACTAACTAACTGCATCAGTACAGAAGGTTCCGAGCGACTATCTCCACTCTCCTCTATCTCACAACAGGGAGCACAAGTGGTTCGCGCCTTTTTTGTGTGGATACAACCCATGCCTTGCAGCGTCGCGTCTTGATATTTTTTAAACAAAACAAGGTTTATAATCCCTCAAAAAAATTACTTTTTGATGCTTACGTTATACGTGATCTTCATTATCACCCACTACACAATGAATAACAAGAATTATTTCGTATACAAACATTATAAATTCCTCATTTCTTTCAAACAAATAGGTCCATTGTATATAAGACAACAACTTGGACGGCTTGTACCACTGACATATCCGGTCTCTTAGAGGCAGGGGGTGTGTTTCCTCAAGCGAACATCTTGCAGTTCAAAACTCCTGACCAGTTGTAGTAATGATAGGGTAGTAAATACGAGAGACAGTCGATCGAAAATACCGAGGGTGAAAATGACTTCTGGATCTTATACCAACTGAGTTATTGTAAAAAATAATCTGGAATTCTTTCAGAACTCACAAAGAAATTGAATGCTTTTGATTTTTGATAAGAGGTAGTTGTGTTTCTGATTTCTATTTTCATATCGGAATATTATTGACCCCAAAATAGTATCATACAAATATAACGGTGATATTCATGTTTGTTATGTTGGTAGACGTTTTTCTTTCGTGAATACGAGTATAGAAACAGTGGAGACAGTCGATCGAAAACACCAACGATGGAGTCACTATTATGCGACAAATTTGACAATTGTTCAATTGGCGGTGAATGATGAATCAGATTTTGATGAAACGAAGATGAATATTTATTTTGTCAGATGTTTTGGACAGCGGGAAGGCAACAGTCATGGCATCCAAGTATTCAAAGGCCAAGGCGGGAATCGAACTCTGGTTTCCTGAACGATGGTGCGCTATTACGTATATATATAGAGTAGCTACTGCAAATAATCTTTGATATTTGATGCCTATAATAAGGTGGTGAACGCCGTTTATTATTCATCAATATTAGGTTTAACGACGCACTCTGCTGATGACCGCGATCTATTGGCGTCGGTGAATGATATATGAGATATGGGGTGATGAGATGGATTTTTTGCCTGTGTTTTTGTATAGTGGAAGAAATCGGTTGTGGTCTGTTGTCAAGGAACCATATCCCAGTACGACCTGAACGACAGAGGAAAACCACGTGGAAAATCCCTGTCAAAGATGGTTGACGATCGCGGGAATCGAACCCGGTCTCTTCGCTACTCGACCGCTTGTCTCAGTTTAACACATAAGCTATTGGCTTATGTGGGCATCATTTATTCTGAACGATCAAATAACTAACTCCTTTCATTCTCATTATTGCAATTAACTATTATTTCTCATCATTTCCATTAATTATATTCCTATTCCACTTGAGTGTAAAATGTAAATGTAATCATTGAATCTATCATGAATTAATGAATATTGGGGTTTTAAGGCGCATCGACAGCGAGGTCATTTATCAATCATCTATCATGTTATAGTTTGAATATCATTTGCAATTCCGTTAACAAGTGTTTTGTTATGTTGAAAAAATTAATTTTGAATGAAAGAAAAACTATGGAGGAGAGAGTAGTCTATCTTTCGTCTATGGTTGAACATTCAACAAGTTTGACCCAATCTAATCTAGACGGGGGGGGGGGGGGGGGGGTAGGATAGAAGAAACAGCGCGTCCGGATCCTTGCCCAAGGCCCTCAACGACCATGAATACACTTTTGTTTATTTCTTATTTGAAAATCCAATTTATAATAATATAGAGCTTAATCTCTACCCTCCTCCGTCCCCTTTACTACCTCCCCCGCACCTTTCCCCTAATAAGAACAATAGCGCAACAGAACTGTGTTTATACCATAGTACCCCACAGGCCTACATCATGTAGGTTTGCGGTTCGAAATCCCTGATCGGTAATGGTGAGTGAAAATAAAAACGATCGATCGTATCTGAAATTATGGTTGAGTGTAGAAGGCTATATAGAGTGGGCTTTTATCGTTATGTGCATTACTGTAATTAGAGTCAATCTTCACTCTGTCTCAAGAGACATAAAATTAATAAGTGATTATGTATTTGAAAAAAATTGACGTAGATATATACTATTTTTCTATTAGATACAGATAATTGATAGTCTGAGTTATATGGATATGAATACGATGGGTGATACACCCTGAACGGTTTTTAATGTAACTTACATAGTGTATAGGCCTGTTGCGTTACGAGCTAGAGTCACTTCTGCATAGGTGTGTAGCTATAGTATATTTCGTTTCGTAATTCATATATGTCCATTAATCTATGCATTTTTTTATTGAATGATGACAGTCAATTTTTGAAGTCAGAGGTGAATGAAGTATTTCTCCTCTTAAAAGAACTTCATTCACCTGAAGTCAGAGTAAAATATTGGAATTATCCATATTCGAACCATGGCTGTGTGAATTCAATGGTTTTGTGAACTGTGCTTTCATTTGTCCAATCACTATAAAAGTTATGAACGTATGAATCACAGATAATCGAGCTAATCACAGATAATGTATCTGTAGTAGAACACAGATTAGCATGAACGTGCTACGATCAAGATGAACACAAAAATATCAAAATGGTATCAAGAAGATGCATAATCACAAAAAAAATTGCTTCATTCATTCCACTTATATAGAGTATTTTCTGATATCATACCGACTACCGATGCAATTTCATAATTTATTATAATGGTGCGTTCTTATACTCTCCCACCAATAGGTTATAAGTGGATACGATTGTTAAGAAGTAGTGTTTGAAGGTGAAGGACTCTTATATGAAAACCCATACATACAACGGGACTCGAACCCGCGTTTATCAAAAGATTTCCAAGACGTGCCTCAACTGTCTGAGCCAGAAGGATGGCTCCATTCTTCTGTCTAACTTATCGTTCCTTGATGTGCTAAATTTCTCAATTAGTTGGCGTGAAGTCAAATAAAGTCATACGATAATAGTCTATAAGAGAGATTAAAATAATAGCACACATCCGTTCATGTCTGCCGTGAAACTCTAGAATGTCACTGAGAAAATGGCATAGTATTCTATAATGAAGAATGAATATAAGAGCAAGCAGCAAGACTATTTCTGTGATAATTTTCAAGTCAGAATATATAGAAGGGTCAGAAATTTTAAACAGGCCTTTTATGGGCCTCCGCCCAACGATTTTTTCTATTGACACAAGAAAATAATAACAGATACATATTAACACTCTCAAAATGATCTACAAAGCCTTTAAAAGGCTGTCTTATGTAGAATAATAAAATAATATACCGAATTGAACAAACACAATTAACTAGTAGTGAACGATAAGTAATCACAATATATACTACATTTTGTCAACTCACAATGATTAAATGCAAATGATGAGAAAAAAAGAAGATTACACCAGAAATACTGCTCAACAGAAATATGAACACCAAAATTGAAACAGAAATTATATTACAGGAAAGACAAATTTAATGCATAAAAGGGGCGATATTCGAAACATATAAACTTAATATTCAGCAACCACTGTTTTATATTACGTTTTATCATAATATATATTTATCTAGATTAGTTAATGACTACTGTATTGATAGAGAGAAGATATACTAGCTGAAAATAGCTGAGAGAGAGAATGAAATGAGTTGGATAAGAAAGTTTTTGAGATTATGGAAACTAGATGTCAGTAGGTTGGGGCAAATTTTACAGAATTCAATTGTTGGCTGAATTATTGGTTCATATAAATTATATTCAACATTGAATTTGTGTTTCATAGTTATTTTATTGATGATATTTCGTGATTTAATTCAGTTTTAGGATCTTTGCCACTCCTTATTGTTGTGATTGTATGAAGAAAGTATAATAAATGAATGACATTCGCGATTTCCATAAATATATTGGCTCTGACATAATTGATATAAATCTATCATAGATACTTGAATTACAAAACTTTCAGTTTGATATGTTTATTGGGCATCACACCAGGTATACCAACGAAATATTTAAAATGGTAAACCATTCAATACAAATGGTGACTATTGCTTTCAGCAACTTTTATTCCATTGCTATCATGGTTCACCAATAATTCTAACTTGTTTTTATCTCCGAATGTAATTACAAGAAACTATAAGGTAATCATTAATTTGACCGGCTTTATTGATCACGAAGCTCAACCAGTTCCATTTATAAGAATTATATGAAATTCATAAAAAAAATCTCCATGGATGAAGTAATGTATGTGGGTCACACAATAATTGTTATACCTATTGGAACAAAAATTATAATTATTGGTTTACGAAATGAGAAATTGAATTACTCCAGATTTTAAGGAGATGTACTGACGCAGCTGAGATTGGAGTTTCTAGTTCAGAAAGGAGTTACATACAAGATAGTAATGCAATTTTCATCGCGATAACAGCACATTTTTGGTTTCCAATGTACAGAGTTCTAAGGCGCTTTTCCCTATATATCTCGAATGCAAGGTTGAAATCGATATATTTCCATGTTTTACAACATATTCAATTTGAACTAAGTATTTAAATATATATATATATATATATATATATATATATATATATATATATATATATATATATATATATATATACATATATATATATATATATATATATATTTATGATTATATTCATATAATATGTATATATATATATATTTATATATATATATATCCATATATATATATATATATATATATATATATATATATATATATATATATATATATATTGAATATAATGAAGTATTCAATATATATCTGAAGTTATACGTTACCACACACAAAAACAAACTATAACCAAGGGGTATAACTTGGTCGTCAGATATTTTAGGAATTTTCTTTCCACATTTCGTTGTAAGATCTAATCAGAGCACTTCCGTTTTCTCACACACGTAACAAGTATTCTAGCGTATGTAGTATTTTTTGGGTGTGTTGAGGTGGGAGGGGGGGGGGGGGGGTAGACGGGGAATGTGTTCAACACAGGGGAGTGCACCAGAGCGGGAATAATAAATGCTACCGAAAATGTCAAATTATATCATGAAAAAGTTAATCATTAGATTAGGAGTCTTGTGAAAGGGTGTTGGTATGCCCTTCAATCAACAGCCCAAATACTGATGTGTTTGGAAGTTCTTATGCAGATAGTTAATTGACTGTGTATAGACACTATATAAATCATTTCCAAAATATTGTGTGCTCATATTCCTCATCAGAGTTATATTTACTGGTCATAATATTTGACCTATCATTCAAAATTTCACCGTTTTGTATCAGTGATTTTTATTTTTTTAACTATTCAAAATATTTGAAAATGGGAATGAATAAAAAATAATTCTTCTCACAAAATAATCGACGGTCGAAGTATCTCGCTTTTGTGTTATGAAGTAATTTCAATGTGTCTACAAAGTTGAAGTTGAGTTTTAGTACATATTTCAGATATTGACGGAACTTTTTTTTTTATGCATCAGCTAGTTTGTATATGTGGGTATGAATGAGTGTTTGACGATGAAACGATGATGTGAAGATAGTTGAAAATGCATTTAAATAAACCCATGATCCCAGAGGGCTCAAATCCGCGCCCGTTCAGTTTCAAATTGCATAGCAGTTCAGCAGTTGCCTCAACTATCTAAACCAAACAAAAGGCTGAACAAAAATCTTTAGTTTTGCTCGAAAATATCATGACTCCGCTTTTTACTTGCTCAAACACCAAATAAGATAACTATGGAGTTTCCGAGTTGACGATGTGAACACGGCGACACAAATGTTAAATAATTATATTGTGAGAATCAGTAAATACTAATCGCATGATGATAACAACATTTAACTACCAGTTAGAGCTATCCCGTTGCTGATGATTCCGTCTGCAACAGATGGAAATCTACTGGACGAAATGGGGTGCAACATTTTGCCCTAAATTCAAATCTTCAATCACCACTCCTTCATAATGTTCCTATTACTTCGAGGCGGGGCATTTTAAAAATACCCTTCCACATTGGTTGACGAATCGAAATACCCTCTCGCTAATGTTCAAACATAGGGGAGACGGTCGATCGGAACACATGATTCTTATGTTATACTGTCATGCATCTTGTTGAATCGAAACTACTAACTGTTATTACTGAATAATACAGGAGACGGTCGTTCGGAAACTTATTTAGAACTTTTTGAAGATTTGGTGGATCCGAGACGCCCATCTGTTATTGCTAAAGAATATAGAAAACAGTCGATCGGTACCATCTAAATATCGAAGTATTGATGGATCGACACGCCCGATTGTTATTGCTAAAGAATTCCAGAGACGGTTGATCGTAACTTCATTCAGTGGTGGACAAACAACAGATCACCCCCGCTAGCTCTCGAGGAAGGAATTGAATCTTGGGTCCCTTTTTCTTGACTCTCGAAGATCGTTTCCCACCCAAACCACTCCATATATAGCCACCGTAACAACAAAAAACAGACCTGACCGGCCGGCCGGTTGCATTCCTTTGAAGAACAGATCTCCGTTTGTATTTGGACGATTGCTGGACAATAATCCACTCTTGTGCTGTGCTGTTTGTATATTTTTAGAAGTTATCTTATTTTCTATTCTGAAATTATTTATTTTATGACTTTTTAATGATTGTTTTCAACCTTTAGGCGTCCTTTCGATACTTAAAATTACTTCAAGTTTTACGTCGCTGACTTTAGTGCTTGTCGTAATTTTCTATTTAAAATTAATTTCTGAATACGTTTTCAGTATTCATGATATGATATGCGTTCCTCTTCTATAGACATCTATTGAAGACTCCATGCTCATTCATGAGTGATGAAGCAATTGAGTCATAAATCAAAAACGTAATATTTTAATTTGCATAATAAAACCCTTATGTATTAACTTGGCAATATTATTTCAGAATTGGAAGAAAACAATCAACAATTTCGAACTAAACACAGAAACAAATTTCCTAACGCCCTTTTCTGAATTTTCTTCAAGATTTGATGTAAGTGTATATATTGGGAATTACGGTACATAAAAATTCAAATCTATTACCATCACAACACATACCGGTTCCATCCATGTTCAGGACTTCAAATCTCACCGGGCCACTAAAAATTCTGAATACGTTGCCCGATTTTTTTAATTCTCTCATATCATAATACATTCAAATTTATAGTAGTAGGCCTACAACCCCTTCCAATGATAATTATCGGTATATCCAATTTTTTCCAACTATATTCTTTACGTACATCGAAATTGTGATACACAATCTTTGTTTCTCGAAATATAAAGAATGAATTTATAAAACCTTTTAGGAGCGGCACCTCTTAGTTGTTATGAAACTTAGAGGCGGTACCATCACCAAATATAAATTATTATGTAGGCCTATGGGCCATTTTATCAACTATAATTATGCAATACAACTACTTATAGACCACTACTCAAAAATACCATTCTGAATTTGAATTTAACTTCAATGCTTAATGTTCTTTAATTTAAGAACTATTTTGCTTCAAAAGAAAACATAGCGTCCTTTTCAAAAATGTATATTTCATATATCGACTATAAACACAAGACCAATATCACAACACGAAATATATTCACACCCTAGTTTACTTCATTATCTTTTACTGTAATGATTGTGGATATTGAATTTCAATTGAGGTGACAAATGTACTCGTCCACTCACCTGTTGTTTATCGAAGCAAAAAGCGCGCCAAGCTAAGATGCACTGAGTATTGTCGACGCAATAGTTCCTCTGACTTATAATCGAATGATGCTTACCGACAGAGAATCGCGCGTCTGTTTCAACCGGGTCGTGACGTAGCATTCGGCAACTGCGCATGCGTACAGAATACGAGTGGCCCACACCTTCCTGAGTACAAAACCTGTGCACACTTGATAACTGATTTAAAATTATTAACTGGATCGAAAATGAAGAAAATCTGTGATTTTCAAGTGGCTATTACAAAAATTGTGATTTTTTTTGGGTGTCATACATTGTTGTGATTGTGAACAACAGTGGACTCCTATTTTTTTTCTACAATCACAATTACGGTATTTATTTTTTTCTCAATTTTTTTTTCAGTTGCTATGGTAACCTGACAAACATGTTATCGCTCTATTATGACTTTTAAATGTTAGTTTTAGATTAGTTCAGGTTGAGTTTAGTCAAGTTCAGGAGTTCAGGAAACATGTTATCGCTCTATTATGACTTTTAAATGTTAGTTTTAGATTAGTTCAGGTTGAGTTTAGTCAAGTTCAGGAGTTCAGGAAACATGTTATCGCTCTATTATGACTTTTAAATGTTAGTTTTAGATTAGTTCAGGTTGAGTTTAGTCAAGTCCAGGAGATTGTGATGGGCACTGTTGTTCCTGACCGATCCTACCTTTTGTTTTCATAAACAACATTCTGGTGAGTTTTCGATTAAATATACAGAATTTTTAAAACGATGTTTTATGAAACGATGTTCTGTAGAAATACTATCATTTTTCTTCACATTTTCCTAAAAATATGGTCACAAAATTTCAATGATCAAAGTTTTTTCATACCAAATCTTGATTTTTTTAACTTCTCAGTGTATTAAAAAATATATCTTTTGTATTTATGAATCTGACACACAGTTAGAAAGAATATATAGGCCCTACATTGAATGTAATTAATTTAGTTAAACAAGTGTTCTTTAAAAGGTTACAATCAATATCCCACTACAGTCAACTAGTTTGACCGCTCCGTTAAGAGAAAACACTAACCAGTTCTTTAAAAAACATCGTGTGAACCAGTCTTACTATATACACTATAATGCTCATGTGACCGCTATAACGGTGACGTCATACTAAGGTCACTCTCATTCTCGTTTGTGCATCTTTATAAATACACTTCATTTCGCACCAAATTGTTCGTCTTCGTGAGAAGTATTGTATTCTGAGTATTCTGAGAAGCTCAAAATTAATAGTACAGGTTCTTTAAAACAGTATTCAAATATGCAGTGGGATAATTTTTTTATTGGCATTCCTAGTTGACTATCAAACGACTATTAATATATTATGACCTATATGATTCGATAATTATATTCGTGTTTTTTTACTACATCAAAGCGTATGTGATTCATACCGTAGCAGGACGACATTTGAATCAATGAATATAATTCTAGTGGTTTGTCGCCAACTTCCGATGTCCGTAGTAAACATTATTCACTTCCGTGATCGACGTTTACAAACGGGCTGCAGACATTTTCTCTACAACATTCTTGGTAATATATTATTGTGGTTGGTGTACTCATAGGGAATATCAATGATTTTTCATGATTTGAATTCATGTGATTCAATTTGTTTCAAATTCTTGTTTATACAATTTTGAAGCCAAAATGCGATCGCGATAAAGTCAATCGTTTCGCATAGTCAATCAAGCGCCAAGTCGAAAGTATACGTGACTACTTGTATTTTATCAAAGTTTTGTTGTGGCGTGAAACCAACTTATTCATCAAAGAACGAAAATAATCAAAATTGAAGTTGATAATTCAAAAACTGAGAAAGATTTTCGTTCCCAGGAAACGATTAGGAACACAGTCGTGTGTGTGGTCAGTCGAGTATACGACCTACAAGTACCGGCACATGTAGCTCAGTTGCCAACGCGTTCGCTCCATGCGAGGAGGTGAAAGGCACATCAAACCTTGGTTCGATTCCTGTCACCGTCCATCTTCACATGTTTTCTCATGGTTTTCCTAGATAATTTTGGCCATTACTGGGAAGATTCCTACAACATAAGCCACGACCGCTCCCTTCCTATATCATCCTTTACATCATTCAATAATTATTACCTTCATGCCATCACCATCTCATTTCATTACTCATCCATCCAACGTTGATAGATCTTCCACAGTGCGTCGTTGAACCCAAAATGAATAAATGGAACAAATGATTAAAAGTGACGAGATCTTTTAATACCAACTATAAAATAAATATATATATATATATATATATATATATATATATATATATATATATATATATATATATATATATATATATATATATATATATATATAAACGCATCTTTGAGCATTGCAAATTCAGACATTTTGTTTTTAAAAAACGCTTTAAGAATCATCGATGTACACAAACAAACCATATATTTTTGTTTGTTGATCTATCATCAACATTACAAACTCACATGAACACAAGAACTCGGATTATAGACAACAATCATTTAAACAATTTAAACATAGTGCGTGTTCCACTCACTGGGTTCGTGAGTGTAATTTATACAAATGTGCATTCCAAGGGACCAATTTCCAAATTAAACTTAAATTCCATCTCGTTCGTGATTACTGGTGTAACAGCATTTCCGAAATATCTCTCCAAATGCCGACAATTTCTGTGAAGAATACGTTTGAATAGGATAGTTGGTATGAAAAAAAGATATTTGTTTCTCATAAAGAGACTCACAGTTACTGAAAATTAGTAAATTTGTCTTTCGAAATATATTGTACGGTTGCGGTCACATAGAGTTGTCGATTTACAAATTATAGAAATTATAGAATTATGTTGGAATTATAAATAAGTCTTGAGAAGTCTTCCTTTATCGGCAGAAATGACTATATCAATCCAAGTTGAACCTTACCCTGACACAAAACAGATATTAGCCGTCATTCTTTCCTGGGTAGATTCATTCTTTTGTGGAACAGCATCCCAAAGGATAAAATGGCTTCCGAAGCCCTCTGCCTTCAACAGTATATAAGGCCTATTATGATAGCTGAACAATATCACTGCACTCAATTTTTTTTTGTAGCATTATCTTATTCACATATCTATAGATCCCATTCATAATTCAATCATCATAATAATTCATTCACCAATCATTAATTTATCATCCTCACTTTGAAAAAAATGACACCGGGCGTTTATGTGAGCTCAAAGCTGTATCAACAATGAATACATAGAAATAGATGAAAACAAATAATTGGTATTCGCCAAATATATTAAATATAGACTCGACATAGATCAGCGTGAGTGAGAGTAAACGAGGTCTCGAAAAGTTATATTAATTATCATTTATTTTCTCATTTAAATTGGGTTTAACGACGCACTGTACTGATGTCTATGATATATTGGCGTCGCTGTGAAGGGATATGAGATAATGGGATGATCAGATGAGAGGTTATTTTATCATGTGTTTTTTGGATAGTGGGAAGGATAGTGGGGGGAGATTCAGTCTCATCCAATTTTTTCTCTCAGGTAATAAGGATAATTCTATTTATATTTGCTCAAAATCATCTGCCGATTTTGTCATTTTAAATTTTCACACTCGTTCAATAATGAGTGATCATCCATTATATTTTAAACCTTTTCAATAAAACTCCAATACGAGAAATCTATCGATAAAACACTGTATTAATATATTTGAATGATGACTCACCACACATTTCCTTGACCATCACATGATAGTTACGACTTACGAGTGACATTGATTTTGGCAAAGAAACATGTTTCTGTTATTACTTATCACACAACAATTACAGAATATATTGAATCGAAGTCAAGGTTTTTAGTACGGTTTATTATATTACATTTTATGCAAACAGAATTTCAAGGAACGCTCTTTAAATTTATGTTTTCGAACTTGAAATTCTTCTTGTGTATTATAACTTGTTGCACAATTATTGCAATCTGGAATGCAACCATTTAATTGGACTACAGTTCATGAGTACATAATGATATGATGACACCTCAGTGCTTCAATTATGTGCAGTTTGGAACGGTCGTTATTCAGATCGACGATCGGTAAAAATACATTATTTTAAATATTATCATAGATATTTTTATTCAGATATTTGAGATCATTTTGTTCAAATATAAATATTTGAAATCATTTTTTTCAATAGTGTCCAAAGATCCCAGTACAGGCTGGGTAACTTGGGGATACGGATCATCGGGTTAGAATGAAACGATCAAGGATGAGAAATGAAAGGAAGAAACGAAAAGTCGAAACTGCATTCAGTGGAACTGAAATCCGCGCTCGTTCTAATCTACCCATTTTCCACACGATGAGATGAGGTTATAGCAAAGTTTAGGCTCAGAATGTAATTATATATCAATTCTAATAACTTCATTGATTCTTTCATTTAATTTGTTTCATATCATTTATAGCCTCTGCTCATAATATTTTCTCCTACTAACCTATAATTTTCTACATTTTGTTTAAAGTTTTTCGAAAAATGATTTTTTTTATGTTCATATCTCGGAAATGATGGAAGCTATCACCAAAATATTTGTTGATAGCGTAGAATCCATAACTTTGGCACATTTGATCACGTATCTTTCTCAATAAATGTATCATGATATTTAAAGTCAGCAGATTTTATTCAATCCCAAAAAGTCACAAGAAGAGACATGCATAGTTCGAGTATAAAAATAATTTCATTATTGTCAGTAAACTATTCACATAAAATTGTTTCAATTGACAATGTTTTACTGAATTCATCACAGCTGATGACAGCCGCCAACGCCTTGTTGAAATTGGAGCACATTTCAGTTTACTCCTAATTATACTTCTGTCAACTACGTCACTCATTGTTGGAAGGGATCGACAACAATGTCTACCAGTTGACAGTTCACCAGTCACAATCTGTGACCAGTTCACTGTGTTGCTATGGTAACGCTTGCGATTGTTGGTCAGTTGTTACGTGATAGAAGTCTATAGTCTGTATCTTTCTAGTATAGTTACATCCCAGTTATACAAGTATGGCATTTCGTTATTTAATTGATGAGAGCTTGTATATATCGACCTCTTCTGTCGTAAACTACTCTACCTATAGTCAATCTTCTCCGAGGTCGACTTAGCCACTATATGGTAGTGTTGCAACAATGTTTGTGTGATACAGACTTTACTGTTGTCAAGAATGGAAATTACGCTAGTGCCACCTGGTGGAAAGGTCGACCTTATACCATACAGACTTCTCACATTTTCTGTGTTTTTTTTTTTTTTATATGACACGGAACTTAAAAAGGCGGATAGCTTATAAAAAGATTAGTAGCTGTTTAATTTGAGTTCCCATTTTTTACGGAATCGGTTTATATAATTTCAAACTATTTTTTTCTCATTTTCAACTATGATAGATATTGGTTCATTTTAAATCAAATTGAGTTTGTTGTTGGGGGGTATTCATTTGTGTCTTTAGCAATTCTTCAAAATAGCAGACCGAAATACGTCATCATTATGATGCAATCAAACTGTAATTATTTGTTAGTAGGATAATTGTAAAAACAAGCGCCCAGAATCAGTTCATGATTGATCATGAAGAAATTATTTTAGCATAACAATGCTTTCATCATAGTGTATTTAATGAATGGAGAGATGAGTTCGTATATCTATATCTGCAGTTCTGCACAATACATTTCATTATTCGTGTATTCTCTAATTCTGTATCGAAATTAATTCAGTCGGCGAGAATTACCAGAACAGTTGTGGTTATAGTTATAAATTGGAATGATATGTAAACAAAATATTATTCTCATTCTTTTTGGATCATTTCAAATTCCATGTGGTGAAAAATGTTTGAGATTTTTATCAAATCGGAATGAATTGAAGTAATTTTTCTATACAATCAGAGCTACAACTATTTTTGTACTCCTTGTCGTGTATCCGAGCTCTGTGAGTCTGTGTAGTCTGACATTAATAGAAATCACACCGATCTGGAGTATGAAGTTCAGTATACACAATAAACAAATGGAATCGACAGACCCCTAATCTTTCTGTTATTATTGTGAATTTTAATCAAGATAATATTTATAGACTAGTGATGATATTGCATTTTGTGAATACTCGTATGAAGAAAAATTGCCAATTTTGTTTAGTGTCGGGGGATGATTAGTCATTTTTTTTTCTGGGGATAGTTTGAGCAATAATTCTTCAAGAAGGGATCGTCACTGGTTGTTTCTTCACTCGGGGAGGGGGAGGGGGGTCACGAAGTCACTGTTGGGCGTGGGTTCGAGTTCCGCATGAGGCAATAGGTTTTTGTAAACGTCCTTTCACTTATCAAACCTTCATCGTTCCATCATCCGCTCATTCGTACCCCCGTATAGCTCAGCTGTTGGTGGGGTCGTTATAGGTAGCATTGGAATAAAAAAAAAATCGAAACTATATTTTCATGCGATTACTGACTGGTCATCATTGGGGGTGACTAGTAAGTGTTTTTGAAATGGACTGGGACATCTTGTCTTCGTCCATTTGTTTTCAATAATCATTGGCATCCTCTCTCTTCTCTTCCTCCCCTTGTTTTTACAAGATACGGAAAAGGGAGCGCCGGCCGTCCTGTCCAAAAATAAACTTTTACTTTTATCCGCTTTTAACCAAAAGCATGCTTATTTGTTTTCACGATGAGTCGGATATAATGAGCTCGAAAATCGAATAAAAGAAGGGTGTGTGTTTGAGCTGTTTTTATGGTTCTAAAAATATACACTGGACGTATGTGAGTACACATGGGGCGTATAGCAATAATGCATGGTTCCGACTATTCGCAGTCAGACATGAGTGAGTGACACGAGAGTTCGTGAGCAGTTTCTTTTACAAAATATATTCACATTTTCCGATTTTGTTCTCTGTAATAACATCTGAACTTTTTTCAAAAATAACATCAAAACTTGATACAAAATCATTGGTGCCCAATCAGGGCGATGGATGAAAGTGAAATCATTCGGACGGGGCACCACAAAGCCGATTTCGCCACCCCATTATAATCATTTTAAATGGAACAAAAATGATTCCCGTATAACCTAGTTGTTAGTGGGGTCGTTGAGTTAACAATTTTCAATCAAAACAAAAATGAACTTTGACAGCCTATCCATGAATGACCATACTTTTTCGCAGTATGCAAAAGTCTCCAGTGCCCAATAAGTGTAAACCGTTTCTGTGATATATCCGGAATTTTACTATCGAAAATAATATGATTTGAAAATAGTGTATTTTCCTTTGAATGCATTTTAAAAAATAAAATACGATAAATATAATATTCGAAACACTATTGAGTAGAAACATCCTACTTCTGTGGATTTAATACAATGCTATTCTGCCTTACAACAGCCGAATGAAATCAGAATGATGTAGGTTGTAGTAAGTACATCACTATAATACACCCCCATCATGACCCTCAAGAATACATTCGTTCCTCACTTCGACGGTGCCGATCGACCGTTCCTCCCATCTATCATCACTATCCATCGGGTGTTTCGAACCATTCGGTAACTGTGAATCCCTTCCATGTCGTTTAGCCATGCTCAGTCACGGCCCGTTTGATTACCATACAATGCAAAACTTGGCATATTCCTTATTATTAACAGTGTGTCACATGACTGTGGTAGGCCAATTGCAAATTGACTATTCTTATATGCGAGAGAACATTTTTGTCTTTCAACTGAATACTTTGCCAGTTTGGGCATTTGAAAGATGCAGCTGAGTTCCCAGTCGTAAATCTCGTGAGGAGCGATCCGGGATCAAGAAAACATGGCCTCCTGAGATAATATTGACCTTTAGTCATATACCATATCATGGAGCTGTGATAAAAAAAGTGTAGCCATGAAGGTATATATATATATATATATATATATATATATATATATATATATATATATATATATATATATATATATATATATATATATATATATAAATATATCTATCCATCTATATATATATATATATATATATATATATATATATATATATATATATATTTATATAAATATATATATATATATATATATATATATATATATATATATATAAATATATCTATCCATCTATATATATATATATATATATATATATATATATATATATATATATATATATATATATATATATATATATGTATATATATATATATATATATATATATATATATATATATATATATGTGTGTGTATATATATATATATATATATATATATATATATATATATATATATACTCATGTTTGTCACATCAAATTAAGCGATGACTCTTCAGTACGATATAATTGTTTCACCCATACATTTATTCGTCATAATTTGTGTTACAATATTGAATGATCATCTATTTCAATACGCAATTAAATTGGCTCCGTTCAATAAAGTGGTGATCCATCATGTCACAATGTAACTCGTGATTGTGATAATGACCATTGTCCAATCCAATCACTCAGCAGGGAGCAATATATCCTCGAAGATCCTATTTCCTGTCGGATATTAGTGTTGACGAGCATGCTTCTTCCGGTTGATTTTACTCGTCCTACTACTTTTATCGGAATCAGTCTCATACGGAAAAAAGATCGGTAGCTCATACCGTGAACTCCGTCCTGACTTCGGAGGTTCTTTGTGGTTTTCCTCAGTCGTTGGAGTGAATACTAGGAATATTGTTATTGAATGAGACTACGTCCAATTGATGAAGATTAATTAATCAAAACTATAAGACATTCTTGAAAGACAAAATCGAAGTATGGTAATTGATTAATCGAATGGCAGTATGGTCCAATTGTCTCCGATTTGTTAATTAAATCACACAATTTTTCTCAATGGTCAAAACTTTGTGAGAATGAATCAAATTTACCAATGAATATTATTAGTCCAATCCGATATGTTATGATGATTCCATCCAGAGTGAAGTTGGTGCCACGACCACCTCCTCACTATTTAAAAACACCCAATAAAATAAACCTTCATCTCACATATCATCACCGACGCCAATAGATCGTAGTCATCAGTAGAGTGCGTCGTTACACACAGTATGGATGAATAAAGTTGGGTTAAGGTCTAACCTCCATTACCTCATGGTCATGAAAAAATTATTATTTTTTGTCAGTCAATTCGTTTTGATGTGCTCGATAATAATATCCGAACAGATGATAGGCTAACCGGGATAAATTTTGAGTTATATCACTTCAAATACTGGATGTTTCCCTATCATTTAACACGCAACCTTCAGATTTCATGCGTTTTTATTATTCAACAGATCATTAAAATATACTTAAAGGAATGACATCCAATCAAAAAACTTGTTTTATTGTAGATGAAGATGTTATGAATAGAATTATGCAAAAATAAATATAGGTATCCGTTCTCATTTATGAATTACACTCATTTTAAGAGAAAAAATAGTCGATTTTTCACCAAAATGAAGTCAAAATAGTAACTCAATATTCCATTAAAGCTCTGTAACTTCGGCCAAAAAAATATGACAGTGTTTCTGATGTAATTTCAATTCAAGAATACACATGTTCAATAAAGCTTCACTCAAATTTCCCCAATGTAGAATTAATTTCAAAATTACTTTTTGACTTTGCTGACCAAACGGCTGTTAGACTTTAAACGAAAATTATTTGGGTTCAGTTATGTGAAAAGGTTGAAAATATTTGGGCATATTAATAGAGAGAAATCCATTTGATGCTTGTTCTATCATATATACAAAGAATTATAAGTATATTGAGCTGTATTTGCGAATATAGTGAAGGTGTCCTGATAAGACTATAACTCCAGGCCTACTCACAAAGTATCAACTTGAACATATATATTTTCATATTCAGAAAATATCTCACCACCCCATTTGATCTATTTGAAAACAATGAATTTTATGCTCTGTCCATGATGCATACTTTTTCCACCGCAGATATGAAAGTATCTCAGTTCTCAAAGTTTCATACTTGAAAAATATGAAACGACAAAAGAAAACACATTTTTTTATTTCCATCCAATAAATGTACAGTACACAATAATATCTACATTGAACCAATTGAATTTTCAAAGAATTCATGAAATACATACATAAATAATCCAGATAAATATGTAAAAGAAGTAAAATACAAGTTTCAATTACACTTCCAGAGAGTGGAATATCTTGATTGTATCATAATATATTTTATGAACAGGTTCAATTTACAACCTGTGTTACACTTGCTTGTTTACCCATACGTAAGCAGAGTGATTATTATTATTCAGAGGAAGTGTTCTTCTAACAGCGTCTCGAAGAAACGCGGATGAAGGTGAAACCTGTTACATTGTCGATATAGTAGATAACTGTAGTTTTGCCTTCTTTATCGGCCACGATACAAACGGGAACTATTTTCTCCTGACGTATAGGCTACTCATGTGACATTAGTGTTCGGACTGTAGTCTAACACCTGCTAAAAGCTTTTAACATGGTTATTCTTTTCTTTGCAGTGTTTGGATAAGATATTGGAATTTATTCAATTAAACGACGGATTGTGAATTATCGAAAAAAAAAATACAAAGTTAAACGACACTCCATTTCTGCATCAAGCTGATGATAAATACATTCGGGGGACTTTTCATTACAACGTATTTCCATATCATGCGTTATTGAACAATGCTCTGCGATACGACATTTTTTCATCTTCTTTAAGAAAAACTCTTCGCTGGATGTAAGCTTATGACACTCAGTATAGGCTATATGCGATCGGGTATAATTGAACATCCATTGCAGTATTGCATTATGCTTATACATTTTTGCTGATTATGGCAAAAAAGAGGGTAATCAAAAAACTATTTTACCTTCGGTATAGTCAACATCGATTGTAGCAAATATAGTTTAGTTATACTACTCTATAGATTGTGAATCATAGTTTCAATACGATATTAAAATCATAGATAGTACTTGTATATAATAATATTCACCAAATATAAATAATACTAAATTCATTGTTTCTTTTAAGGTTATCGCCATGTATTACTGAAACACAATGAATGCTTTCAGCACTCTATTATTTAATTAACGAGAACTAGTTATCTACCTTCCATCCATTTTGCAACATGTGATGTCATTCTTGATTTCAAAAGCAGCGTATGAAGGAAAATATTTGATTTTTTGATCACTTTTTTTCATATTTGGCTTTAACGACACATTGTATTTATAACCAAGATCTACTGGCATCAGATGAATGATTGATGAGATGATGGGATGATGATGGATGAGATGAAAGCTTCTTAGGTTATAAGAAGGATAATAGGAAGGAAGCGGTCGTGGCTCATATTTTAGGAACCATACCAGCATTAGCCCAGACTACAGAGAAGAACCACTGAAAACCCGTTCTCAGATGGACGATGGTGGAGATCGAACCAGGTCCGATATTTCCCCCATCTACAGAATCACATGAAGCGAGCTCGTTAGCAAATTAGCTGCATGTATCATTATCGATCAATTTATTTGCTATGTACAAAATAATTTTATTTTCTTAAGACATATACAAAATGTGCTTCTTCTTATAAAACACTATCAATAAATGATACTTGCATTGTATAGATTCGTTCATCCTGGTTTATTTTGCATGTTTTCCCACACGGCGATACGGTATAGTGGGAGCAAGAGAGACGGTGAAATGGGGTCTCATGTTAGTTATGAACAGTTCCATTTTTCTGTACCGGAACTTGTAAGCTGATCGTTTTGACTGTATTGGACGTACCGGAAGTACCGGAAGTTGTGGCCAATTCAATCTCCACTTCGGAAACGGCACGGATCTTCTCTACCGGATTCTCATTTTCTTGCTCGATGATTGTCATCTCTAGAAAGTGAAGAAATCTACTCTCAACTTGAAACTGACTGAATTTGATAAAAAATTGTCATATCAATCAGAAAGAATGGAGTTATCTTTGATTTGGTATACATTTCGTCCAATGAAGAAGTAGAAAGGAGAAAGAAAATGTTAATCTGAATTTCACTTTGTTTACAAGAAACTAGCACTCACCCTCATAACGTGATATAGGCCTATCATCTCGTTATTTTCAACTCAATGCACAAGCAGTGAAGTTGGTATAACTATAACAACGTAAATAGAATATATATAATTTGTAAAGTTTTTGTGCATTCAACTATAAGGTGGTAAGATCGCCCTTGTGGTGCCCCGTCCAAACGATCCTATCTTTCATCCATAGTCTTAATTGGGGAACAATGATTTTGTATCAAGTTTCGATGTTGTTGAAAAAAAAATATATATATTCAAATCTGACAATTCTTATTGATGGAATGATTGAATGAATGTGATGGGCTACAATCAATGGAAGCATAAGGTTTCTCCAAAAAGATCATTTGAATTATATTTTTTGTTCGAGTTACAAAGAGTTGGATATTGAATTAGAATATTTCTCAGATCAGATAACCAGGTATCTTTTTAAGAATCGATATTTTTATAAAAGGATCGCTGGTGCTGAATAACGCACGCTCGTTTCTATATCAAGCGAACAATATATATGATCAAAGTCATATATATTCAATATAAACATATTTATATGTATGCCCATATATATATTCAACTTCTTCAATAGCCCTACTATCCAACATATACTGTTTTGGTCAAGTTATAGAAGATACGCATTGACTTGTGTTTCGGTCGAGGCGTATCTTTCATGACATATTTTACTCATAACATCATGAATATATACATATATATATATATATATATATATATATATATATATATATATATATATATATATATATATATATATATATATATATATACACACATACATACATAAATATATATATATATATATATATATATATATATATAAATATATATATATATATATATATATAAATATATATATATATATATATATATATATATAAATATATATATATATATATATATATATATATATATATATATATATATATATGTTTATATACATGACATTTTTCGGGTTATTGGTATATCCATGGATATACCAATGACCTGAAAAATGTCATGTATATAAACATATATATATATATATATATATATATATATATATATATATATATATATATATATATATATTTACATATATCAGTGTCATGAGTGTATAATTATCCTGAGTCCACCGTCGTTTGGACATGGTGCGAGAGAAATGGTCGTGACATAATCAGAAAATATCCCAGTATCAACTTCAACGACCAAGGAAAACAACGGAAGCCTTAGACGGGATGGTCGACCATGGCGAGAATCGAATCCCGATCTCCTGATGCCGGATCAGTGCTGGAGGCATCCACCTGTCTAAATGTTTTTTAATGACGCGGTCACTGTTATGGGACTATAATGAATATATGAGTGAACCGATGTTGAAGGCTCATAAAACCCTAATGAACTCGGTCATCGACAGATTCGACGTTATAGCCTCCAGTTAGGATGATTCTGTACTTGCCTTGCAACTGGCCATGGCCAGGTGGTTCCGTGCATTTTATGGAAGAGGGTATTTGAAAGGATGATTCCAACTGTCGGGCTGAAAGTGAAACCTATACAGATGTTCTCATCTAACATTTTTTCTGGGGCATTTCAAAAAGGTCCGAATAGAACACTGTCGAAAAAATGCATTCTTAAGTTATGTGTCTATATAGGTGAATCCTCAGAAGAGTTCAAGCAGAGACTCGATTTTATGTTCTGAGAATCTTCTGATTCTATTTGGTTCTTATCAAATCGAATCAGAAGCATAATATCCATCTTCAAACTTTATCCTTCCAGTTCCACATATGGAAATAAACTAGGAAAACGCCATATATGCGTTGTTAGACGAGTGGATTGTAATAGTATGTCGATTTGTTTGCCAAACTTTTGCCTACATTCGCCAATTGGTGACATTCAAGTTATAAATGGGCAAAAACTGCTTCGAGTGGTACCAATTTAGCACATTTTAGGTTTTTTTCCTACAAAATGGCTGACCCGATCTAGCTGAGAATTTCCAGAAATGTGTATCAGAATGTAATCCAACTTCACACAAAATTTCATTTTTTTCGAGAATAAAACCATTTTCTTTTTTTTCCGCCGTGTTATTCTAATGGGTATTTTCGAAATTTCGAAAATTCATGAAAAAAAATTATCACCCTATAATGCCACAAAACTATACAGATCTAAGTTAGATAAGGAACCATGATGAGAAAAAGTTTTAAGTTGATAGCTGACAGTAGCCGTTTGACCTGTGGAGAACTGAAAAAAAACATAAAAAGAAACATGAAAACGAACACCAATTTTTTTCAGTATGTCAAATTGAACCCTCGCTAAAGCTCGTCCAATAAATAAATAAATGAATAGATAACTTGACTCCATATATCATAATAATGTGAGCTTATGCTATTCAATTGAATAAATATGTATTCCTATCAAGGAACTATACCATAATACACATACTAACGACCGAAAGAAACCATGACAATCTTCAGGCTGCTCGAAAATGACGAAAATCGAACATCAGTGTCCTGAATGAGTGCTCGGCTCGTTAGCAACTGATCCACCTGTCTCAATGAGCAGATTGGCCATACATTGTATGATCTATAAAATATATTTAAAAATAAAACATGATCAAATTGAGAACAAGAAAAAAATTCGTCTGGATAGTTAAAAATTTTTTTTTTTTCTGGCCCATACATATATCACTCACTTTTTGTCGAAGGAAAAGCTTTCGAGATCCCGTGATACGCAACACGCTGCAATGACGTAATCCTCGACATCTCCACACTTTCCTTCTTTTCTTTATCTTCATTCTGTCGACAATCATTCGTCGACTTCGACTTCTCCCTATGAAACTGTCGACACCACTCATGGCAACAACACGGCATGCATTCCAGCCACATCGGCAACCACCAACATGTCAGTCGGATCGGACCCTCTTTCTCGTGTTTGTCACTGACAATGTCGATCAGGATCATCGAGTCGCCGAGGTAGATTAAGGATGTGATGAAGTGGACAATACTTTGAATCATCGCGCGGTAGATGTAAGTTTGATGATCGTTTTGTAGGTTTTCGATATTTAAATGTTGTCGATCGTGACGTAGGAAATACATTGTTAGGATACCGTTTATGAAATATGTAATGGCACCTATTGTTGTGAGGAATATGTCCTGAAAAAAATGTATGGTTATTGTTCGGGTCAGTTGAGGATGCATGATTAGGAACATTTAAGAAGTTTTTAGATTGCATAAGTGTCGATTTTGACTCACAGGAATTGACCATATTTAGGTTCTTGATAATGAGATTTATAAAAAGGCGCAAATTATCAGAAAGATATCCTGGAATATAGAGTGCGTGAGGATAACCAAGGTTGAATGAATGAAATTAATTGATTTTAATGAATAGTTACGATATTCATTTTCTCAATTTCAGATGGATCACAATTTGTGTCCTCCAGAAATCACGACGTAGGTGTTATACCGATCCTGTATATAAACAAACACAATCGAGTGATGTCTACGTTACGTTTCATGAAAAAGACCATGGGTTCTAAAGGACAAATTAATTGTTTAACATTTCGATTTCAAATTCGATTTGAAATTGAGATGGTGACTCCTATTTTTTTCTACAATTATCAGAGGAAAGAATATCGTCATTGTTCGTGTTAAAATCCATTCCTTTAAGAAAGCAAGATTGACGATGTTCCTGACATTTTGGAGAATTTAAAGTTTGAAATTTTGCCGATTGCGTGTATATACAAAGCACGTTAGTTCGAAAAACTGTACGATTAGATCAATAAAAGATGTAACCATAAGATAATTATATGCCTGATGTAATCTTGTATGCAGCTTAAAAGATGAAGGGCAGCCAAAACAAAGATCCATACTGATGGAAGAGAATGTATCGTCACTGTGATTATTGAATTGTTGGGGTGAACTCAAGAATCTTGAATCATAACAGATTGATCAAGGTCATCAAGGACAAGAGATAGTTGGGTCCCAAGAATGCAATCTAAAATTCAAGGCTCATTCATTAAGTGTCGATTTAGCGGTGAAACAGTCTTCTGCTAATATCTTCAGAAGTGTATGTACGTATTTTGAGCTATTAACATATCTTTGGTTAGTTGTATATATATCCACCCTGAGATCCTAACAATTACGTCACTGCCCTCCTGTTTTATTCATCACTCATTCTAATGAATTTCTCCAATAATAGAGAAGGCTTTGTTTCAATCGTTTTAAATAAATTAGTGACACTTGTTGCTTGGATTAAATTGGTATAGTGTTTGAAAACATCACATTATATATTTTGTTACATCGAAACTTCTGATCCGATTTGAGAAAAAGTTTGAAATGATGTGCACCATTATTGTATTGAAATTCCGTGAAAATTGTAATTCTTTCAAAAGAAAAAATGTTCACGAATTGTTTCCTCTGAGTTATTCCTATGGAATTTTTGAAAACTTTGAAATTAGTTTTTTCAAAGTGGTGCAACCGATTGCGCCTTGAAACTTTACAGTATCAAATTAAATATACGGACAAGTCTTGTGTATGCCAAGTTCAAACTGAATTCGAGTTTTCGACCTCATGGGATGCGAAAAAAAAATCGAAAAACAAAAAATAAACGGAAAAAACAAGTCCACGATGGTGGTGGTCGACTAGGGTTTGGGTTACGTGTTGAACGCCCTATGCCGACAAACCGATCCCGATTCAGGACAAAAGTCCCCGGTGATGGTGGTTGACTTCTTTTTTTCGAGTGAAGTGAAATTGAGTCTTGGATTCGCTCATTCATTAATACGAAAATCATTAGTAGTCTCTCACCAGTTTCTTGTTGAAGGGTTTCTCTTTGATGATACCGACCATCAACACGGTTGTTACTATGACGAAGAATATCGATACAAAAACTGATAAAACGACAATGAGATTGGAACTCTCTTTTTCAGTCTCAAAATAGGCGAAGGAGTAGAAGCATAAGCACACTATACTGAAAAACTGAAACAAAAGAGAACATTATTGTAGTGACGTCATTATATAAAAACAGTCAGTTATAGTTCGTCTCCATGTAAATGTTATTTTGTAGACACAAACATTTCAAAAGTAAGAACAAATACTAGTAATTGATTTACTGATTTGGAGACATTTTGTAATTGTGAATTAGTTGTAATTAATTGTGGATTTTCAAAATTGTAATTGAAATTGTGGATAATATTTTGTAGCCACAAACATTTCAAAAGTGCGTACAAGTAGGCCTACTTGTAATTGAATGACTGATTACGAAAAAGTGTTGAAGATTTTTTCATTGTACTTGATGATTCACCAATATATATATATATATATATATATATATATATATATATATATATATATATATATATATATCAATATTCTAAAGGGAGTACTAAAGAGCGAGTTATAATGGAACGATTGGCAGAAGAATTTATCATTGAGTCGTTCTCAAAATCACAATTTTCAATATAATATATTTCAATATTCGAGTGGGATGAAATCATTTATTGATGGCAGCTGTTTATTCCGGAGATATGACAGCTTACTTTGAATTCGAAGTTATACTTGAAGATGGTGAGAATGAACGATACAATACTTTTATAATACAATTATTATCAAATTACATATTCCGAAATGATATCACATATTTCTCCTGATGAATATTGAAATGGATTGAGATTTTTCAAATTGCTCTCATTTTTCATATAATTCCAGACATAATGAAATAATAATGATAATTCATTTATTAAACAGCTTCGACTTGACATGTTATACAGATACTGATACAGTTATGAGTATAAATTAAATGAGTATAGATAAATATAGAAGTAAAAACAAACTTGATCGGTGGAGGTTCCTTTTAGAAAATATAATAACCCCATTCATCACATTTTTGTATACCCCTCATCAGCCCCCGTACCAATATACATGAGTCCTGAGCTTACTCTGAATTTTACTCAAAATACATCTAAATATATTCGTACCTACTATCAACTCTCATTTCATATCCCTACCAAATCTTCTTACCACTTCAAATGCTTTAATCACAGTTAATGCTAACACGGTTTGATCCAAGGGAGGTATCATTTTCATGTTGTTTCTAAATTTTAATACACTTTATGATTTCAATTACAATATATTCATTCAATATGTCATCGAAACCATGACATCCAATAACTATTATTCATGCATTTATTGCAACAATTAGTAATTATATGTTTGACTTACAGTGATGATTTAGCTCTTCTAATAGATAAGTATGATTATATCAATGTTATATTGGAACAAGAAATCTTACATAAAATATCGTCGATAATGATTCCAGAGATATTGGATGAATGAGATAATATTATTGAGATGAAAAATAAGATGAGATGAAGGGCATTATCAAATTTTATGTTCTATTCAATGTTCGATTGATATACAACAAAATGATGATTGAATCAAACATTGCCAATCTCATAATCAACTCATTCTCAACATAACCGATTTACGTGACCCAACTCAGCTTATAAACTAACTAGTAACTATAACTACGAATAAATAACCAAATAATTAACCAACAAACAATCAGCTAATTATTGGACTAACCAAATGTCTACGGGGATCTATTCATTTTCTAACCATGCTGAAGATCTGATATCATATATATAAATATATATATATATATATATATATATATATATATATATATATATATATATATATATATTCATATATATATATATATATATATATATATATATATATATATATATATATTCAAATATATATATATATATATATATATATATATATATTTATTTATATATATATATATATATATATATATATATATATATATATATATATATGGATATATATATATATATATATATATATATATATATATATATACATATATAAATATATATTTATATATATATATATATATATATATATTTATACAAATATATGTATATATATATATGTATATATATATATATATATATATATATATATATATATATATATATATATAATATAAATATTTATTTAGATATATAAATAAACATATATATATGTATATATATATATATATATATATATATATATATATATATATATATATATATATATATATATATATATGTGTGTGTGTGTGTATTTATACACCGCCCATATTCTGACAATGGACCATACTGATCCAAGTAGTTTTCTGTTTTACCTACCTAAAATGATATTAACTACCTACTGTCCTATAACTACCTAACTATACACGTAGCTATCTACCCAACGGTCTTCCGAACCAACATATTAACTGTCGAACTAAAATACTGGCTGAACATCATTTCATAGCTGTCTATAAACAACCACTGCTACCTAGCTATCTACGAAACTTCTGAAAATTTAGGAAGAGGATGCGCAAAAAAAATTACTGAACAAAAACCGACTACTAACTAACCGACTGACGAAACTAAACTATAACTACAAAACTACATAGCTACATAACCAACCATCTTCTGAACTAACTGAATTTACTAACTAATATACAATTGACGAACAGGCTAACTGACTGTCCAGGTCAAACAATTATCCAATTAGTGAACCTCACACTCTCTAGCTCAAAGAGAACCCACCCCAAGATGCATTGAGGGTTGCGTTTGCCCGTTTGATACGTGTTTTTAAGATAAGTGAAAGCACCATCTTCCGGCCGCAAACAAGCCCTCTATGCATCTTGACCCACCCACAGAGCTACATTATCAGTGTCAACATACCATATAAACGATCGTGGTGGCTTTCCGGATGAAAATATTGTATTGAAACTGATTCACACTATTTAGAGAAGTATCTTATGAAAAATGTCGATCCGTAAAAACATTCACAATATGTAACGTGTTATATATTTGTATGTAACGTAGTGTGGTGGAATCGATGGCAGAAATATGAAGTGTTACTGTTACATACAAGTGATATCTCCATCATTGTTCATTTTGAAATTTAACTCATTAGCATTTACGAAAAATATTGTCTGCATCAGATGATGTATTAGTTAATTCTGTAACTGTTTCAGTTTCATGGAGATTCATGTAACATGTGAAATCACTCTGGTGGGAACTTTTTGCCCCAAAGAGACTGGGGACGCCTTAATCGACATAATCAGGACGAATTCATTACCGTCAAGAATTGAATGAAACTTGTCTTACACTTTATCCTATTCGACAGGTCACGAAATTGAACATTTTTTGTTTTGTTTATTCGTGTGTTCAATTAATGGAACGTCGGCACTATTGAAGAATGAAGTGCATTATTACAGTACAATAATTGTCGTGGTGGTTTTAAGAACTTACTTCTTCAAGTTTCATACTTTTTGTCGCAATGATTCTAATTGGTTGTGAACTCACACAGAAAGGGTCAAATAAATTGACACTAGATTATAAAATGGTGTATAGTTCAGAGAGTTTCAACCGAGAGATATCACTTTCGGCATGAAAAAAGAGATTTCTTTGTTAACAATAAACCTACACCATCTGAAGTGATACGTGTCGATTTAACGTATAATTTCATTTTTCTGATAATATTATATGGAATAGTATGAGATGAAGGAATCATTACCATACAATATGAAGTGAGTCTTCCTCTGTATTTTTGCTTTTTTGGTGGTTGTGTTTTTGTATACTCTACACCACAGCCTTCTTTATTCAAATCATTCATTTCTTATACTGCCCTTTCACTAGGGCTATTTTGGCGGGTTCGCGCATATTTGTTCGCGTAGGCAATAATGACGTCATGGTCTGGTATGTACTGCACCCTGGTATCTAAAGTTTCAACTTCGAACAATGTCACAAACGTCAGTCACAATTTTACAATTTCTTGCTACGTTATTGAGGTTATGTTATATCTTCATTTTGGTTAGGGCCTATAGACTTACCCAGGTTCAGACTTGAACGATATTTATGTCAAGCCAAGCAATGAACATCATTCAAGAACTTGTTCCGGTGATATTCCGGTCCATTATATTATTGAATAAAATCTTTCATATTATTGTCATAAACAAAGTTGGTGAACTCGAAGTCACGGCCTGATGCGTGCGTAATTTAAATTCTCGTACGAAAATTCCCAAAGTTGTTCGTATCTTCGCAGACATGACATGTCATACAGAGTGATATGCATGAACATCTTTGGAAAGTGACGTCATGGTCTGGAAACAACGGCACCATCGACGATTTTATGAACTAAAATAATTGGACATCGGTTAACATGGGAAGTATACCCCGAGTGAAAGGGCAGTATCAGAGAAGAATGATCTGTATGAAGAAGGCTGTGCTCTACACAAAAGCAATGCAGAATCGATTCAATCTAACTTTGTCTAAAAATCACACTACTCATCTTCTGAGTTAGAATTGCGTGGTTTTGGGTAACAATCGGTCGAATACTTTTTGAGATTCGATGAGTGAAACTGAAATTTTGACATTTTCTCTGAAAGAAGTGAAAATATTTCCATTCTGAAAATTCCAATTTTGAGATGTTCTAGGGACAACAATGACGGCCGGATTAGGTTTTATGATAGGATTGAGTATTATGACATTCGGGTGATTAGTTTCAAAATCAAGGTGTGTGAGATAAATCGTAATTCACTACCATCGCTCACGCTGTGTTTTCCTAGTATGAGAATAGTCCGATCCATCTAAACAATGATTTAATGTTATCATACATTTTTAATAACTTCAAAATTATATGAGGGATTTTTTATTACATTGTTTATCATAAAATTGACTTGTAAGTAGTCATACTTTTGTAACACAACTGCATATTTTGCATGGTTTCACCACACTTCTTCAGCCAAGAGTCTCTTTGTAATCATAAAGCTCACACTGTAAACATAGACCTACATCATGACACGATAATTATAACGAGCATGCGTAAAATTTATTTGTGACGTGAACTTACGACCACATGAAGTTTAAACTGAAGATCACATACTAAGCGATGTTAAAATGCATCCTGAATATTATCCATGACTAACATATATCAAAGCAATGCAGATAGCGTATAGATGTGTATTCACTCCATCGAGTTCACGGAAAAATTATAATATGCTGTGAATATATGCGTTGGTTACATTCAAATTAGATCTAAAAATTCGAAAGAAACATTTTATCAATATATTCATTCATTTTGATTGATAAAAGTCACAATAAAATGCATCCCGGAGAGAATATATATACTCATTGGATGTGCGCTCTAAAACTAGAAAACAATTGCATACTCACTCCACGCATGTACATGAAAACATTATGGGGCAAATGTGCGTAGATTTCACTCAAAATTGACATTTTAATTTCATATTGAACGAGTCTGTGTGACTGTGAGTGTTTACATTCATCTTTTCACTTCAAAATGATTCAATATTGTCATATGAAATACCTCTATAACTATAGGTTATAATGTGCGTGTTCTACGTTAACGATATAGGCCTATAATAGATGGTATTTCCATAGATCACACCTAATAGAATGACTTTTACAATTGATAACATTATTGTAAAATCAGAAAACCACAGTTATGGTCTTAGTCATTCACTGCGTCATCATTATGAATGACGGTTGAATCGTTCGTCTTTTACAGCGTCTTATTTACGCGGGATGTTTTAAAATGATCCATAACTAGGAAAACGCCATATATGCGTTGTTAGACGAGCGAATAGTATTAATATATCGACTTTTATGGCCAAACTTTTGCCTACATTCGCCAATTGGGTGATATTTAATTCAGAAATGGGTAAAACTGCTTCGACGAGTGGTACCAATTTAGCACATTTTATGGTTTTTCTTCAAAATGGCTCACCCGATCGAGCTGAAAATTTCCAGAAATGTGTATCAGAATGTAACCCAACTTCACGCAAAATTTCATTTCTTTGGAAAATAATTTTTTTTTCCCGTCGTGTTATTCTAATGAGTATATTTTTGAAATTTCTAAAATTCATAAAAAAAAGTTAACATCCGATAATACCACAAAACTATACAGATCTAAGTTAGATAAGGAAGCATGATGAAAAAATGTTGAAGTTGATAGCTGTAGCCGTTTGACCTGTGGAGAACCGACAAAAAAAACAGAAAAAAAAAAACAGAAAAACGAACACCAATTTTTTTCAGTATGTCAAATTGAATCCTTGCTAAAGCTTGTCTAATAATGATACATTATGGATGGGTTGTGCGTTGGCTAATCAATGCACCTGAAGATAATTCTAGGTGTTTGTGGTGCAGTCATTAACGGTGTTTAATGGGAACCCATCAAATTCAATTCAAATTGTTTCATCTCTGTGTAGAGTCAAAATCAGAGTATAACAGAATCGTCAAAACATAAAATCGATGAAAATACCAAAAATATAAACGAATATGTTATAATAAAATGTCATAATGTATAGAGTACATCACATCAAATCACAAATGATCAGAATTAAAATTGCACAATTGATATGAAATTTAAAAATTGTACGTATATTATCATTGATAAACTCGTTCACAGAATAATAACATTTTTTGAGTAGGTACACTTTTAGTTCAATTTTAAATTTCTCTACACCCAGCTTTTTACAATCTTTGATGCATTTGTGGGAGGAAAATTAAACAATCTGTTACCTGACTATAAGTGGGACCCTTCTCAAATAATGTTAGTCTATGGTCTATAGATGAGAAGTTGTTTTTATTCCTAGTCCCATATTCATGGTTGCAAGAGTTCAAAATAGAGATAGAGTGAGACAGAGGAAGACCATAAAAATGTATCAATTTTTTGGTATCCATTGATGTATCAATGTTAAAACAGTATATTGAAAATTTAAAATAAGAAAAAAAGTTGTAAGTCCCGCGAAAATTTTGAAGAAACAAGTTAATAAATACGTTAAACCGTTACATTCAAAGAGAAGGATAATCAGCCTTGGGATGACAATCAATACATCGGTCTACTAATTTTGTCACCATATTTGTAACAGTTTTAATATAAATTAATAATTAATGTGAATTGAATGTTGAGGGTGAGGCGCGTCGACAGCGAGGGCATTTTGCACGTATAGTTCCTGTTACTTTGATTTACAACAAAATATGATATAACTTCCTCCAGTTTTTCATGCCAAGCGCATATGGTTGAACTGTTCATCTTCAGTTTATCTCAAAAGCACTTGTTACACGAACACATCGATACAATACACGATAAAATATCTCACGAAATGATCAAATCAGGTATGTAACGCGCGAGATGCATGTTTTGTGACCATTTTCAGTGTCCACATTGATCTCTGAAGCAAAAACAATCGTGGTGATTTTCCGGAATAACGTATTGTTGTGGAACTGCTTCAAACCACGCAGAGAAGTACCTTCCAAAATGATGTCGATCAATAAAGAAAATAGACAATATTTTCACAAATCTTCACCCTCTGGGAACGTTTTTCTCTATGGAGACTGGGACGCCTTAAACCATGGTTAGGGTGACCATTAAGAAAGAGACAAGACAACCATTGAATACAAAAATAACTTTAATTTTGCAATCAACGACTAGTGATTGACCCGCCCACAAACGTCACAAAACAAAACATCCAATCCAATGGGCTTTGTTATGTGGGAAATTTGACATTTACCTATCAGAGTATCTCTAAATTCCACATGAAGTACAGATCATGGTGGCCTGGCGATTAGCCACGCCTACCACTAGTGGTCAATTGTTCAATTGTTCAAAACTTTGGGACAGGCACTCATACTCCTTGCAGAAATAGCATTGTTATTGATAATCTTGTTCCATTCCATCAGGAGTGGTAGTTCGTACGCTGGTAACCATTACAGTTGTAGTCACTGATGTAGTTGTTGTTGTCGACAAGGTTGGTGTCATCGTTGTTGTCGACGAGGTTGGTGTGATCGTTGTTTTCATAGTTTTTGTCGGTATTACTACAGTTGGACTGAGTTTAAGCGTTTTGGTTATTGTTTTGGTTTTGGTTTCTCTTACTGTAGTTCTTGAAGGCTTTGGAGTTTCTGTTATTGTTACTGTTTGTATCACTGTGGTCCTAGAAGGTTTCAAAGACGTCGTTATAGTTTTTGTAATTGTCCCAGTAGTAATTGAGGGTTTTTGGATCTTTGTTGTTGTTATTGTTCTCGTTGTGGTAGTTGTTGTTGGTTCCCGCGATGTTGGTCTCGTTAATTCAGGCGTATCCAAATAATCATATTCTATCCAGTAGTATTCCTCCGTCTTTGCAGGTTTTGGTGGAAAGATCTCGTTAGTTGGCATTGCTGGTTGAGGTGGGTAGACCTCGTAAGTTGCCACTGCGGGTTCTGTTGGACGAATCTCGTAAGTTGGCACCACGGGTTCTGGTCGGTAGAACTCGTGAATTGGCACGACGGGTTGAGGTGGGTATGTCTCGTGAGTTGGCACCACAAGTTCTGGTCGGTAGAACTCGTAAGCTGGCACTGCGGGTTCTGGTGGGTATATCTCGTGAATTGGCACGACGGGTTGAGGTGGGTAAAACTCGTGAATTGGCACCACGGGTTCTGGTGGATAGGCCTCGTAAGCTGGCACTGGGCCTTGGAGTCCTTGACCACAATACTCATGCTGTGGCTGTACTTCAGCAAAGGGCGCCGCGGCGTTGTACTCCGAATAGTCCGATGAATACCATTGATGAGGCATAACATACGATTCACAATAATGTAGTACACAAGATAATCCGAATATCAATAAGACTGTTATTAATTTCGTCATCTAAACTCGAGGTAGCAAACTGAAACTGAAGAAACTAAATTATAAATATCGACTGCTCTCTATTTTCTTCGTTTCTAGACTGAATAATCATCTCTTCAAATGGTTACCGGATGTGACATCGAGGTCAATAATTCAATGGAGTCTAATTAAATGTCAAAAAACTCATCAATGATAAACTCTGACCTTTGACCTTCGAAATATGTGAGCATATGGCTTAGAACACTATTGAGTAATTCGATAACTATTGTAAGATTTCGGCTATTCTCGGTGGCTCGGGCAGCTGAGGTACTGCTTCAGAAACTGATGTCACCGTTGGGCGTGGGTTCGAGTCCCGCATAAGGCATGTATTTTTGTGAACGTCCATTCGATTATCATCACTTCACAGTTTCATAATCATCTGTTCATTCGTACCCCCGTTTAACCCAGCTGTTGGTGGGATCATTAAGCAAACAATAATCACCATCATTATTGTAAGATTTGTATCACTATAACAAAATGCAGCGAAGATCTCGTTGAAGTTCAGACAATATAACTAGATAAAAGCTAATGTACAATTCTCTTTTGTGTGGTACATTTCAATGTTCATTAGGCCTATTATCAATTTATCATATATAGGCCTGATGATTAAACGAATCTAAATTTCATATACTGATGTGAAATAGGTAATTCTTAATTTCCCCATGATCATTTCGGATTCAACGACGCACTGTGATGCTGAGATCTATTGACGTTGGAATGAGATGGTGTCTCGGGTGATGTGAAGGATCCAGTGGGAAAGAAGCGGTCGTGGCTTTTATTGTAGGAACTCTCCTGACATTAGTCTAGATTATACACATAAAAACCATTACACGCCAATGCATGAAGATAATAATAAATGCGGGAACCAAAAATAAATACTTCACTAAACAACCGACACAGGTAGCTGAGTGGTTAACGCACTTTTTCCATGTGACCCGGGAGGTAGTGGGTATGTCGGACCCGGTTTGATCCCCGCTACCGTCAATTTTTACATGAGTTTTTCGTGGTTTCCCTCTGTAGTCTAGGCTAATGCCGGGATGGTTCCCACAATATAGGCCACGACCGCTTCCTTCCCACTATCCTTCCCATTACCCATAAAAACCTTCATCTCATCATCCCATCATCTCATTAATCATTCATCCGACGCCAATAGATCTTGGTAATCATTACAGTGCGTCGTTAAAATTCAATATAAAAAAAAAACAATCACACAGGTAGAATATGAGCAGAGTCGATAATGCAGTACTGCCTCATCTAGCTCTACTTTATCGACTCTGATACAAGTATACAAGGATGTATGACATAGTGACAAATTTGTCGCAAACGTTGCTTTTTATTTCCTGTCCACCATTAAATATGTGTATTTGTTTCGTAATGATATTGCGCAATTATGTTTTATTTGGTAAACATAATTGAGTTCATTCACACTTGGTTAATCAAAGTTATATACTAATATTAATTTGAATCATACATCAAGTAATACCACATATGAACTATACATATAAATAAGACATGTATCCATATATTTTTAGAAGCTTGAAATTCTGTTGGGTGAATTTATTCTATTGCATTTCGAACAATTCTGATTTTGATATAAATGAAGTTCAAGAACCCAATTAAGGGTGGTAATATCGCCCTTGTGGTGCCCCGTTCAAGCGATCTGATCTTGACCACTCAGCTCTTGCCTCAATTAGGGAACAATGATTTTTCATAAATTTCTCATGTGAATGAAAATGAGAAGATTATGACATTGATTCACATTTTTAATCAGTGCCTATTGTCGTAATTATACTCTACAAGCATTATAATAATGATTATGAGTATTATAAATCCAAGTAAACGGAATCTATAGTTATTATTGAGATAGATTATTAATGGCTACTAGAAAAAAAATATATATAAAAATATGCTTAGCGTGCTTGCCAATTATTGATGGTATGTATCATCTTCTATCCTCCATGATATTGTTCATGCAATTTGAACAGAATCCGTTTGAATAAACATCCTATTCACAAACAATCTGATTTTATTCGAAATGGTACTTTAAAGATGTCATTATTTGATACCTTATTTAATTATTCGAGAGTCGATCAACCTCCCAGTTCACAATATTCATCAACCTTTTGTTAGTAGAGGTATAAAATTAACATGTGTAACTCAGAATGATAACACGGTAATCCGGTAATCACTGTAATCCCTGTATATTACCAAGTCCAGTTAGCCTTAACCTGAGAGTTTTTTTTTTCCCATTGGGAAAACAAAACTTACAAGCATTACAATTAACAAAATTCACATCGCATGATCCACAAAGCCATATAAGGGCTTAACTGTGGCGATAACATAAGTAAAATAACTCCATGAAAAACACATAAAATAAGTTAAAAACAGGGGGAAAAAAGTGCAACCTAAAATTACGAAAGAAAACGAGACATGTGCAAAGTTAATCAATTGAAGAAAGAAGTAAGCACTATTGGTTCAAACCAATAACGTGATACGAAGTTCAAACTACCAGTTGGAGCTATTCCCACGTTGATTTTTCTGACACAAACTATTAGCCAAATTACAAGACATAAAATCATTAAAACATAAGAACATGTTTATACATCACCTGATGCAATTTATAGTTCACAATAATTTCAACTGCAAAAAACTTTAAAATTTTAAAATTTGTGAAATGTTTTACCGCGCCGTTTAACGCTTGATTAATTAAATTGAGGTGTGACATTGTTGATCAGATTGGATACCAATGTCGATTCATTGATCGTTTGATTATCGTTAAACATCTGATTAGAGATCACGTGTAAGTCAAATCGGGCCTGAAGGTTTTTTAAAATTCGTGTTCAGGTATTTTTGTTCTGTAGCAACTTGTTCACGACTAAATACTCAAGCCGAGATTTCAGTCATATTATTTCAATTTGAAAAAAAAATGGAACAAAAATTACCACTATTGAAAAATAACAAGACGAAAGAAGAGAAACGGGACGGAAGATATGCATTCAGAAATGAGAAGACAAAAAAAAAGATCAAGAAAATAAGAAGATAATTGATTTTCTCTTCTCTCGAACTAGTAAATATTCAAATTGTTAACCATCCCGGGAATCATTACCTCAAGATTCATTGGTCATTGATTAAGTTATCTCATTTTAATTTTCTTCGGGGTGGTGAGATCACCCTTATGGTGTCCCGTCCGTACGATCCTACTTTTCAGCCATAGCATTTATTAGAGAACCATGATTTTGCATCAAGTTTCGATTCCAATTTGAAAAAATATATATTATATTACGAACACCAGAACGGTTCCGTGAGTAATGGATTATTCACATTTTTTCATTTAATTTCATGCTATGAATTTATCACAGATTTCTTATGCCGTTTTTACAACTATTGCAATAGTGTGCATTCAGACATTTATTTACTGTAAATATCAGTCAACTTCTTTCTATTTGAAGTGAAAATGTTCCAATGCTATACAGTAATCATGATATCGGTGGAATTAATGATAATCTATTTATAAAATTTGTATGTTTCATATCTATATATTTATATATATTCATATCCTCTCTACATTTCAATTGATTAATATACCATTTCGATATATATTCATAAGTAACATATACTTTATATTCAACCAAAGATCATCTCTGAAAATCGTGAAACAAACTTTTCGAAATTAATCAACTTAATGAACATTACAAGAATTTTGAAATAACAATTTGCCCAAATTTCCTAATTTTTTCTTCACCCACTATTTATATATCATGCATTTTAGTTATTGTGTGTACCAACTTAGTATAAACAGACATTGAATTCCGCAGGTTTGATTAATCGAAAGATTACAAATAAACGACCATCTTTATAACAAAATTCTCAAAACTATAACCAAACACACAAACAACAAAGTCTATTATGACAAGATTGAATGAATATAATAATAATAAAATAATATAACTAAATTTATAATACTAATATCATCTGAATGTATCAGGAGAATAGAACCCATGGAGAGGATTGGGAAAGTAAACGCCATACAACATGCTACCTGGCCAGCAGCATGTGCTTGGTTGTCAAGTTCAGACAGCCTCAGTCGTACTTTGTCAGCCGTCAGTGGAAGGCACAAATCGCTCTCCTTTCCACACACATACACACACACACACATACACCAATCACAACACAGGAAGTGCATGTAAATAACGTTGTGTCACGTGATAACGACAACAATAATCGTATCTTATCGTTAATACGTATTTAATTAATTACCAATTAAAATATAATAAATACATTGTATTAATTATTAACACTCGAGAAAAAAAAATCAAGAGTGATGATATCCTTTTTGAAGTGTGTGCGATATTTTTGAGAATATTTCTCCCTTAGATATAAACAATTCATAATCGAATGATATATAATTTCATATTTTTTTAATATTTGCTTATAACAAAGTGTTCTATAAATATATTGTTCATCATTGTTGGCGGTTCTAGTGTCACCTGTATGTTCGTTACATAGTGTATATTGGCGAAAACAAAGTGATAGGCGGGATGTTGAGAGAATAAAAGTGTGGTACCATACAATGAAGGTACGAAGATTACGCTTGTACCACACACCACCCCACAGGAAATAATTCAGTGATCATATAAAGTAAGTACAAATTCGTTTTTTTTTTACATAGTTATGAATATTTTCCATAACCATCAAGTGAATGTTAGTTATTGAAGCCTTAAAACATCTTCTGCGTACGTTCTTTTCTACTTGTTTCGATAGTGGGTGTTTCACAATTGTATTTCTCCATTTCACTATCACTCTGTATAGTAGAACATCTTTTATTTTCAGATATATTTTCGTTTATATCCGCTCAATATACATAAATAGATTCCCATGTATGATTTCTATTTGTTTTCTTTTGATGATTGTACATTTTGTTTGCCAAACAGAATTGAACTTGAGGTTCATAGAAACAAGAACGAAACAATCATATATATATATATATATATATATATATATATATATATATATATATATATATATATATATATATATATATATATATATATATATATATATATATATATATTAAATATAAATATATATATATATATATATATATATATATATATATATATATATATATATATATATATATATATACAATCATATAATAATATATTAATAATGTATGATGTTTGTCTCCATATGTACGGATAACAACCTCAATGGTAGAGAAACATGATTATTCGGTTTTCAAATAATCACACCAAAATAATCATATGCTCCTGAACTACTTCACAGTTCACAATATTTTCAACCGTCTAAATTTAGAAATGAAGAAACTATCAAATATATCGAAAAATAGCTGAAAGAAAGTGTGAAAGAATAATTATCGTTTCGAAAATAATAAGTGATTGGATCGAGATTAAAATTGTATTCTAGTTGAAAATTATATATTTCTATTTTCTGAAACTCGACCAGTCAATATATTTCATTCTAATTTATTATTTATTGGTTCAATAATTATCCACCCACGGAACCGCCGTTTTGGCAGCATTTTGTATTTCACAAACACTTCTCTCTGGGTCAACTCCTAAAATACAATAAAATATTGAAATAAAACCATTTACGAATGGAAATATAGGTTAGATTTTTATCTCTAACGTGACAGTCCAAATATCACACTTGTCACCCATTCGCGTGTTCAAATAGGCCTAATGATGAACATTTTAATGACATATAAATGGTTTTTAATGCTGGGTTTTTATCAGTGTGTTGAGAGAGCATTCTTCTAGGTCAGGGTTAGTACTCGGTTAAGTCATTAAGCCTTAAGGTACGATGTTTGTAATTAGGATCTCTCGTATGTAACTAGAGATCGGTGTAATGCTAATTGGCGTACAAGATGGATGATCTGAAAGAGGATAAAATAGTAATATTGGAGGAGAGAGAAAGTAAATGACAACAATGTGAGAGATTAGAAGGTCACGTGGACATTTCTTACGTGGATAACGTCACTTTTATATAAATATATATTTATATATATATATATATATATATATATATATATATATATATATATATATAAATATAAATATATATATATATATATATATATATATATATACATATATATGTATATATATATATATATATACATATATATATATATATATATATATATATATATATATATATATATATATATATATATATATATGTATATATATGTATATATGTATACCTCACTGCCTACTCTAGCACTGCTTTTATTTCCTTTTTTTCATATTGGGTTCAAATGACGCACTATACTGATGGCTATGATCTATTGGCGTCGGTGGATAATGAATGTTTTGATGGGATGATGAGATGAGAGGTTATTTTATCAGGTGTTTTGGATTGTGGGAAGGAGTCGGTCGTGGCCTATTGTCAGCGAACCATCCCAGGATCAACCTGAACGACAGAGGGCAACCACGAAAAACCCCTGTCAGGATGGTCGACCATGGTGTGAATCGAACTTCGGTCTTCCGAATGACGGTTCAGTGTGTTAACACTCGGCCACGCGTCTCGGTTTTTATTTCCTCTTCCCTTCCCAATCTTTCAGTGCAGATTGGGGAATGGTGATCAATGAGCATACTTATCCAAGGTGAAATGAGGGACGGAGAAGTAGAGCGTCTGAAGAGCATATACCGGAAAAAAATCGACTCAATGTGTGACATGGGTTTGAGTGTCCAACCTTACGTGAACCCTAACCACATTCCATTGAAAAGTACCCCGAAGCTCATGTCACACGACTGAGTCAACTTTATTCCGGTATACGCTCTTCAGCATCCTCGAAGAAGTGAAGTTTGTAAGTCCAAGGTCCAGTGGTTCTCATCCTAAGGGTCATGATTCAAAATAGGGTCGTGGATATTTTAAAAACTCATTATTGAGCTTCTACTCTGCATATTTATTAAATTACTGAGACGATTGACCTAGTAGTTAATACACTCAACTGTCATTCAGGCGCCCGAGTTTCGATTCCCGCCATGGTCGACCATACTGAAAGGGGTATTCGTGATTTCTTTCTTTCGTTCAGGTCATTATTGAGATGTTTCCTTAACAACAGGCCACGACCGACTCCTTTAATGTGACTTGACCGATCACTTTATGAGATCGCAAGTGTACTTCATTGGAACATCCGGATGTACATTGATGAAGGTGATATATTCATTATAATTACGGAAACGGTAAATTGCGGATATCAACATTTCCACCACTCATCAAATACGTGGAGTTCATTACATGCGAGGTTACAGACACATCAGATGCAATTGGAATTTTCGCTCGGTAACAAGCTCATTACATAATTCTCGCCTGGTCACCATAATAATTTATCATGATGATATAGTTTCTAGGGTTAGTCCAAATCTGCCTGTTCTGTCGTTAATTTATCAGAATCAGTTTCGATTTCAGCCCACCAATTTCCTGTTCCTGTTCTTGTTGATAGGTCAAGATCATATTCAGAATCATAACAGCCATAAAGTGTAGGCCTATGAAGCTCCAACCAGTTTCATCTTCCTCATTCTATCAATTCCATCTTTTTATTTTCAACTGAAATCGTTCTTACACACAGTTGGGTTGAGTAGTAAGCTGGCCTTCTATGAACGCGATTTGCGTTTCGCTTTCGCAAGGCGGTGGAATTGAGACGAGTTCAACAATCAGGAATCGCGTCGCTCTCGTCACTGATTGGTCGTTTTATCATGATGATGACTTAGAAAACGCTTGGCGAATTCGCTAAGCGAATACCGCGTTCATGGAAGGCCAGCTCAAATCTGTTTGCCTTGGGCCTTGCCTTTGCATGCCTTGCCTTCAACTTGGGCACAAGTTGACCCTAGAAGTCAGTTATACAAGTCTATTGAATGTGAAAAATAATAAATACTATATTATATGGAAATCTTTCTAAAAATAGAATCAGAGCCGGTTTTACGGAGTCTTATTGCCAAGTATCAATCCGCCAACTATTAGTCAAGGTACCCAAATGACATGCGTAATGGTAATAACCAATCAATCACCAGTCATCGGTTCGTACATCACAAAAATACTATATAATAAATTTAAATATTATCTGGAAACGGAGTCATGTGTGAATATGGGTCATTCTCATAACGACCCACTCAATTCAACACGTGTATTTTCTTTCATTTCTTCATTTTCTTCATCTCACGAGATTGACCGTTTCGATCGACCGTCTTGCCTATCTATTACCATTATCGTCTTGGTGTTCCGATCTGTCCACACGTGTTGGCATAATAGTTGCTTTTAGAGCTTGAAATCTGTGAATATAGTTTGAACAGATATATAAAATTAGCAAGTCAACACATTCAAGGTTTGTTATCATTTTATTAGAATGCTGCCAAATTGATTCAAATCTCGATTTGTTTTTATTTGGTTGGCCACACTGTTTTCGATTTACGATTATGTGTTTATTTGTTTGTTTTTAGTGAATTACAGGCAGGAATACTATAGTATAAACATGAATCAAAATTTTGTCGTGATGAAAGTCACGTAGCGAAATACAAATTAGCCGAACATTATTTGAAACAACATAGACTTCGAATATTTCATGTTATTTTCTGAAACTTCATTTAAACATCATTTCATGAGAGTTTAATCATTATAAAAAGTGTTTGTCTTTCGCTCATCACGTCTACAAAGTTTCTTTACCGATATATTTTCAGAAAAAAACTTTTAAAAAAGTGATTTTAAAACTCAAATAATTGAAGTTTCAAATATAATCAATATCGTACTAAAGACTCAGTATGCAATTTTATATAATCGATCGGCAATTTTGGTCTTCTACTGCCCGAATTGACTCAATTGGCACTTGATTTTCTCGATATTCATCACATTTATATTCAGTTTTGAGAGGTAAATTAGAGTCAGTGGATTAACTTGTTCTTACCCTTGATCGATAATATCATTTTGTTATTTTGTACTTTGATCATCAATTGAAACAGTCAAAACATTCTGATTGTACTCGAATCACGATCTTATTGAAAAAAACATGATACAATAAGTGAAAAAACAAACATTTATAAGCATTTAATAGTTATTCTCGTGCGATTGAATCACAATCGGGGAGTAGGACAATTTTGATACGTATTTCTCAAGTTCTGAGTAAGATTAATGAAATGTAGTATCTGTTTGAGATCATAATAATGTGGGATAATACATTCCTCTGACGTTCAATACAACTTGCATCAAACAGCTGGTAAAAGTGATGACGTGAGAATATCTAGCGTTTATTGGATGCGATTGCTCAATATAAAGGCCTATATATCATGTATTTATTCTTAATTGGGTTTAACGACGCACTCTACTGATACCTACTATATATTGGCGTCGGTGAATGAAATATGAAATGAGATGAAAAGTTATTTTATCAGGTGTTTTTGTATTGTGAGGAGTCGGTCGTGACCTGTTGTTGAGGAACCATCTCAGTATTAGCCTCAACGACAGAGGAAAATCACGAAGCCCCCCCCCCCGTCAGGATGCTCGACCACGGCGGGAATCGAACCCCGATCTCCTGTATGACGGTTCAGTGTATCAACTATAGTCAGCCATTCGTCTAAATACATGTATATATATTGTTATTTTTATTCTGAAGACGATTATAATAACAAAGATACTGGTTTAGGTTAGGTTACTGCACAATCATGTACTGTATTTCCACAGTCTTTACCTTTCTCATCGGACTATTTTGGGTAATTTTTTCACCACTTCAACAGGTGAGCAGTTAGAGAGTTTATATGCAGGTACTGAACAGATATATTCCAGACAAGTTTTTCTATCTCTCTCAGGTGATACTATGTCTCACAAATATAAATTCCGTGTCTGATATTCTGAATTTTAAATGTCGAAACATCCTCTGAGGATTCAATTTTAACAAACTGACTCAAAAATCATGAAGGCAAATTCAGTTCGAATTAATTGCACTTTTGGATGGGTAGATAACAGATTGTACCACCTCAAGGCTCGAACTAGAGTGGCACGTGTTATATGCATCTCAAATTTGACTTGCATTAATAATTATTCCAACCTTCCGTTTTTTTTCCGCCAGCGAATAATTTATATCAATATGGATGAAGCTGGAATTGAAATGATCCCACAATTATAATAAATCGAATATAATGAAAATATCGTGAATTGAAATATTGGCTATCGTTGAACCATAATTTTCTTATTTTGGATTCGAAAGATCATTCAAATATTTTACCATATGCATATGCCAGCTCACCATCCATCTGTTAACACAAACGGTATTTATATCTTCACCCAACTGTTGCGAACGTATTAAGAACATGTTATTTCCCTTGTTGAATTTATTTACCTGGCGATCTAATTATCGCAATGACGCATCGGCATCTGATATTATTATTGCATCATGATCATCGCAATCGATACAATTGCAGGTAATTATCCTTCATTACATGACTATTGTTACAGTTGTGTTGTCTCATTACAGACACGACAGAAGAAGTATCAGTGTTATCCATAAAGAAGTGTGTACATAGTGTATGTGTTCATCATTGAAAGAATTATATCACAAAACTGTGGTATTTATTCATTTATTTATTTATTTATTGATTTACTTTGCAGTTAATACAAATTATTGGCGGTAAAGATCCTAAAACTAGGTTACATTAGAGAACATTATTAAAAAAAAAAATATATATATATATATATATATATATATATATATATATATATATATATATATATATATATATATATATATATATATATATATATATATATATATATATATATATATATAATATATAACTTCAATCCTAGTTGGTACTAACAGCGTATTTTTGGATAGAGATGGAATAGGGATAGTTAGGGAACTTGCCACCGCACATTTATGTGTAATTGTAAGAGTTTTAGAATAGATAAAATAGATAAGAAGGAAATGTATGAGATCGATTCTTCCCTTCTGAAAGATATGTAATTTCTCTTTCGTGACATGAAACATTATAATACTTTTCAATTTCACCCCAAAGAATGAAATTGATTAAATTATACATCGTGTGACAGAGTGTGGATATCATCATATTCTAGGCAGAGAATTAGGTGTTCGGTCTCTGTTAGTTTCAATTGGAAAAGTACAGTACTGCCACGAATCGATATATTTTAGTCGAATGTTTATTTTAGTTGTGAAATTTTAGTTTACGTTTCTATTAAGCCGGGTGAATTTATTGTTTTTGTTCATATATATGAGTTCATTTTATGATGTCGTATATACATTATTTCATATGAGTGAAATTAAATTGAAATCTGTATCGGTTCAATCGCAACTGTTAATAATTCTGGTGAATCAATGTAGGAAACATATTTAGTTAAAGCGAAGAAGAAGAATGTAACGTGAAGATCGCTCGTTTCTCGGTTGTCAGTTAACCTGAGGAAGACAGCCGAGTATGCTGTTGAAATATTGTCTAGTGATGATTATTTTTTATTTTTGATAATTAGGAAACATATCTCATATTACTTTCACGATTGTCCATCGCAAAATTTTCTAAAATATGAAACATTTGTTTTCGATTCGTACCTCATAGAGAACGAACTTCATGGTATATTTCATTTCACCGTTCCTTGAACATGTATAAGTTATGCATCTCATAAGAATGACACATCAATATTTGACATTGCCATGTAATAATTGCTGCAATTACATATCACAAATTGACTACGTTCTTTAGTATTATACCAATCATTACCTTGCATGATTATAACACATATGACTTGTCGCTCAATGCCACCAACTATATATACAAAGCAATACCTCATTATTCCAACAATCATCGAAAACATTCCAATTTACTTTGTTCTATTTGTCTTGGTTGATCGAAACTTCAACCGTTTGTGTGACTGAATATAGAAGACAAGACAGTCTATCGTAAATGTCGATAGTAAAAACATGAATTCCAGAGCACCTGAGAATCGATTGAAAGAAATGTCATTCTTTGTTGATATTTTTTACGAACGATTTGAGGTTTCGGAATTCTATTACATATAAATGTATACCTTCAACTCGAAGATATATACGTGAGGAGCTGTTTAATTTATTCAGTATATTTTAACAGTTAAATAGATAATTTCACTGTTGTACACTTGAGAAAATGTTGGGATATACAAGGTTAAGCTCTTTTGAAATATAATATCTCAAGGTATTCTAGAGATATTCAAATTATTATGATGCCGCTTGCATCCCTTTTCGGTGTTATCACCAAAATCGACTCATTTGTGCTCTTAACATCTGGATTACCATCATGAAAATGGAGCTTGATACTAAAGCATCTGTTGCATATGGCTATACAAATAAACCGATGAAACCTGGTGAATGTTCTAAATATACCAGAAGATAAATCTCGTATCCCAAAATGATTTTTGATGAGCGTAGCGAAGTCTCCATCCCACTCTTATAGGGCTTTGTCTGTGTGTTTTTTTTTTTTTTTTTTTTTTTTTTTTTTGTTTGTAAGCACTCCACAGGTCGCAAGGGTTGACTGATCAACATGAAACTTTTTTTGTACACGGAAACTCATCCAACTTAGAACTGTATAGTTTTTGGAATGAATCGGTCGGACCGATTTTGAGAATCATCATCTCAAAGTTTCTAAAAACCCCATAAGATTTGGCTGGGCAGAAAATGTTGAAAAATAAAATCTCTCCAAATGGGATGAAATTCTCTCTGAATGTGTATACATGGATTTTTCACATTATTACGATTTTTTAAGCAATTCTGATCAGTCGTTTTGAAGAAAAAAAATAAAATGACTGATAATATTCATAAAATATATCATAAAAATTGTGACAGAATTAAGTTGTCGAGATTCACTGCTTTCTAGATTCAAGAGTTGACCAACAATGAAGTATTTTTTATATGCGTCAAGGTGTGTAGAACACCAGAGTCAATGAAGTGGCAAGAGTAGAACTACTTTAACGACTTTAATAGCTTATTCAGATATCAAGGTGTGTAGAATACCAGAGTCGATAAAGTAGCAAGGGTAGAACTACTTTAAGGACTTTTATACTTTATTGAGATATCTCGCTCATCTTATAACGCATATTTCGCGTTTGACTAGTTTAAAGTTATACTCAATGAGACAGCTTCAGGGTTTTAGGTTTCCGGTATAGTTAAACATTCTAATTTTAAATTTTGAACAGATTGATGGACCTTTCAAAGGAACCAGCTGAACGAAACTGAAATTAAACGGTTTTGAATGATCTATACTATTTTTGAATAAATTTAGAAAATTGCCAGATGTGCTTTATTGTAGATTGTGAAATAATCAAATCAGATCCAAACCTTTTTCATTCATAAAATGATAAACATATACGATCTTCTTCAGAACGGTTACAGCAGTTTCCTGTTTTATAACAAAAAAACTATGAATGAACGAAAAAAAATTATCCTAATGCATTATTCATTTCACCCTAAACGTTTTTGAATCTATTGGTGCAATGGTCAAGTCAGCTGCACCCAAAGCGTGCACCTGAAATTTGAATTATTTGGTGGCATCATGCTATAGCAGTTGTTATAGCTCTTCATCTGTTTCACCAGATGATACAGGTGTTGATCGAAGGAAGTGGAAGCCCTTTCGATCGAAATGAAGCTTCCTGTCTTGATTTTTTTCAGTAAAAAACTATGTCTGTAGGCCAACCACAAAAAAAAAAAATTCAAGTGATCACGTGAAACTTTTTGATGCTACTCACAGATGTGTGTAGTTTAAGGATGCAATCAGTGTTACCACTTTTTAGAGATTGATAATTGAATATTCAAAAGGATACAATTTATTCAAAATATGATACTTATGATTTCAGAATAGAAGCACCTATTCTCTCCGGAATCATGAATAATCAGTCGCAATAATTTTAAATTTCTATACTGATCAGAAATCAGAATGTGGAAAAGTTCCCACTTTTTATTATTCATTTTTATTCTTCATTTTTATTATATTATTTATATATCATTTTTAATAATATTATTATAATTTTTATTCTCAATTTCTATTAGTACCAACATCGAAAACTTCATGCAATTTTTTTTTTTTAAATAGGTTCAGCTCACCTGTCCAATTGGGTATCACCTGTCCACACATAAATATAATTTCGCATTCAAATTATAAACATAATCATAATTCATACCCTATTCTTTTTCTGATCCAAATCCATATGAAGCAACATTTTCATTTCTTCAATTCAGCAAAAATGAAACCTGACAATTGAAAAAGCGTTTTCGTAGCAGTAAATAACTTTGTCATATTCTCATTTTTCCCAATTTCAGATCATTTATAATCCTTTTTTCTCAGATCAACATTATGAATATCAGTATAGGTCCCTACACCATAATGACGTTTCAGATTCCCCCATTCTTTATTTCCACAATAAAAAAAATCACACTAGTTCAATTCATTCCTAATGATTGACGCTTGATTATATCGGATGATTAATGAAAATATCTCTTGATCAACATCAGACGTCTGCAACAACAACAGCAACAACAATATGTTATACCTTTATTCTCAAGGTCGTTCTTTTGATCCAAATGCAGGTGCACATACACCATGGTAGTAATACGTGTATATATAACTCACTTGTGTTGGTGGTTCCGAACGACCGTCTCCCCTACACATTACCGTTACTGTCCGGGTGTTTCTAAACGCCAACACTAACACCACTGAGTCACATGTCAGGTCCGGTTTGTTTCTTATGTAAAATATAATGAGCGTTATTCTATCCTCCGCGTTTTTAGGTCAGTAAAAGTGTTTTCGTTTTTATCTGAGGAAGAGAAAGAGATTTGTGTTAAATAATGATAAATGATAATATACATTCTTGTTGGATGTTATTTTTAGAGATGGGTTTCGCTTTCAATATTCGTTTTAACTGTGAGATGTGATAACTAGAAGATATGTTGTTTGGGTTGGAAATAGTCTGTGACATAGTAGCGTTGTATACAGAATTATCTTGAAATGATTTTTAACTATTGAGAATTAATGCGATCATTGAATGAAGAAGAGAATATATGTAGAACTAATAGTATTGCTGGTTCCTCATATACATCACCATCATTTATCCCAATTATAAATTCCGGGGGGGGGGGGGGGGTAACAACTTCTGAAATTTGGTGTACACTTTTGACCTGGCATCTTTTTTAAAATCCCTTGAAATCTTCTTGAAATCCCTCGAAATCTACTTGAAATCCCGTGAAATCTTCTTGAAATGACTTGAGATCTGAAATCAGGTGTACACTAAATTTATTAGTTGCTCACCTATGAATAAATTCCGTACAATCGTTGATACGAAAATTTTCGATGAAGAATACATTTTTTGAGTAAGTTATATAACTTTATCACTACATCAATCTGTGATATTTATTTTTCCAGTACTTTCGGCATTGAAATTCAATCAAGATTGTTTGTAAAATTTTGTCAATTTATATATGACAATGTCTTGTAAATTGTTCCAAGCTCGTGAGCCCTGGCAGAAGTTTTAAACCTATTTCGGTGAAC
>OZ023337.1:14237220-14240098 GCA_964007535.1 Brachyptera risi | reverse complement strand
AATGGATGGATATAAATGATTAGGAATTATTGAAGAAACTAATGGTTATGTGATTAGAAGATGTTCAATTTATTATTATGACGTAAAATGATGGTATTTTATAGAATCATTAGAAAACAAGTGTCACCACTTGATTTTAAACCATTAAAACGAAGCCTTCTTTATATCATCATATGAATTAATAATGGAAAATAAGATGGCAGTGATGTAATGGTTTGGATCTCAAGGTGTATATATATAATAACCAATCCAAAGATAAGTTGATATGTTCCAGCTCATCCATCAACGCGGCAACACATAATGCGTTTGCCTAGTTAGAAAACAACGGCATGTTTCTCACAAATCTGAGAAAAAAAGAAGAAAAATATTGCTTCATTTTCCACAATGACTGTAGAAAAATACTGTTTCGAAGTTGTTAACAATACATGTTCATATGATATAGGGTGTTTATATAGACCCGTTTTAAGAATTATAAATCTGTTGATCAAGCGATCATTAGCGAACTATCTTTTTATAACCCCCGGTCATCAATTATATTATTGCACCTCAAACATTATTCCCATTATTCGTCAAAAGCGATTAGAATCATGAAGTGACTTGATTGTCACAACTAATAGAGAGAGAGAGAGACAGATAAAGAGAGAGAGAGAGAGAGAGAGAGAGAGAGAGAGGGAGAATTATTATATCTAATAATTCTAATGAATCAATATAGAAAAACTTTTTTGTAACCAAGTTAGTACATTACTGAAGCCGTCCAATACTTTTTCTGACCATTTAAAAAAATTCCACAATCGATCCTGATGAGCTTGTAACTACCCCTAATCTGTATTCATCCCCTGTTCACCTAAATACCAGAGTCAAGGTATTTTAGGCATCTAGGCCTGTATACAAGAGATAGTTGTTTTCAAATCTTTTGTTTGGTGACAAAGTTAAAAGATGAGAGCAAAACTCATTTTTAACGTTTTATTTTTGTAAAGAAATTGGAAATAACCCTTTTCTGGGGTTTTACTCCGATATTGTGAAGAATTCCTTTCTTCTCGTAAAAGTGATTGGCGAAATTCTTGGCCTCGTTTTCGAAACCCTTTTTTTACTTGACTGTAAGAAAGTGAATTAGGATCCAGGTAGCGGTTAGTACACCTATTTTCGAAGATAATCATTTTATTTGGTTGGCAATTGATTTAGTGTACTTCTGACATTTTTATATTCACTCGTAAATGTCTATCCATTCGGTCATATGGAATGAAATTCATGAAAATAATTTCTAAAAAATGTGGTAGTAAAAATGGTGTATATAGAACACTTGTGTCACAACGGTGACAAACCACGTATAAATATTTCATTATTTCTTAACGTATTCTATACTTTTCGGTTTCAACATAATTTGAATATATCTCTCCCAACAGCCCTTTCGAAATTTTCATTTTCTTGATGATCCTGTTGATCAATGGAGAAATCTAATCTAATCAAGACCATCTTTTTTTTGAGCTCATCTTTTATATTTCGATTCGCATTTATTCATTGTAAATGATCGTATCTAAAAGCATTGAAAATGATCGAGCAGATTGACCAATCCGATCACGGTAGGCCTACAGGTAATTGAAATTAATTGTATTACTATCAATTTTTTTTTTTCTTTTATAACACCGAAACTTGATACAAAATCATTGTTCCCCAATTAAGGCTGAGGATGAAATGGGATCGTTTGGACGGGACACCACAAGGGCGATCTTACCACCCCATTTTAATTATTTAAAACCAATGAACTTCAACACCAGGACTATTATTCTCAATAATAGATACTTGCACAATTTTATAGACTGTGTATCATGATTGTCGTGTTTCTCTTAAATGGAACAAATCTCAAGTACACACATGATACCACTGAATGTATTAATTAATCTCCAATTACCTCAATAATTGTTTCAATTAGGAACTATTTTGAATTGTTATGAGTTCAAAATTAATAATATTCGTCATATATGCAGTTGTCATACACTATTCAACTCTTTTTCACTATTCACTATTGCACTATTTCACTATAGGCCTACATATGCAACTATTCACATCAAGTTCTCTCTGGTTTCTATTACAGCCCAACTGAATTGTATTTTTTATTTTTTTTAATAACATCGAAACTTGATACAAAATCATTGTTTATATTGCCCAATTTCAAAACTGTCATGAGCTTTTTATCACAATGTGTAAAGTGTTACTGTTTTTGTTGTGTGGTTATTGACTTCGTTTCTTCCGTAGGCCTATCCGAATTTTGATATCTCATACCGCTCGAAAGTATTAACCGAAAAACTGATATTTCGCTGAATTGACTTTCATTCACTTTTGGAGCACCATTAGAAATGAAATGGTGTATCGTCAAATAAACGTTGAACGTATGAATATTCACAATTATTTCGTTATTTATTCAGACATCATTAGTATGCCATCATCAATTATTTCCATCTCATTCTGATTCTATATATCATTTCATTATTCAATTTCTTCAAGTTTTTTTTAATTCCAGTTAATTTCATTATATTTCTACCCAGTTTTTCATATTGATTGTTGCACTGTTTATTTTAGGATTCGGGGACCAATTAAGGTTTATATATTCAGGCCTCGCCCCAACTCATTCATCAAATGTGTCGATCAAATCCCACATGTATCAAGTATTTTCAGTAATAATTTCCGTCCATAGAACCAATTCCTATAAGTGTATACATTGTTTCCCTATAAAGACACACCCTACATTCAAAACCGAATAGTTTAATCATATAAATCGATAGTCAAGTACTTTTATCGCTATCATTTTCTCATCCCCGTTATTTTTGATCCAGTTATTTTCAGTACAGTATGTATTACAAGATATATTATTGTTTGTACA
>OZ023337.1:14152220-14232220 GCA_964007535.1 Brachyptera risi | reverse complement strand
GGAAGACCACAAGGGTGATCTTAACCACCCGAAGGAAGTAATCAATAATAATACGTGACTAATTTAAATACTGTAATTAATATTCAAGTATTAAATTCAGGTAAAATCACCAATCATTTGTATTGAGTGAAGGATTCTTCAAACATCTCATTCTTATTGAATATCTTATTACATTATTATTGATATTCTCGTATTCATTTCCATTTCCACATTTGCAACCTTTGTGTTCACCCAGGTGAACTTTTTGCGTATGAAAATTTTGGAAAAATAATTCACTCAAAATTTTCAAATGACGTTTCAAATATGATTGAGATCGATCTATTCAGCTTTTCTCTACACTTTTCAAAACCAAAGTAAAAAAACTCTGATTGATTGAAATATCATTGAACCTCAATTGATTGATTTCATATACCAGGGGTTACCAACTCTTGAAATTTGGTGTACACTTGTCATGAGATCTTCCTGAGATCCCTTAAAATCTTCTTGAAATCCATTGAAATCTACTTGATATCCCGTAAAATCCTTCTGAAATCTTGAAATCCGAAATCAGGTGTACACTTAATTTACAATAGTTGTTGAACCCTCGATGTCATGTTGATATTGTCCATCCTACGTGTGTCATGTATTATCAAACAGTCAAGTACTGAAGAACATAAAGTACGTACGTAACTTTGTGCATGCATGTGTGTATGTATGTATGTGAGTATGCAGGGTTATATACAGGCAAAATGTATGCGTGAATTTTTTTATTCGATCCCAGTTCAAAATTTAGCCCGTCACTATTATTATTATTATTATTATTATTATTATTATTTATTTTGACACACAATACATCATATACATGAGTTTTAAATGTAGTATTATAAAATAATTGATTAGATCAATTAATAATAATCATAAAAATATGATTGATAATTGATATAGATTAATTAAAGAATTTGATCAATTCGATGATCATTTGATGATCATCATTAGATGATGAACGATCATTACGATCGTACGTAGTATTGACAAGTGCATGTGTGTATCATTAATTCGCCACGTGGGTGAACAAAAAAAAACTATGAGGTGATGCATTCACGTCAGAACAATAGGAACAATGACGATCTTAGAACGCTCGACAGAAACATTTGAAATAATTTAAAATATTATTCATTCAATATTCTATAAATATAATTCTGACGTCTGGACTGGACCAGTCGTGTATAAACATTTAATAAGACCACAGGGAATTAGGAAATGATGAAGATTGAATTGTAATGAAGTTCAATGAGAACAATACGACTAATTGGCAATTAAACATTCACATTTCATCATTGGGGTATCCAATAATTGTGTATTTATGATTGAAATCGTGGAATATTCTTTACTTATTTTCTACGTTATTTTCACGGCAGAACCAATTACATGTATATCTTATTTTGCCTGCTATAGATGAGATTAATCAAGTTGAGGAAGTTGAGGGATTAGATATGATGGATTATAAAGAAAAGAAGATATTTGAAAATTGCTAACTTTGTTCATAAAAATTGATAACCAGAATCAATTAGTTTACTCTGAATTTTTCATTCTCTTAACGAACTAGTATGCATTTTTTTTCACAGTCGTTAAGCATATAGTTCAACTCAAAATATATTTATGAACTACGATCAACGTTTTGACAATATACCATTTTTGTATTTCAATTCATATATCAATTAATTTTCTCAAACAATTGTGGCTGTACAAAAATTCAAAAAACGTACAAATAATATAATCTATTTAATTTACCTTTTTTTTCTCTGAACTAACGAAATATACTTGGTGAATCATATACGTGTTAGTCAAGCCCAAATATCGAGTCAACAATATTGCAATTGTAAGACATGGCGATCGAGAAATTTGCAAATAGTAATTAAATGAAAGAATAAAGAAATATGTATGATTTATTATATATTCAGTAAATTACAAACGTGTTAGCCAAGCCCTAATATAGAATCGACAACATTGTAATTGTAAAGACATGGCGGTTGTCCATAACGAGTATACACCATCTTCATAACACAAGTCGATGACCGTATCAAGCTTTTGTGTGTTCAACTGACAACAATAGTAGTTATCTATAGTCATCGTCCTATTATGAAAAACGTGTAGTTTAAGTACAGTTATAATAAGTGACCATCTGAATACAGAATGTATTTTTTATTACGTCTATACATTTTAATGCATGCACTCTCATTTTTCAATGTTATTATTGTTCGTTTATATAAAGTATAGCAATCCTTTCGATAGGTTTACTTGATGATCCGATGACGTCATTATTTGTGGAGTTCGATATTCAAATTTAGAATGTTATAACAACAATTTAAGGTCAAACTCGACTATCGTTTTCAATAATAATTATACACTATCTTTGTTGATGATAAACGTCTAATGAGGGATACCAAATTTGTATTATACCATACAATCTTGTGTGTATAAGCTATAGTTATGATTTCCTTCGTTCAAGTTCATTATGCAATGAAACGATGTTTGTTAAAATGCTCATCACATCATTTCATTCGATCAATTTAGCTGTATAACGACTCACTCTAACGCTCAATGAATCAGGTGAAGAAGTTATGAGATCAACAAAATATTTAGATTTCGTTTTATATTTTTATCAATTTCTAATGTTCCACCAAATGATTCAATTGTTATATATTATATATTATATATATATATATATATATATATATATATATATATATATATATATATATATATATATATATATATATTCTACTTACTACAAATTGAATATATATATAGACCTATATCACCTAGTAAAATGCTGTACATGAAAATACCTGCAGGTTGATTATGTAAAAACTGACATTCTTGAAGTCATTGCGGTTCAAAATGACAACTTTTCAAGGTTATTTCGCTTCATGGATTTTTTTTTCTAGATTTGAGAACACTGCAAGAAAATATATATTCTATGTAACCGTAATTCCACCGTCCCAACCTTATATATTCTTATTCATACCTCATGAAACAATGGGCATACAAATCAATTGATCGGATTATTTTATCAACTCTTATGCCTGATGATTCAACCACCTGTTGCACTAAACTTAGAGCAAGGTGTTACAATAAGTAATTCACGGTCACTTTGTTGTCACTTCCCACTTCTATCTTGTTGTCACTTTGGTACTTCCGAGATACCATGTGCCTGGCTGCAGTATGAAGTCAAACAAAAGTACGCCACATGTAACAATAGAAGAACCGTATGTAACAGAACTGCACTTAGTGTAACAGGAATTCATGCAGGTTTATTATCTGACCAAAATAAAGACAACGTGTACTAAAATTATAATTATTCACACTGATTTAACCAGAAAAACGCCCTATTTGATGTTGTGAGTCTGATGATGAGGTAAACTTGTATCCAGGATGAAGTAGGGTTGCCTTCCAATGTGGAAAACTTCGATAAAAACCTAATCTCGCTGCAATTTTGGTGATATAACGCTGTCGAAAGATGCAATTACGTTTCTTATCGTGGAAATGGTTATGGCAAATTATATTATACTGAAGATACCACGGACAAATTCAACAATATAAATAGTCACTCTTGCGAGTAAAAGTATAGACAAATGTATAACAAAAATATTTTGAAAATTCAGCCCAGAAAATTTAAGTGAAACTTCGCTGAACAAGATCGATATATTATCATGTTGTTCATCAGAAGATGAAAAAATCAGAGAGATACATTTGGATGATGTAGGAATAATAGAATAGTTGGAATGATCGGAAGAATAAGTTTGACCATGTTTTCACCCTTCATACTCATTCAAACTCACCCTCAAATCCATTCAAATCAATTATATAACTTATCGTCCACATAATCTTATATTGCATATTGAAACATCGTGAAAATATTCATCAGGTTCTGAAACGAAAACTTTTCAACACATTATCAACGCTACAGGAAAAGTGTTATACAATACCAAATTAGTGAAGTGACGTTTCATGCATGCGTTCTTTTGATTGAACCATTCGGTTCCGTATAGAAAGTCAACGGAACTGCAAATATAAAATGATGTAATTATAATATTATTATTAGTATAATACTGTTACGGACTGTTTCTTGTCTGTCGCATTTCATACTATTATATAAACTTACGGTGTTTGTTATTTGTTTACGCCCGTAGGAAGTAAAACATCTTCAAGAATTATTCTAATGATCAAAAAATACTTTTTTTAAAAACCATAATTACACATTGTCCCTGATAAAAGAGCACACACATACACCCACACACACACACACACACAATATATTATCCATGAGTCAGTCGAATTGAGTTATTTTTTTCTATTCTAGTAAATTTTAAAGGAAACTGAATTTGTTAAAACCTATGATTTTCGTGTGACTTTGAAAAGTCACCACTTGTGAATTCCATGTTCGTGTCGATGACTTTTGCACGGAGTTTGTCATCAGATAATTAGTCAGTAGATGTGTTCTTGTTTTGAAGCACGCAATGTTGACTGTTCTCCGTACCCATGTCTGTTCTCGACGAATAAGTTCAGCATTTATTCAGAATATATTTAATTGAAATTGATTTCATTCGCTTGAATTACTTCTCGCAGAACTTGATTGTTCTTTCGACTGTTAGATTTTCAATCAACAATCGAACAATATGTTTCGAAAACTTCCACATTTATGGATGACGAATGATAAATTCCTCACCTTTCAATGTTCTAAAATCTAAACATTGAAAATTTGAAATTCTCATTTTTTCTTTTTTTTTTTTTTAATAATATCAAAACTTGATACAAAATCATTTGGGCAAGGGATGAAAAATGGGATCGTTTGAACGGGGCACCACAATGGCGATTGACCGGGTGATTGAACAGAATTGACTAAGATTTTCTTCACACAAACGTGTCTGTTCATCCATGCACAATTTTTTAATTCACCATACTTCTCAGTTTTCACCAACGTTGACAATTGGATTGAAAAGTGCTCAAATATAATTATGTTGAGATGAGTTGATGATAGATGAATGTATTAAACAAAAATGCATGACTCATGCGGGATACGAACCCACAGTTCACAGGTGAATGAATTGTACACCTGGACCTACCACAAACAGTTAACCTCAAGAATATATCCGTAACTTGATGATTCTGTGTAAAACTTCAATATGAACACATAGAAACAAAATGTGAAAAACAAATTGAGTAAATTGGCAATCAGAGCAAGTCGCTTTTGAGACTGATCGAATTCGTCAAACATTATCAGCTGAGATTGAGACCAGCATCAAATTATTGATGAAATTATATCTTTTTTACACGTTGAATCTTGTATAAGCCGGATGTGGGAATGCAATGTCAATGTCGTAATTACACGTCTGAAGGTGAAGGTCTTTTCACTTGAAAACCCGACCATTACCATTCATCACAACAAATTAATTCAATTGCAAGAGTTCTTCCTTTGAGAAGATAATAATGTCACAATATTTATTTCTCACTGATAAATCGCAGAAAATGCATTGTTGGATGAATGAGAGGGGTCTGTTCGGAAAATGATGATATCTTGTGTCTGATCAGTTCACATAATATCTTATTCTTATATATCATGACTGCCATACCACTCGAATACACATTCTGGTATTCAATTAGGAGGTTTAATTTTTTTGAAGGCTCTCTATTAGATAACTAAATGAAATTGACACTGGACATAAATCCACAAAACCCTAAAAGGGTTTATCTGTGGGACAGGTGCACATGGAAGTTTGATACCGTTTACCAACTATTAGATGTTTTTTTATGGTCACCACGGTCATCGAGCTTATGATTACCCACATTTCATATTCCATAGCATTTTAGATATGTTTTGCGTTTCCCAATACCTGTTGAATATCAATATTTTTCCTGTTGGTTATTTCAACGTTCTTGGAATCAACCGAATGGTGTACTGATCAAAACCCTTCTTTTATTTTCAGAAGTACTAATCATATGGACCGTGACCATGCATCTGTTCTACACATCACTGGTGATCCTAATAGCCGTGACGACGCCTACGAGGTGCGCCACATTGCGCCAGTACAGTCGTGATTGGCTCATTTCCGATCTGGAACCGCGCGAAACAAAACGCATCACAGCCAAGTCCGTATTCATCGCGCCGAATTTCGACACGGAAAAGTGTGACACCGGTTACCGCCGGGACGCGAGTGGACGATGCGTGAAACTGGTGCGCGTCAGTCAGACAGCCCAATTGGACTTCTTGTTGCAGAAATTAAATGCCATGTATGGGACGCCGCCAATGGGGAAGCCAGAAACGTCACCGTTACAATTTGAATTAACGTTGCCGGTTAAAAAAAACGAGGGTAGCGTTGAAGGGCCGAAAGTTGATGGTGTATTGACGGGAACCTCTACCGAATCTGTATCTTCCACGTTGGTGGAGATCTCATCTACATCAGTCTCCTCAACTTCAGTCTCCTCTCCATCGGTCTTGATGGGATATACGACAGACTCCTCAACAGAGGTCTCAGTCTCACCATCATCTACGAACTTGACTTCTACTCATACAGTGGAGTCCATATCGTCTGCAATAAACACTTCCTCGGATATTCTGTCATCGGAGTCCTCTGCGAAAATCTTGACAACGGATTGTTCGACAACGGATATCTCGACAAAGGATACTTCTGAAGTAACGGAGAGTACCACTTTTGAATCCTCTATCTCATTCGAAGGTTTGCCAACAAATGTTGTGATTGTCGACGAAGAATTTCTGGGTGTTTCGAATGCAACATCGCAAGAGGTATATATTGATGAACCAATATCGACAACCGAAAAGGAGATCAACCCAGAAGTTGTTCTAATAACAGATCATGAGCCCTCGAAATTAATTGAAAACAACTCTCATGGGGTTGATTCAATTCAGGTCGAGGTTGAAGATGTAGCCACTTTATCGGCAGAAGTGACGACAATGCAATCAGAATTGAACGTTAACGAAAGTGCAACTAAAAAACTGTCGACGGATTTTGTTAGTGAATGGCCGATCGTGATTTTAGACGGTGTCAAAGCTGAAAGTACGTGGAGTGACGTGAAACTAGAAGCAGATATAGATGAAGATGGAGATGTGATAGATGAGGACAATAATGAATATATAGACGAAAAAGAAGAGGACGACAAATCAGTGGAAGTGAGCACAGAACCTTCGGAAGAACAGACTGAAGTAATCAATGTGACCAAATTAGATGACCAAATTAAGGTAACTCTTCAAAAAAATCCTGTTCTAATTCCAGGAGAAGAACCGCTGGACAACGCTAGTGTTGGTTCACGAATCCCTCTGTCCAAACCCACGCGGAATTCATACCCAGGTATTGAGGAGATTTTGAATCTAGAACCAAAACCGGAAGAGAATTTCGATCAACAATTACAAAGTCATAATTTGAATCCATCTCGATTAGTTCCTCCCTTATTTGAGAATCAACCACCCCAGGTGAATCGACTACCCGAATATCCTTTCAGTTTGGAAAGTATCAGGAGTCAACAAGTTCCTCCTCTACAGGTATTCAGACCTTATCAGATAAATTCACAGAATTATAATATTCAACAGCCTCAATATCCATACCAACAACAACAACCACAACAGCAACAACAACAACAACAAAAACAACAAAATTACTATCCAATAAGAAGTCAACAAAACGGTTATATTAGATTTCCGACCGATAGCGATAGCCAAAGATATCATCCTCCGGTTGATAATACAGATCAGAAAGTGAATATTGTGAAATTTCCTCAAGAACAGTCTTATAATTCAGATACACGGACAAATGGTTGGCTAATCGATCGAACTCGGGTGCAACATGAACGGCCACCTCATTCGTCGATGAGATTCTGGCCAAAAATGCCGTTGATTCGTAATATTGATGAGGCGACGCGGAGGCGTCATTATGAAAGACGACGGCCGTCGCCGCAGTATTTTTAAAGGTTAAAGTTGAGAGTTGGGTGTATCCACGAAAGAAGAAGTTCGTCTACTAACTTTATAATTGTATATTTACGTGGGAAATTGTTGAAACCTCACAGCTTTGAACAATCAAGAGTTTTTGAATGATTAGTTGTGTTTTCAATTGTAATTCTCGTCCTGAAAAAAAAATCATAAAATATCACTGCGAAATATATAATGATCACAGTGATATTTGTGTTTGGATGTTGGTAGAAGGCCTCCCTCTCTCGTGGATACAAGTATTAGTAATAGGTAGGATTATGTTAAATGATGATATATTTTATGTCAGAATGTTTTTACGATGAAATTATTCACATTTATATGAAATTGAATATATCCTAAATTTCAGAGTGTTTATAATTAATAGTCACATGATGAGTGTGATCACAGTTCATCATAATTATGAATAGTAACAAAGTTTATTTGAGCAGCTGAAAAATATGTATATGGATGTATTAAAAAAAAAACTGATTTCAAGCGTCAGCATGTTAATTTCGGTTGAAATGTCAATCAACAGGAGAGTTTTCTCTTAATACATGTTATTTTGAAATAAGAATGTTTGGAAAAAATGATTCGAATTTATTTCAAATTCGAATATAATATGAATATATTTCCTATTATATATCTTGATTCTGTTTGCCTAATTTAAAAAATGTTCCAATCATCATATTTATTTTCATTTTGTTTCTATTCTGCTCTTTCAATCTAATTCAATTGCGAATAAAAATTATATTATAATGATTCATTCATATATTGGTTTTCTATTTTATTTTATGAACTTGGAATATGGATTCACAAAAAAACATTTTCACGTAAGTTTTCACAAGTTTACTTCTTCTGCCTTAAATTTTGTAAATAATAATTTTAATGATATATTGTGTGTTAATTGCATGAAATATGATCTCGTTTATCCGGATTTGTAAATACAATCGATTTTAGACCTAAAATTATGACCATATCGTTTAAGTTTTCAGTTATTTATTCATAGGCCTATATTTGAGAAGTGATTTGTCATCAATTGAACAGTATTGAATGATTTAATCAAAACAAGATACAGGGAAGTTTATATTTTTCAGTATGTATCACAAATCAATTTGTGATTCAGATCTTTCAGAGTTATAATTAGATACCTATAATCAAAATGGCACTTTATTTGAAAAATATTGTAAAAGTGTAGCATGTGCAGAATTGATTATTGAAATTGTCTCTGTAAAAATCTGTATCCTGTATCTTACTCTTACATCTAGTCCAGTATCATGTTAGAGATGTTGAAATGTAAATTTTCATCAATTCGAATTAATCTTATCATTGAATAAACATATAAAGTTGTTAATTGTAATCTCATGTTGATAATATTGTAAATAAGAATTTTGTATTTAAAAATCTCTAATACATGATCATGATTTGTATGATTCTTTATCCAAACATTCCAATCCATTCCTTGATCCTAAATGTTACAATGTATATAATACTATTAAACTGAATATAGACTCCTTTTAGTCTGATCAACTTATCTTTAAACCACTATGGTTTTGAGAATAGCCTGGTAAGTTTCATTTACAGCAATTGGATATATTTTATTTTATTTATATCAGAATAACTAAATCTATGGTGTGCATTTGTATCCCCATCCACTGGTGAATCAAACAACCTAGTAAATCGACTATAGTGTTTTCCAGTTTTCCTGGTTCAACTTTTTACCACTAGATACCAGCACAGCTTGAGATATGTAATGTTGTGTAGCGGTAGGTTGTAGAACTACCTCAAAATATTCATTTAGGCACCTCCACGGTGTGGGAACCTCTTTGCATATGGGAATAAGCTATTTGGGGTCATACACTAAATCGAAATGCCAAATCTGAGATGAATGTAAATACATCCTATCTTCACATATTTATTTCGTTGAATCCATCACACATCAATCTTCATTGATGATATCACTTCAGATGAATCTCTCTCCATCTTATCCATTCTTCTCTCAAAACAGTTCAATTTTTCTTGATTCAACCCAAAAATAGTTCAACTATGGAGTGGGCATTGACTTCCAATCGTGAAGTTTGTACAGTTTCGATGTATTTGATATGAGCCAACTACACGTGCGCACAATGCGGATCTCGATTCCACAAATTGCATTTTCGTTTTGACGTTTCGTCTTTGAATCTCTGTGAGGTCACTACAAAATCGAAAGAGTACTCCGAATTTCTGGAAGACCTATTGATAGGACTTCATTTTGATCAGGTAATTAGGGTTGAATCTGTGCTTTTTGAATGGTAGGGTTGGTATGGAATGGACATGAAGACTGTAATTCTAAGGTTAGGTGAACTTTCTTAGGTTATTTACGTATTTAAGACTGTTATTCTGAGGTTGAGTTAGGTGAACTTCCTCAGCTTATTTACGTATTTTTCATGATGGTTATCTAAGGGTTAAGTTGGGTCCAGGGTAAGTTTTGTGTAGAGTGGACATCAAGGCTGCAATTTCAAGTTTGAAGGTTCAAACCTCATTCTAGACCCTTCCAGGCTTTTAACCCCAACTATCACTTGACTTGACAGTCAGATCAGTTCAGCTGATTGTACCCTATATTCACAAAAGAGACCTTCCAACAGAGGGCCACAAAGAGAGCTTGCGTGCTTATTTATATTGAACGAATATCAGGGTTCAAAATCACGTTGACAGCAAGGTCATTGTATGTATTGAGCCTTTGTATTATTTTTCTGACTGACAGGAATGTCTTGTTTTCAGAATGATGATGACAAATAGCAAGTTGACACAATGGAGAATGAAGTTGCATCCACCGTCACCGAAGCCTTACCAGCGCGTGACCCACTGAACCAGAATACATGTTCAATGCTTCAAGCGACGAGACTGTCTTTATAGTGACAGAGTAGGTTCAAAGGAGAGAACGTCATCACAGGTAAGCCAAAGGTAAACTAGATATAACAATGAGCAATGAAGTGTAGGCCTAGTGTGCAACAATAAGCCGAAGCAATGAGAAGCTGCCCCTAATAATCACAGGGATGTTGCTGGAGTTGTTGAACAAAAATTAATAAATATTCAGAATCTAAGTATTAACACAGGCAGGGCAACAGAGCCCTGTAGACAGGAGGGTCGGCTGACCCCCCAATAATCATTGGATAGGCCTAACTATATAACAAAGAACTACGTATAACAAACGTGATGACTTTATTAATCTTGACCCCTCAATAATATTGAGACTCCACCACCCATGAACACGAGCCTACATATGCCTAGATTAAAGCCTAAATATTTTGTAGAAGTATTCCTCGCAATGGGAACAAAATTAATTTTCATTTGAAACGCAAGTTACGCAGTTGGGTCTTGACATTGGAGAACAATGAAGGAACCATTTTCGAATTTCCAGTTATTTCTACACGTTAGGGAATGAAGCTCAGCAACGTGTGAATGGATAGATAAATAGTGTTGAAATAGCATTCCTGAATGAAATTGAAAATAACAATTGAATAGTAGGCCTGTGTATCATTTCAAAATCGAAATGATATGATTCATATGAGAAGTGAAACGATCACCATTTATCTCTGTTTTGATGATATCAACCCAACTTGACATTGCTTGAGATTTCATTCTGTCAATCGGGAAGGTGCCGATCCTTGCACCGGGGCCTACCGGTAGGCTACTTCGTAGAGGTATTACGTAGTGCACTCTGCCAGTACCTACTTGGTTGAGTCTTCCTCTCATGTGTGAGATCTGTTTCAACTAAGTAGGGTCACAGATCAGTCACTAGCGTGCAGAACCGCCATTCAATAGAATAACTCACGTTGGGCCTACCAGTATTTAAAAATTGGAAAAATTCTCTAATGTTTTAGAAAATTTTAAGGGTCAAATTTGATTTTGAGCAGTAGATGAATGGTAGATATTGAGTTATCACTTCAAATGTTTCAGATTTGGGAATCACCTGCTGTAAGTCTCATTTCAGTAGCCGTATTCTTCTCCGATGCTTACAGCCAGTCAAGACAACATGTATGAGCGACAGCCAGCAACTTACCTTGATGTACTTTGATGTACTTTGATGTACTTTGATGTAGTCACGTACGTCACAACCTCTAGTCTTCTCAGCAAGAAGTCATGGTCAGCAGTCAGCAGCAAGCTGACGAGTCAAGTTGTCGAGTTCCCAGCAGCTTACCTTGATGAGTTGCTTCCAGCAACCCACCTATGTATATAATTGTACATACAGTAGACCTACGCCATACTATGGTAATTTCAGGAGTGTATCCATCCAGATATGCTCCTCTCACTTATATCACTTAGGGCCTATATCACTCGATGAATGATATTGCCCGTGAAAAAAAGGGCTAAATTATTAGAATAATATTTTCTCAGAGAAAACAGAACAGATAGGCCTACTTTATTGATTCTCACAAAATTCCAATGTCGTTGGATTTCTGTAACTGTGCTTCCACTGGAATCTAATACTTTCAAAACTTCCTGAAAAATTGAGAAAATTCACAATTTCCAAATCAACGTGAATTAAATTATTTAAAATTGGATATCCAAAAAGCAGATTTGTACTCTCGTAGTTCATATAACATGGTGCTAAAAATGTAATCTGTAAATAGGCCTATCACTCATGAATAATATATCTACGTCCCCGTTTTCATCAATTTATCATTCAGGAATGAAAAAAAAAGAATCGTAGGGCCTGTAGGCCTAATAAATGTAGATAACTAGGGCTAGATGATGGATAATAGTGATAATGAGTTTGATAGTTAGTGGAGATGACTAATCTATCAGTTATCAAGGTTCCAAAAAGCCATCCATATTGACCCTCAAATCCGTACCCCTTCTCGGTTCAGATCGCTTGTAAGCCAGGCTGGTTTCTATCCTTGATAAATACTAAATAGTAATGCTTTGGTATGAAAAGACCAAGCATTGGAGATGAAATTTCTGAAATAATATTAAATAATAATTCTACTTTGGGAGACCGATGCAAACTGATAACTAAAATAACATTTTGAAATTGAGTCTTCAGAGGTGATGACGTAGTATTAATTATACTCTACACAATATCAAATTGAAATTGCCAATACTGAATAGAATTTATTATTTTGCTATTAATACATTGATATAAAATATCAATTTAGTACTCAAGTCTTAACTGCTATAGTTTGAGGGCCTCAAAGTAAGATGAAACAGGTGGGAGGCAGCGATCGTAGCCTCGCCACCCGGACTAGTCCGCCCTTGAACTCTATGTCCATTTGATGATAGTGTTTTTTTTTTTTTTTCAGGAGTGTCAAAGAAAAAACCCAGTTTGCAAGTTATGACTTAATTCCGTCGAATCTTAGTGAAGTGACACCGTCTTGATCCGTGTAACTGTCTCAACAAACATCATCTTCATATCAATGTTACTACGTGCTAGTTGCTTACTATGTTGTCCCGGTCAGGGTAGGGGGTGTTTGATTTCTCAGCATGACATCAGATGGTCGCCATAAACGGAACAAATTCGAAATAACTGTGACGAACCAATCAAATCAACAGCAAATTGGTAATCTGTGTGTGGATTATTGTTTGCTTAACAACCCCACGGACAGCTAGGTTATATGGGGGTACCAATCTGAGTGTAATATACACGCTTGACCAGTGGCCTGGCTCTGCAATATTATAGCAATATTATAGCTATAATATTATAGCAACTTATAGCAATATTCAACACTTGACATTGACCTTTGGATTAAACGTACAGCAAAATTTGAATGGTCGAAGTTTAAATTAAGAAGGGTCCTAGTTCCTCAGTGACTCATAACTTGATTCAAAGATTATGAATTCAATTCAATCTAATTTGAATTACAATATTCGTGAATATTATTATAATCTTTTTCAATATTGGGTTCAACAATGCACATAGTGATAACTAAGATCTATTGGCATCGAATGAATGATGAATGAGATGATGGGATGATGAAATTTAGGATTCTCAGGAAAAATAGTGAGAAGGAAGCAGTCCACAACCGCTTCCTTCTCACTATCCTTCCCAATACTCAAGAATACTTCATCCTATCATCTCATTAATCATTCATCTGACGTCAATAGATCAAAGTTATCATCATAGTGCGTCGTTGAACTCAATATAAATGAAATAAAAAAGGTGTCCACAAATATTGTAATTCAAACTGGAATAAATTGAATCCATGATTGTTGAATCAAGTACAGAGGAAAACTACAAAAATAAACCTATAAAGATGGACGGTGGCAGGAATTGAACCAGGTTCGATATGCCCTTTCACCTCCTGGATCACATAAAGCGAGCGCGTTAACCACTGCGCTGCATGTCTTCTTGCATTGTCTTGTGTGTATTCTTGAATATGACAGGTAGGAAGTGGAATGGGCTTAGTAGAAATGTTTTTGAGGGGAGTGAAATAGGGTTAAAATCATTCCGTCAGAGAGTTGGGGACGTGATAGGATAGGGGTAGTTAGGGAACTTGCCACTGAGCATTTATGTGCAATTGCAAGAGTTTAAATAAAATAATAATAATAAAGGGGGCTAGATTAGATGTCGGTAAATTCTCTTTCTTGGATAGGACCGGTAGGGGCTGGAATGGAATAGTTAGGGAACTTGCCACCTTGCATTTCATGTGCAATTGCAAGAGTTTAAATAATAATAATGCTAATAATAATGATGTGCCAGTTTATGGACACCAATCAGGTTGCTATTACGGTACCGGTCTGCATTTGTTACTTTTGTGAGAATATTTCATACACAGTAATGTTCAGAATATATTTACTCTCGGTCTATTCTACCATGAAGCATTCTCATCAGGCCTACTCAGTACAACGTGAAGTTACCCATTTCTTAGCATCATGCACTTCACTTCAATTCGGGGTTGTGTTACATGAGGCGACGTGGGGGGCAATGACTAATGAATGAGCCAATTGTGTTTCCTGCTAATTTCCAGGCCGTATTGATGAATCATAAGTTGCACTTGGCATAAAGTTTTGATTTCACACCTTTTATATCCTTAAGTTTTTGTAGTTGCTGAAATATTTCAGGACTTGGCTCCAAGTTTTTACCCGTCAGGGTTTTTGGTGGGATATACTTTACTGGCAGCATCAAACTATTTTTGGTGAAGAATCATCGAAAAAAATGTGTGTTGATTAATTTAATGAATAATATAAAGAATAATTCAACTGTTTGCAATTTTCTTGGTCTAAACACTAAGAAAATCTCAAGAATTTTCCGCATCAAGAAATTTTAAAGGAACTTTCATATATTTTGGGAACTGACAAGTTCTTTTTCCATCTGAGGAACTTTTTTTTAATAACTCAAAACTTGATACAAAATCATTGTTCCCCAATTAAGGCTGTGGATGAAAGATAGGATCGAAAGAAGTTCTGAGGAACTTGACTTGATTCCTTTAATAGACAGTGAACTGAACTTTCACTTAGTTCGTGTATTTTAGGAACTTACTCAACTGTTCATTATCACAGGCTCATTCATACCCCCAAATAACCTAGCTGTTGGTGGGGTCGTTGAGCAAAGAATCATCATAATAGTAATGCATGATTATAGGCCTACTACCTTCTAGATCACGTGTATTGTAGCACTTCCAAATAGCGTTTTCATATTTATGATAAAAAAACACTCAAGTTTTATTATTTATAAATTACATTATAAATATGTCGAGGAACAAAACATTATTGTCGAATGAGAAAATCACCAATCAATCATGTGACACAGTATAATATAGTTACGAATGTATTACATATTCACAGAAGAAGGTGGGTCTACAAACTAGATAATTGTTACCATCGTGATATGATGACCATTCTTGAACTATCATAATACTCTAAAAATACTGCACTTATCGAAATGGTGATATTTGTATTCGTCCTGTTAGTAGCCGACCTTCTCTTGTGTATACAAACATTATATATAGGCCTATATATATATGACATAATAGCCTCCATGCAATTGAATGCAGCATAATATATATTTTCGAATATGATTGTTATTTGTATATGTATGTTTGTTAATAGAATGATTTAGTTCAGTTTAGTTTATTTATTATTTACAGCTTTGAAAATTAACACATTTAACAACAGTCTCTCAACTGTAGTTAAATACTATTCCGGTGGCTGCAGGAATCTACTCTGCTCTACTTCAACAAAGTTATAAATATTAATATAGGCTACAGTATAAATATGATGAACAATAATGATATAGTAGACAATATGAATGATGATAAACTTGAGGATTGACAAACGTATTTTGAGGCCTAATCTACTTTACATAGTCTAATATTGTTTTCATTTGTGTCTGGTCTGGGAAACTTTCTAGCAGCTTGCACGGGAGGTTGTTCCACAAGCTAATTGGAAGATAATTGGAATACAAAAATGGAATTGTTTGGAAGTATTGATCTAACTGATTTATTCATTTTTCATTCTCAGCTCAGCTAGCCTAATTCAGATGAGACATCGAACAAAATATAGTACTGTAATCACTTTCAAGCATTCAAATTACAATTCAAAAATAGATTAGTGAGTGTGAAAATGTTGAATATAAAATCCATCTTGTTTTTTTGTAAAAGTTGTGTTTCAATTGTCAAAATGAAGAAAATTATTATTCCAACAATGTACCTGAATTGATATGAGTTTTAGAAAAATGGGACTCTGAAATTCAATAAAAAATGTTCTGTAAAATGTATGCTTTTTCATTTGTCTACACCTGTATAGCGTTTTCCTAATTCCATTTCCCTCATATATAATATGAATTAATAAGGATTCTCAAACAGTCCGGTCAAGACGTATATAAGATGACTTAATATTATGGATTTATTTTATTCAACATACAGCGTTGTGATTCCATGTAAAACCTCCTAAGCCTGATACATTCCTGCTAGATGCTGCGAGATTCCTCTTGAAATTGTTGATTCTTTTTGCCTTGGGAAACGTCACCTTCTGACTTCCAAGAGATTCCTGTTCACCTGATAGATGTACAGAAAACAACGTGATTTTACCAAAACTTTCAAGTCGATTTGTATCAAGGAAGTAGCATATATGAAGAGGTTATATGGAAATGAAATTACATGACAAAATTCAAGTGTAATCGAACTTGAGTGCACGGCAAACATCAGGCTGCAGGATGTCTTTAATTCTCTTATACATTGTGAAATATATTCACTCAAAAGTCGATTTGTATCGAGGAAGTAGCATATATGAAGAGGTTATATGGAAATGAAATTACACGACTAAAATTCGAAAGAAATCAAACTTGAGTACACGGCAAACATCAGGTTGCGGGAGGTCTTCCATTCTCTTATACATTGTAAAATATTCAGAGCAGATGGTCGATTTCTATCAGGGTAGCAGAGAAGTGGAGAGTCTATACGTGATTCAAGTTCGCCAAATATAGTTCCCATTAAATTTGTCATCCCGCGGAATTTAAACCCTGTCCATATTCATATTGATATCCCTTGGAAATTTGAATGAATTTCCGTGAACTCTTTTCCCATTTCCTCGATACAAACTGATATTCTCACGTTCTGTCTATCAGTTTCGAGCCTTTTTTTGTTATCGTGTTTTTCAAGCCTTTCAAACCAAAATTTGAAGCCTTTTCAACATATCCCAATGGAGATTAGACGATGGGAAGATATAATAAGTATAAATAGATAGGAACACACATATAAAACAACTTCAACGATAATTATACAGACAAACATTTTATTTTACAATAACAGTGGGAGAAAATACAGTTGCTTTTTCATCATTCCAAATAATGAAGAATACATAAAATTACAATCAGAGAAATATAAACACGAAATTGACCATCATAATCAATATCAATATAAAAACATCATTAGAATATAGCATTAACATAGAACATCATTTATATAACAATGCATGTATATGCACAAGATGCATAGAAGTATGTATATCATTGACATAAATGTACAATGTGGATCCTATGACAGTAAATAAGTCTAATATACCCTATAGGAAAACTTGACTTGATGAACATAAATATATGATGAATATTCTCAATTATTTGCGATATCGTAATGAAAGTGATGCTTTGCATCATCATCACATTAAGACTTAAGAAAAGGTACGCCCTATATTCTGACAAATAGGAAATGCATTCTCTATCAGAGCTGATTTTGATGCGGAATACACGTGGTTTGGTGTTATGGCGATGGTATATCAATATGCTCACTTAATCAGTAGCAACATGAAAAATATGGAAGCTATAATTATATAATAATAATAATAATGATATAAATTTTGATATGTGAACTGAGAGAACGAAGATCAGTGATATATACATACACAAAGTCAGATATTTATGTGATAAATATATATTATATTGTATGTAATTAGACGAGCTTTAGCGAGGATTCAATTTGACATACTGAAAAAATTGGTTTTCGTTTCCATGTTTTTTTTTGTTTTTTTTTCTGTTCTCCACAGGTCAATTGGCTATAGCTATCAACTTCACACTTTTTTTTTCATTATGGTTCCTTATCTAACTTAGATTTGTATAGTATTGTGGCATTATATCAGGAGGTAATTTTCATTTTTATGAGTTTCAGAAATTTCAAAAATACCCATTAGAATAACGTGCAGCGAAAAAAAGAAGATATTTTCATTTTCAAAAAAAATGATATTTTGCCTGAAGTTGAATTATATTTTGATACACATTTTTGGAAACTTTCAGCTTGATCTGGTCAGCCATTTTGAAAAAAAAACATGAAATGTGCCAAATTGGTACCACTCGAAGCAGTTTTTACCCATTTATAACTTAAATCTCACCCAATTGGCGAATATAGGCAAAGGTTTGGCAAAAAAGTCGACATACTATTACCATCCGCTCGTCTAACAACGCATATATGGCGATCTCAGTATAATATAATACAATCATATAAGTTATTAAATAGTATTCATGAATACATATTACCTATGTATTGCTCTACATATTAGGCCATCTCTGCGTACCCTACGCACGCGTGTTAACACTGAACACAATGTATCTACATATGATGTATACGTACAGCTAGCTTGAACTAAAATTGAAGTCATGTCTATGCCCTGACCATGTATCCACCCAAGATTAACAGTGTCTTGTGTACACGCATCTCACGAAATATAACAAGACATCTGTACTATCGTGTATTTTGTGTCAATCTAAAACATACATTTTGTATCTTTCTATAAATACTGGAATGCAATCTGTATCTATGTCTTCACGATGCAATATCATGATATAGATACATGAATCTACAAATTGAACAAATATCTTTATGTACAAAATGAACATTTTTATGGACAATGAAATATATATATATATATATATATATATATATATATATATATATATATATATATATATATATATATATATATATATATATATATGTAAATATGTTCAGAATGAATATTATCATGAACAAAATGGAAATTTTCCTTCCAATTTCGCAAAATTTGTACTCAGTCCTTCACAAATACTTTTCCATGTGCATATAACACACATAGTACACATATAGTGCATATAGTAGGCTCTACACTGGTTTTTCAATCCTATCTCAGTTTCTCTTGACTCTCCCTCCTCAAAAAATCCTCTCCTACCTCACCTGATCTATTCATTTTTTTCATGAATGAAAATTATAAATATACTGAATAAATGAGACACCTAACAACTATTTGCATCAACCGTAATTGAACAGTGTGAATAGTGTATTCTTGTAAGCCACAAGAGTCTTGTCGGCACAACGGTTCGTGGGAATAGTAGATTATTTTGCTATCGGCATGACATTGTTTGTGGTACGAACTTGTATGTGATAGTGGTCTGATGAACGGTGGACAGAAAACTAAAAAAAAGATTTTCACTTTGGTTCAAGATCAGAATGACGCTTCACTCCACATAATAATTCACAGGCTTACTGATGTAATGATTCATACTTTCATAACTATCAATTTTAATATATTTTGTATATTTTTGATCAAAGGAGCCATTACTTCGAGTAAGCGGAAATATATGTATCATCATTATCCCACGGAATAATACAAGTGATTATTGTGACCTTCAACTTTTTCTGTTCCCCTGATACAAACTGATACATGTATCTTCGTTCCTACACAATCCATTGACATATTGATTGAATCGAAATTGTCTGTTCGTCACAATTTGACGAAACTAGTCCCCCCCCCCCCCTGTGGTCAAAGATAAAGGAGGAACCAACTTTCCTCACGTGTGCAATCACTCATCATGAAAAATCAGCAACAGGATGGAAAAAAATTCGAGAAAAAATAGATTATATTGTATGATTTGTGAAAGCAAAATTCATCGATCCTCACTTACATAATGGACTTGCCAATCAAATTTCCTAATGTTTTACCAATTTATTGATGAAATAATTTCGCGTATTGTACATCTGTCAACTATATGTGTTGATTTTACGCATCTTCAGGGGCATGAGCAAATTAAGCTCCACGTGAAAGTGCTCATCACAACAAATTGGTGATCAATATTTAAAAATTGGCCAATGAATACAAATAACGACAACAAAAGTATTTGAACATCAGTTGTAGAAATGAAAAGATTTGAAATGAATTGAATGAAAATGAAATGAATGAATTAGTCACTGATTCATCTCCTTGTTTAGGTATTTGATGAAAGTGAATATCTGAAAAATTATATTTTTGATTCGTTCTACCAGTCATAAGTTATCAGGATCATCATTATTTCCTAAATCGACTACCAATCTGTATTTACACCAGAATTTTCAGTGGTTCCACTAAGTTATAATCAACAGTTATCCAATTTTTTGTCCAATGTTCTTTTAATTTATCTAATTTCAATCATTTAGATGATTAAAATGGGGTGGTGAGATCGCCCTTGTGGTGCCCCATCCGAACGATCGTACCTTTTATCCATAGCCTTGATTGGGGAACAATGATTTTGTATCAAGTTTCGATGTTATTTTAAAAATTTAAAAAAAGGTTTTCTCCTTTGGTTACCTGCTCCACTTGATTGTTGAATCAATCGATTATTTTAACATACTTTGTGTAACGAACTATTGATGAACCGGGGTATAGAAAAATACATCTATTGAAATTAAATGATATTTTGAAGTTCCTCTCATGCGATTATCATTGAAGAGACTCTCCAAAGCTAAAAATAGTCTCGATAATTGTATGAATGGAGTAGAAAATGAAAAAATCCAAGAAACAGATTCATGAATGTACAAAAATGTACATGTATTATATGAAGAAAACGGAACGAGATTGCTTGAAACGATATGGGTGTGCAGCCGCGTCATCAACTCGTCTAGCGTCGGTGGCGTCGGTAGCGTCCGTGGCGTCGGAAGCGTCGAGATGTCGTCGAGTGGCGCATCTCCTTGACACGTTGTCAATAGCTCGAGAGGGGCAGACTTTTTCCCAAGTAGGCCAGCAGCGTCTACAAACGTGAAACAAAATCATTAATGATAATATAATAATATCTTCATTGGTCCAGAAAAATTGAACACACGATTATGGTATTGGACAAGTCAATGTTCCGATTATAAAAAACACTACGTTTCACGATATTTCACACTGTGAACAGAATAAATTAAAATTCTTCACAATGCATAAAATAATGTGAAATTATTGGAGCACGATCACTCTAGTCATATAAATTTGATTAAAAATAAGAGAAAATATCAATATTTCTTTTAATACAGAATGTAGAGTACATGAATGAAAACCGAATTGAAAGAAATCCTTAACATCACACAAACTTTTTCAAATATATACAAACTTTCTTCAGTCTCTGCTCACAAAAGAGTTGCCCTAAGACACAGAATAACAAGCAATATAAAACATTTAATAAAATCACAAATCTATACTTCTTCAATATTGATTTGAATTTTAACGCATCCTTTTTGGCTTTTTCTCCTCTTCAATGTAATTCAGTAAATTGTAATACAAAATTGATAAATACTTTTCAAATCTGTTATTCATGTTGTGAGCTTTCTCATTTATTAAATTCATCTCATTTTATGTCACATCATGTAATAAATAATGTCATCAGGAAATTCTGTTGGTCAATGTTATAAAAATGAACGCCAGAATTTTCAATTTCCAGTTCAAGCATGAAATGAAATATTTTGACTACTGGAACATGACGTTGAATTCATTTCTTCAACTGAAAAAACAACATGAAATAAACGTGAATACGTTATGTCGAAATGGAAGATCACCTTTTGAACATGTGCTCACTATTAAGCCTCCACAACAACTACACAGCCACTACAACTCTCCACGTAATTGAAATAATCGAAATAATTGAAATGATTTAATTGAATGATATAGGCACATGAAATAACTGTTGGTTGATATCGCATCAAATATATTCTGAGATCATAAATCTCGCATTATACTGGCCAAAGGGATTTGAAAAGTAATGCAAATTGACTGGGAGGTAGGCAACTTAAGTTGCATTTACGTGTTGAGATTTTTCCTCAGGGGCATCTTTATTTCTCAATAACATAACATCTTGATCTTGATAATGAACTAATCTTGACACCTGGTTGCCGTGCCCATTTGACTGTTGTACTAGAAATACTTGTTATTATCTGTTATTTATGCTGTACTTTCTCATTCATTATTCATTTTCAATTTGAATATCATTTTATTCTTGTTCATGTAATACAGTCACAAACACACATTTGAACATATAGTTTTATATCAATATCATAATACTGAATTAACAATACATGGAACCAATATCTCGACTCTTCGAATTTATACATCAATTTCAAACATTTTAAGGTAAAATGAAATTGATGGCAAGAATTTAATTTTAATTTATTCATTTTATATCATGACACATTATGCTATAAATGTTATGAAGTTTGGGTTATAAATAATTTGGGGTGGTAAGATCGCCCCTGTGGTGCCCCGTTCAAACGATCCCATTTTTCATCCATCGTCTTGATTAAGGAACAATGATTTTGTATCATGTTATTAAAAAAAAATTGAAAAAAAAATTAAAAAAATGAAATAAAACAAAGTTCGGCTGAAGAGGGCATATAATAATGAGATGTTATATGGCCCCATACAGTATGGCCATCGTGCAGTCGGGCGTGCAGATCAATTAATTGATTAATGAATTAATTGAGTAATTAATTGAGTAGTTAATTAATTAAATGACCAAACAACTCCACTCAATAGGGCATAGAACATGTTCAATGGTGAAAAATCAATGTCAATTTTCCTATACATTTCATAGCCAAAAAATGGAATGACATTATTTAATCGATGACCAAACGTAATAAATTGCCACAATTAATTTCTATTGTTGAATTAATTATTATGATGGAAACGTTTTGAAATGGCAAGAATAATCACATGTGAAAGTGACAACAGCTGACTCCATGGGCAATTGGAGCATTTGAGTGTGTGCGACTGAATCAAATCGGTTCGACGACTCACTTGCAGACGACGCCGTCGACGTCGCGACGATTGGTTCATCTGAAGTCTCCACGACGGTGAAGGTCTGGTGAACGACCAATAAGAAGATGGCTGGACCGACGTACGCACCAGCATCCTCGCTGTCACTAAATCCAGTCAGATCGGAACCTACCAAAATACAGAATAAATTATTCTCAACAAAACACTCATGAAAACTTTCATGAATATATATTTTTTTTTTTTATAACATCGAAACTTGATACAAAATTATTGTTCCCCAATTAGGGCTATGGATGAAAGATAGGATCGTTTGGACAGGGCACCACAAGGGCGATCTTACCACCCCAATAATTAATAATATGATATATACCTACAGCAATTAAGCGATGATTATTTGATTCAATATAGAATAATGAACAACATTATTACTATAATCCATGATTATTTGAATAGTGAGGAGTATTAGATACATCGATCCTAGATTTATCGAAGACACTTTGGAATTTGAAAGTTTACGTGAGTTACGGTAATTGACAAAAAAGTCCAAATGAACGTCGAAATATCGCCATGAAAATTGTGATGAATGAATAGATCTATATGAATAAAAAATATAATTTTATTCATCATATTGTATCTTTAAAGTTCAGCATTGAGATTATTGAGATATCATCTGGAATTCAGTACAATGATTTTTGTATTCTCATTCTAAATTCAATACCAATACTATTTTTGTCCATGATTTTGTGAAGCTTCAGTCTAATACTTTGACCGTGTTCGAAGTGTGATCATTTCGATCTAGTTTCTGACCTCAGAATAACAGTCGAAGCATTTCACCATATGCCTAATAATAATTGATCAAAAATCCAATCAATATATTATTTTTTGAAACAATTAATTCAACTCATCGATGCACGCTGTTCATGCAGCGTTTAATAAATGTGTTATGTAATTGATATTCAATCATTTATTCTGGGGTGTAAATATCACACCATCCGAGTTATTCTACCTTTTCTTACTCAGTCTCAATTGGCCCTACAGTTTTAGGTGTTGATTTGTTTTTTTCGGTCTATGATAATGATATTAACAATTAAGATATTGTGAAATTATGTGATTTTAAAATCAGTTTATTTTCAATTTGTTATTCCATTTTCATTTTCAATCATAATTTGCACTTGAAAGAGCTATTACTCTCTTACTCCAGGAGATAAAGTTGAGAAGTTGATCTACACCAACTCATACTTTTTCGTTACGAAATACAAACAAAACGAAACAATGCAAAAAAAACAACAATCATTATCCATTTAAATATTGTAGAATTTTGTATTTCCTACTCTATAATCAAAAGAATTTCGAGACAATAACAATACTCTTTTCTGGCACACATCTGAATGGGTTTCAAGATCAATACGTTTTATAAAACAAAAACAATATAATGATACTTGATTGATTCCATATAAGAAATTGGTTGCTCACATTCCGTATGCATTACCTATAAAAGGAGCTGCTACCATTTTGAGAAGATATTTACGGACCTTTATAATTTTATCTCTTATTCTTCGAGTTGCTCTTCGTAAGTGTTCGAGACCAGGTATTGTCGATTACAGTTGACCTTTATCTGAAAACAAATTGGTAACCATGGTGATAACAGCTTTAAACTGCCAGTTAGAGCTAAACTCTCTCATCGGTAATTCAGGCATTGAGTGGAATTTGCAGTTATATTATTTATACTTCTCAATTTATGAAGATTCGAATTATATTCAATTGATTATTTCTTAACGTTAGTTTGATACTGAAAATTGAGCAGCAATTGGACAGAAAGAAAACGCTCAGAGAATATTAGAGAGTAGAAGAAAAACTGGAAGACCACAATGAAGTTGGAGGGATTAGATAAGTGAAATTAGGGGAAGAATATTTTGTATATGGTAATACGTGGAAGTGGAAAGATTGTGGGAAGAACAGAAAGCATGTGTAATATTGGCAGAAATGGGAGACAAAAGTGGAAAAGAAGATGAAGACGAGAAAGATGAGAAGCAAGGATTGGGCAGCCAATAATTGCTTGAGAGGCCTTTGATAATGATGGTCAATACCCCCCGACCTGACATATTGTAACCGGGAGATCGATATTTATACTATAAAATATTTCAGAAAAAAACAAAAATAGAGTAGGGCTATGCATAGGGACTATAGGCTGGATGAATATGAATTCTCGAATACGTGTGACCATCTTGTGGCCAGTTCACACGAGGCATTACAATGCCACCGTTGGAATGTGAGCCTTCCAATGCTGCCGTGTGAATTAACACAACATTGACATTGGCGAGCTGAAACCGTTTAAAGCTTGGTTCTAAAACAGCTGGCATTGGAACCACAGCCTTCCAGCGGTGACATTGCAATGCCTCGTGTGAATTGGCCATTGGCTAGCTTCAGTATCTCAAATTTGATCAATCAAATCGGTATGCCAAATTGTATAACATAAAACTATATTAGTTCACATTCACACCTTTATTTCACGCCACTGTGGCGTTGGCTGTGTTGGTGGTTTTCACAATCAACTGTTGATCACTGAATATAAGAGATTGATTATAGAATCAGCTGATCTTTCAGCATTCCATTAACTCCAGAAGGCTGTGGTATCACTTGATCATTACACAGGGGTGACCATGCATATAAGGTAAAGCGTGAAAATACAATGTAGCCGTAAGTTATACTGTATTATATTCTTATCCGGCATGGGTTTTCAATGGTTTGTAAAAAGTTCATTAACTGTTGACTTGTTATCTTCCTGAACCACCTGTTTTATTCACAGGATTAATGGACATTCAGCCTAACGGAATTCTTAACTAACCATCCAAATCAAAGGAGCAACATTGATTGAAAAAAACAATATTTCATATTAACGCCGTAACGATGCTTCATCCATGTTTTGTTGATAGTTCGGTTGAATATTCTCCAACGTTCATCAGTTTCAACATTGTAAATTACTTTAAAATTATTGAATCAAATCAGTAAGATTATATAATTGTTCATCAATTGTATACTTCTATCCACGGAAGAAGATGAACAAAATAAACAAAACAAAATAAAAACAAAAATACAACCCAAATAAACAACAAATATATAAAACAGAAATATAACCAATATTCCCTTGAATTGTTCGTGATATTTTTGTGATATTGTCTTTTCAGAATCAGGATTATGATAAGAACACAACTACATCTTTCGAATGCATTACATTCTCCAAAATTTCAGATAAATCAACTATATGACCAGAGTTTTCACGTTTTTCCAATCAGTACGAGCTTTTTATTTCGTGTGCACAATCATACTTATGTTAATATTTTGTTGGTTCTCTCCGATCAAAACATTATTGGCTATGAAATTATTGTTTGCTTAACGATTTCACCAACAGTTGAGATATTTGGGGGGTACGAACGATTGGATGTTGTTCTACAAAACCCATGTCTTTTGTGAGACTCGAATACACGCCCAACTTGCCTCCAGTATCTAAGACACAGCCTTGACTGATTGGGCGAGACAGACGTCTACGAAAAGTTGGTCGCGTCATGTAAAAAAAAATCAATGAAACGTTGATTACCTATAATGTGCACTGGGCTCATTAGAAGCTATCAAACAAGATTCATCAGCGACTCACACTCAATTATTAATTACATAATTGTACTGTATTTAATTTGTTATCTTCATTCTTGGGATGAATAATTATATCCTATAAATATTCCTATCCCATAATGGGAAAGTAAGGATAGAGCGAGTGGAGAGAGAGAGAGGAATGTCCAAGATGGCGAGAGGATGATCTGCCTGGCGAGCGCAACCCCATTTGCCCCCAAAAGTCAGGTGTATATCCACCCCCTAGCCGCCCACCGTAGCTCGGTCAGCTGAGGCACCACTTCAGAAACTGAAGTTATCGTTAGGCGTGCGCTCGAGTCCCGCATAAGGCATCGGTTTTTGTAAACGATCGTTCACTTATCATTACTTCATAGTTTCATAATCACCTGCTCATTCGTACCCCCGTATAATCATAATCATAATCATAATCAGTCACCCCCCACCTCTCGATAATTAGGGAATGATTTTATTATCATTATTATTATTATTATCATTTTATTATCATCATATTATTATTATTATTATTATTATCACGTTGCCTTCATATGCAAGGTTGCCATAGCACACAGGATGACAATAAATGAGATGTAATCGATACCGAGTATAGATAAAATGATGTAACAGTGAGAGTACACACAAGTAATATCTACTGATGATCGTGAAAATATAAGAAACTTATATACGTGATTAAGAGGAAATTAAATGGATAACGATACTATATAGATCCACGATTTTAGCTGCGGGAATCTTCAAACTAGTATGATTTCACAAAATCAAAATTCAATTTTGCAGGGCGAATGAAAATATTTCAAAATAAAATATGAGCGTAACCTAATAGACTTTTTGAATTTTTTTACAAAAAGTCTGGATTCAGCCCTCAGCTGTTCTAAAAAGTCCAATGACAGAGCAATACCAATAAGTTATTCTAGATCAAACTACAAATAACTTCATTTTTGGTAGATAATTACCAACCTGGGGGTCTTACTTCGGTCCGTTGTGAGATCACAAACTTGGATCTCACTTGGAATTTCACTTAATCTAATTATTTTAATATATAGAAAAGAAATATGAATATATAGAAAAGTGAAATTTACGTGATCGTTTTTCACATTTTATTAAATTACTTTTAACAACATAAATTTTACTCTCCTATACCTTCCTGGAACGGAATTTAAAGATAACAGTAAGATTAACTGATGATTTACAATAGTCAGAACGTGCAGGAATGAGGTCCTCCATTATAATTTTAAACTTTTTTTTTTTTTAATAACATCGAAACTTGATACAAAATCATTGTTCCCCAATTAAGGCTATGGATGAAAGATAGGATCGTTTGGACGGGGCACCACAAGGGCGATCTTACCACCCCAAAAACTTTTAAAAACATTTAAACTGCCTTTGTTTATTTACTGTCATCTCATCAATTTTTTCTCACTGTAATTTAATTGTATATTATTATTATTGCATTGCACTTCATTGTTGCTCATCAACTTTTCTAATTTTAGTTACGTACAATTTGAAAACAGAAAGTAATTAATATCTCTGTTGTAAAAGAACGTAATGAAGTCTTTGATTTCCAGCATTTCGATAACTCTTACACTGGCTCTCGCTATATAATGATAATTCATTTATTATACCTCTTCACGATGAGAGTCATAAGGACACTTGTGAAAACCCATGAGGTACATAACAGAAAAAAAACTAAACAGCTCTGAATTTACATGTTATAGGCCCTACAGATGCCAATACAGTTAATATGAGTAGATAACATCCTGTCAATATTCGGTGGCTGAGTTTCTCCAATACAATACTAAGGGCCGGTATTATAAAGAATAGTTATGCGTCCAAAAGCGCTATTTGGCCTCATAACGAGGTCCGAATAGCTTATTGGCAGTATTATGAGCTCCAGATTAGACTATTCGTACACATAAACTGGCCAAATAGCTATTCGGTGCTGAGACCACCTAATAAATCCTTATTTGGTCAAATAGCTTATGTGGTAGGTTAGCTTTATAATACCAGCCCTAAGTTGAATAAACCCAAAGCTTGTACTATAGAGTATAATTGAGAGTAGATACAATTGTTTGACCTAAATACAAAAATACTACAATACACTTTGAAGTTCTACACTAGAATTATTTACATGAGATAGTGGGTCCTTATATATGCTGCATGGTAACTCATTTCACTATATGATACCTCTTCAACCAAAGAATTAAGACCTTTTCTTCTTCTTTAGCTATCTCTTATAATATTATGTGGTAAATATGCTGTAAATATGTAAATATTGAACCTGAAACCAACGATACTTGAGTTTATCTTCAACTTGCGCAGAACAGTTTTCGTCAACAACGCCCATTCTGTAAATATTTGTCTATCCCTGTGCGTCGGTTCCCAACAGAAGGCATGATATGTGGTCTGCGTTGTGGAAGGGTGTAGGATTGTGGTGACCAATGTACCATGTTGTATTATCTCTCGATCTCGCTCTCTCTGGTTTGTTAAAAATGGAATTTCTTTCATTTCAGTACAGTCAAGGAGGCTATACAAGTAGGAGACTGGATCGGGCGACAACAGATGCATTTTCAATCGGTGGGAAAACAAGAATTGAAGACCTACAATTATAGGTTCCAGAACTATTAAAATATATAATAAAAGCCTATACTGGGTAATTTCATTCTTGAAATTATGTGAATTGTTAGATGAGCGTAGCGAAAACTTCCATTTCACCTTATACTGAAAAAAAAAGAAATAATTCGCTCTTGTGAAAATATCTTTTTTTTGTGAGCGGTATTCCGGTCACAGACAAAGTATCTAATCGACTTGAAAATTTTCTGCACATAGATATCATGCCGGTACCCAAGTACATACATCGCACTGATCGGTCTGATGTTTTTTCTCGAAAAGAAAGAAAAGATGAGAAAAGTAGAGAAGCAGAAACACTGTCATGTGGATTCAAATTATCTAGAGAAAAATTCCGATAAGACAGCTTCAGTAATGAACAAAATATTTCAACCATATAGGATGTTATTCTATTTCAATGTAGTCCAAAAGTTTTGGATTTACTGTATTCAAAAAACATAGCTACCGATAATTCAGCCATATAGCCTTCTTTCAAAGTGGTGTTACACATTGTTGTAGATATTTGTCGTAAGTCTCAACTTCAATATCTGTTTGTTGCGCTCTCCAGTTTTCAGTTACTATGGTAACCTGACAAACAAGATATCTCCATATAGGCTTCTGGCAAGTGACGTCACCCATTGTTGAAAGAGAGAGACAACAATGTGCACCAGTTGGAATTGACCATTCAGTATATTTGGTAGTCCACCAGTTTGCTATATTGCTATATTAAAACGATTATTTGACGTTTGTAACGTGCCAACACCCTATAGGCTAAATCACTGTCCACAATATATTACAGACATTGGGCTAAGTAACATTGTTCAAATTCAAGACACCAACCGAATATTTAACATTTTGAATAATTTTAACAAAATGAATCCTCTCCACAGCCTTCTCGTTTTATCACCGCCTTGCTTCCACTCCCTTGTAAATAAAGGTGGTACGATTGTGGTTGACGCGTATCAAAGTCGAAACACCCAACTGCTAGTGCTAGACGATCTGCAAAACGGATGTTCGTTCGTGAAATGAGTTATATTGATGTGTGGTCAGAAGATGCAAGAGATTCCACGAAACTTGGGTCTATGACATGATAATGAAATGGGAACGAAGCATTTATGACAAATTTAACAGTCATTGGTCTTTGGTTCTTCGACGTATATTTCTATGTCAAGTACGTGTGGCATGTGCATAAGATGTATTAGTTTGGTTGATCTGCCGAGATAATGACTGTATAAATCATTGAGTAGTATTACATCAGATATGATTTACTGGCGACCCATCTACAGACCCTGGTGTCTGAGGAGCTAGAGTCTGGCAAACTTCATTATTCACAATTAGTTTAAAAACTTACTCTTTTTACTGTAAGTGAGATGAACAGTTTTTGTGAGCATTCTTTCACCTGTGATCACTTCATCGTTCCACTATCTTCCACTCATTCGTACCCTCATATAAGCTGGATGTTGGTGGGGTCGTGGAGCATCATTGAAAACAAAATTATATGAACAGGGGTTCTTCAGTTTGTCTTAAATAATAGATCAATCGGACAAAACCGTTTAGCGTTCACCAAACAGAGATAAATACCATTATATTACAAATTAGAACCAAATGGACCATTTATTTCTATTGAATTTGACTATTCAAAAACTTCCACTCATTTCACTTGTATCCATAGAGCGGATTAGAAAATGGAAAATCTCAAATCTGAGATGATAGAATGGATATAGAAGATAAATATCTCATTTTGCGCAATTTTTTTTCATATATGCCTATATAATATGAAAACTCGAAATATCTGATGTCTCGCTCACGGATGAAAGAAATATGGAAATGTTGTTTTATAGGCGTTTTATATAAAAGATTTTGTGAAAAGTCTGAGAAATATCAGGTCATCATTTTCTAACATATTTTTCAACTTATATATTTTATGATGGACAAAATGAACAAAATATGTTCATGATTTATATGGTGACAGTAACTCAAAAACTATGGATTCGTTTCTGATTTTAATTTTCAGAGATAAATCAGAACTGATCAGAAAATTATTGAAGAGAATTATTTTGGCAATGATGACTCAGGTTTGCAAAAAATCGCATAGTACGTCATGATACGTCATGAGAGGCAGGAGAGTTAATTCTTCTGCTCAATTTTCTGTACCGTGACAGTCGCTACCGTTATAGAGACTCTCAAAAGCACGTGTATTAATTGAATCAACAGAATTTTGATGATTCACGTTTTTTTCCATTCCAATCATCAAAATTTCAACACTCTTAACCTTTAGTAGAAGAATTCATATACTAGGCAAACGCGTTATGTGTTTCCGCGTTGATGGATGAGCTGGAACATATCAACTTATCTTTGGATTGGTTATTATATATATATATATATATATATATATATATACACCTTGAGATCCAAACAATTAAAACACTGCCATCTTATATTCCATTAATAATTTATATGATAATCAAGAAGGCTTTGTTTTAATCGTTTACAATCAAGTGGTGACACTTGTTGCTTTGATTTAATAGGTATCTTAATAGCTTTGAATAATTAACACAGAAAACATTATATATTTTTTTACATCGAAACGGCTGATCCGATTTGAGTGAAAGTTCGGAATAATGTGTTTCATTATCAGATTGAAATTCCCTGAGAATTTGAATCCTCTCAGATGAACCATTCTTCGAATTCTTTCTCTGTCAAACAGTCGATAGCAAAACTAAAAATACTACTTTGAATATTTTTTCCTTGAAATTTTAGTAATGCTACCTCAAATAATATTTTCATTGTAATAAAGTATAAATGAAGACTGTACAGACAAGGATCGCTGACCAGCCTGTCTTGAGTGTTGAATCAATAAGAAAAGAGGGCGTTGTGTTATTTCAGTGTAGATTTAGGATCTTGTCCACATTATTTTGTCTATTTGAATGTGCATGGGTTATTCAGAAATGAATGGATACATTCAATTCAGAGAGCGCTTGGGCAAGAATATTCTAGAATATCATTTTTTCGGGCATAATTTTTCAACGATATGTAGAGAGACATCAAAGTTTCAATACGGAAGAGAAAGATATTTTCGAGACCTTCAATATGATTCAAGTGAAAACTATTCAACTTCTATTGGATAAGCTCCACAGGTGAACAGCTGTTTTTTTTTCACAGCTGTATACCTGTTAAGATGCTGGAATCAAAGGTTAATTAGATGAGCGAGACGAAGATAACATCTCACTGTAAATTACTGTTGGTTTTCTGTACATGTTCATCTACATAACTACCTCAAACGCGAAATAAAATATTATCACATCTTAGTGCGTATCATATACACCTTGTTCTCTAGCTATAGCCATGCTATGGCTCACTCGCTTTTCAGATATTTTCGATACCGAAGTGGAAAATAGTTTATTTCTTACTCGATCGCTATATGCCTAAATTCTACTATCACACATGTCTTCTTTTTTTTGTATATTATTACTATTTTATATATATATATATATATATATATATATATATATATATAAATATGTATAAATATATATAAATATATATATATATATATATATATATATATATATACACATGTATATATATATATATATATATATATATATATATATATATATATATATATTTATGTATATATATATATATATATATATATATATATATATATATATATTCATATATATATATATATATATATATATATATATATATATATATATATATATATATACGGTATATATATATATATATATATATATATATATATATATATATATATATATACATATTTATATATATATATATATATATATATATATATATATATATATTTATATATATATATATATATATATATATATATATATATTTATATATATATATATATATATATATATATATATATATATATATATATATATATATATATTCAATATATATATTTACAAATTCATTCGTAATGAAACCAACTATTCTCATTATATTTGTATGGGCTTTCCATTCCGATATTCACACAATTCGAATAACAATAAAAAAAGATCATCATTCCAACTAATTGAAATCATTCATCAGAAGCATTTATCAATAACTCCTTCCAACAATGATTGAGTAAATTGATAAAAATGTCATGCTACATTTATTTCATTCGTCGTCAACACGCTTGTCAAACCACGTGTTGCACGTCCACGGTCTACTGGCTATCAAAGAATGTAACGTATTTGACTAAGACCCAGTATTACCAAGTCCAGTTAGCCTTTATCTGACAGTTCAAGCTTGTTATCACCATGGTTACTTATGCTATTTGTTTTCACCAACCCTCAGATAAATACTAACTGGCCGTGGTAATACTGGGCCTAAGGCCTGGTATTACCAAGTCCAGATAGCCTTTATCTGACAGTTCAAACTTGTTATCACCATGGTTACCCATGCTATTTGTTTTCACCAACTCTCAGATAAATACTAACTGGCCGTGGTAATACAGGGCTTTATACATCAACATCTTCTTATCACGATTATGAACGGATTGAAACGTCTGACCGTCATTGAAAATAAATAGGTAACACAACCGATCGTAACTATCCCTATCAAAACTCGTGATTATATGTATATTATCTAATGAAATAATTTTTGTCATGTTGCTTATTTCATGGTCTGGTGACTGTTCGGTCAGTGGAAAAAATGGGCGTGGTTGTTGGTGAAATATTATTCTCAAATGTGTGGAAAATTTATTTCTGAAACTTCATGTTGTATGAGAGATGAAGTTGATGTATTTCTACGTTTCTTGACATCGCTATCAGATCAAGGTGTCATCTAAAATTAGAAAATCCGAAACTCTATAAGCAAAGTTGTAAAATATTGATTCTTTATAGTATCTGAACTATATTAGTATGAAATATATTGAATGAATGAACAAAAATATAACTTTATGAACACATACTACATGACTGACAACAAAATTTGATCCCGTGTTTTTGTTTCTTTTAAAACTAATTTACTATATAAAAGGTGCTGAAATTATTTTCCATTCGAATACATCGAATATTTCTGATAATTCATTCAAATTAAGATGAGAAGAGAATAACAAAATTGTATTGATGAAAAAAATTGTGTCAAATATTGTGAGAAAAAGCTGAGTAATTTGAAAAGTAACTTGTCAATGGAGAATCGAATTTGGAAAAAAAAAATTCTTCGAGAATGAAAATTAATTAACAGGTTAGAATTAACAGTTCACTATTTGAAGTTCATCAAATAAGATACATTCAAGTTATCTTATTTTATGGGGAGGAGGTGAGATCGCCCTTGTGGTGCTCAGTCCTCACGCTCCCATCTTGTCGAATGTCCTCCTCAAGCCTGATTGGAGAGAGTAAACTTTGTGAATTTCCAACTTGGAAAAAAGAACAGAATTAATAGCAACCATCTGTTCACACTTTGAAACAGAAAAGCAATGGCCTGTAAAAGGTCCAACTTGAAACAATAATTTCCATGTATATTCACCATTAGCTAAATATGTTACACGGCTTTTACTTTCAGGTTATAAGAACATCCTTGTCCATCCTCCACGCATACCAATCTCTAATTGGTACCCCCGAATACCAGTCTTCTGATTTAGACTTTGAGGAATACTAACTGTCATGTTTTAGTCTGTTGCGTTGGTACAGGATAAAATTACTTTATCACTACTTAAGAGTGCATTGAGAGTCGATTTAGCGAAATATCTGTTTTTTGATTATAACTTCTGCACGGTATGAGATATCAAATTTTTAATACGAGGGAAACACAGATATTTTTGATACCTTCAAGAAAACTTGGGTGAAAACTAGTCCACTCATATCACATAATTGTCAAGCGTAGACTATACAGCTGAGAATATATTAATTCCAGCTGTAGGCCCTACATTGAAATTGAGCATCATACATATATATATATATATATATATATATATATATATATATATATATATATATATATATATATATATATATATATATAGAGAGAGAGAGAGTTATGTATAACCATAGTTATATAGTTATATTTAGTCATGTATAGTATACATAGTTGTTATGAGATGATATTGCCATGTCATGAAAGATACGCCCAGACCAGGACGTATCTTTCATTACATGGCTCTTACATCCCGAATATCTCGATTTCGAATCGTATCCAAGAAATGTCATCATTAAATATATATATATATATATATATATATATATATATATATATATATATATATATATATATATATATATATATATATCAAATCGTAGAAGAAATCAGGTATGAGTTATGAGTGAATACGAGTGAATAATATCTATACTATCAAACATAATCAACAGTTGTCACTCGGAGACAAAAATAGATGTGTATACTCAGGATAATCATAGGTTAACATCTACAATCTTGATGAAAGTTATTCTTGCAGAAAAAATTCTGAATTGGGAAGAATTTCAGGCTGTATGGAGTCGTTTTTCGATCGCTTGAGTCATTTATGCGTAAGCGTTGTCTGATAAGAAAATCTATCAAAAAGATGTGTGAATGTGAAATTATACTTTCACAACAGATAGTTCAAAATAGATATAGAAAAATGATAATTCACTAAAATCAGACTCCTATGCACTCTTAATGTATTCCACGCATGCTCAGTAGACCGTTTAGTTACGTCGTCACATGACTTGAGGAAAATGTTACGACGGTTCGTGCGTGATTAACTTTTTTTCAGCCATTGCGCACGCTTGAAGTTGTTGCCCATAACTTGGTATTAGGTCCGGCATCGCAAAGTCCAGTTATAGCTTTATTCTGAGAATTAGTGGAAACAAATAGTATGGGTGACCGCGGGATAGCGACTCTTTAACTGCCAGTTAGATGTAGGAGCTCTTCTTGTTATCGTTTTATCTGGGACTTGATGAAAATATGAGATTGTGTTTGAAAAGAGTGAAAAGTGAAGAAAAGTAAAAGGAAACTGTTTGACCGTTTTTTTTCGAACAAATTTTGACCACAATAATGAAGAATATATTCTGAAATAATATTCTACTTCATACAAATTGGAATTATGTGATTCTATTCTTAAATCTAATTTTGAAAAAACGTTAATTTTCTCGAATCAGAATGCTATATGAAATGAGTCCACCAAAATTGATACATGCCAAATAGAATATCACTCCAATACTTCATCTCTTTATTACTTCGGCCTACATGGCCGAAGTAATAAAGAGATGAAAAGATGAATGACATGAACAGTATTTCGTGATATGAATCTCTTCCCAACATTTCCATTTCGAATTAATTTTGAGAAATTATACCTCTTCATTGACGCGCCGCTAAACACCACAATTCAATTCAATCAATATTACATCTCAAAACACTAGATCAAGTTCACTATAAAAGTGTCTCAGCAGTAAATACTACTGAAGCAAATGGCAGTACACGAACACAACTATGATATCATATTTATTATTTTACTATGTATCATTCAGTACTCCTGTTAGATATTGATCTAATATTATTGACCATATTAATATCGTAGACACTTGCATTTACAAGAGATGACGGTTCTCAGCGACCGACTCCTCAATAAAGCGCACGGGTGGTTGGCGCAATCAGATTTCGTAAATTGAAGTGAGTTATAAATACTTTCATTCACTGAAGAAGAAGCTTGTCTACCAACAGAAAAAACACAAATATCATCGTCATATTTATGTAGCCGTGTTATATTCGGAATATAATTATTTTTCTGGACGTTTTTATATATACGATAAGAAGTGAAACTAGATAATTGAAAAGCGTTAAATTCTTAAAGTAACATCAAAATCGTGTAATTATCAAAGTTTTTACAATTATTCTGTTGGTATATGACCTTCTTTTACCGTGAATAGTAGTACAGTCACGATGAAGTGATAGCAACCTATTTTATCATAATATGAAAAAGGTGCTCCAACTTGCGTCTTGAAAGTAAAATATTTCCGGGGTCAGTTCCCGAGTCCAGGGTCTCGATTGCCTGTAGCGCCAATATCGCTTTTATATCAAACTGTATAAAACAACAAGGCTATACATACACGGCTCAGTAGAATTATAATGTTAGCAGTTGCATTTGTTTTTTACGAAAATGATACATTTTGTAAGTTCAACAATGTCACCGATACCTTAGCCACTCTAATCCATATCTAGTTCACAAGGAAATCCGCTAAATCGCGATAGAAAATCGGACCTTTGGGTTGAAACTGACCGCAAGAAACCACAGCGCCTTCTTTATGATATGATAAAATAAGTTGGCATCTCTACATCGTGGTAGGGGTCAAGTAACAATGCGAGATCTAATAGACCGTGGTTCAGTACAAGCCATCTAGACGGTGAGATATACGATGACATAATATACAACTTAATCCTACTAGAACGGACCGTGGTCAATCAACCACGTTAATGGCGGCTTGTCTACTGCGATCATAGTGTCGGCTAGTGTCAGAGATTGATATCTTATCACGTATATGCCATCGATCGTTTTTCTTGACAGTACAGACACGATTAAGAGTCGTCTATTTTTGTATTTTATTTGTATTTTTAATTGTATATAATATTGAGTGCAGTGTTATGATGGGTGACTATAATATGGTCCAGTGAAGAAGTTGAGAAATCAGGCGTGGCTGATGAAAATACCGTTTCCATACAAAAAGTAAACATAAAAAAAGGTATTTTTGTAGAACACGATTGAATGTACGGAAAAAATTGTTTGATAACTATTTAAAAATTGTGACCTTCCCCGGGAGTCGAGCCCGGAACTCCAGATTGGCAATGTGATGCGTTACCAATTTTTGATGAGGCATTCATGAAAATTATATCAAAATTATATTAAAACTGCAATATATGAATATAATACGTAAAACGCGAATAACATTGGATCACAAATGCCCGTTGAATGCCCTCAGATCCACTTTGCTCTCCATTCTGAAATACTTGATGTGTGTAAAAAAAAATTGAAGATACAAACATATGCTAATTTGCTCACGTGGTTTATGTTTTGTTTTCGGTTCAGACCGCACACAAACATTATTTCCTAGTATACCGGAATACTATGAGAAAAACTTTATTTCAATCCGTTTGAACATCTTACATACATGTGTTTCAAATCACTAATTGGTTCCAGCTTTTATACGAAGGCATGCAAATCCTTATTTCTGGGGATCTACAGTGAATAAACTGATGCTCACCTTCGTGCTACTTATACAGATCCGTCGAGTACACGATGCTAAGCCTAGTAATTCACGGTCTACATTATTATATTGGTTTCCATATTACACGACTATTTTTATTGAAATTCATTGTATTATTATTTATACTAGTTATTCCCAGGGTACAATTTATATTTCCTGGGAGGAGCTTCAATAAACGTTACACGGGATTCGAACTAAGAATCTCAGCGTAGAAGTGATTATTCTCACACTTTTTCACACATTGTTGATATGTTATTGCATTCTCCACTGAGCTAAATAACTGACCCTGTTTTCATATGCTCTTCCAACAAATAAGGTTTTATTATTAGTGTCATTATTTGAACCAATTAGGCCCTGAGCACTTGATAAAACATTAGAGAATATTATATTCTCATATTTGTATCATAATCGTCCTCTCATATATATGTATCTATATATATATATATATATATATATATATATATATATATATATATATATATATATATATATATATATATATATATATATATATATATATATATATATATATACATATGTATGATGATGATGAATATTTCAAGGAGAAATCGTTCAATTGATAAATGAATCGATTCAATCGTTTACCCATCAATTGAACGGTGTCACCCTGAAATATGTATCATTCTCAAATACTATATTCGTTGAATCAATTTTCCGTTCACATTAAATATATCTTCTTCCATTATTGTTTGCTTAACGACCCCACCAACAGCTAGGTTATACAGGGGTACGAATGAGCTGGTGATAATGAATGTATGAAGTGATGATTAGTGAGAGAACATTTACAAAAACCTATGCCTCATGCGGAACTCGAACCCACACCCAACGGTGACTTCAGTTTCTGAAGCGGTGCCTCAGCTGACCGAGCAACCGAGGGTGGCTATATCTTCTTGTACATTTTTTGACAAGTACGGATGTGATATAATTTCACCGTTCTGTAGTATTGTTCTTCATTTTCTCAGTCATGTTTTCCCATTTAGTAGTTCTTACAAGAATTATTGCGTTAATATACATTAATTTTTCTTCATCACATAATTATATGTATCATTCCATTGTCATACCAATATCATTACACTTCCTGAGATGTATAACTATATTTACTCACCATCTACGTAAGTTTGCGGGTGCACACCCTCGATCGATGAAGCTAATGGGCAGAGTAGTCGGTCGTTCCTAACCGCCAGCCTGTGGTAGAAAGAATACATATAATAAATTACCCGAAGGCGAACATAGAAATTGCTCCATTAATTAATTCACAACGTCTTAATTCGCATTCTCACATTATGGTATACATCTTTTTGTTTCATCTACGATTCATGTATTTATGACTTACTGAAGTTCATATTTCACAGTATTATAATGATACATTATTGTTGGATGTGGTAGAAATTCTTGCATAACACATAGATTGTTGTCAACTTATTTTATATATAAACCGTTCGTTCGTATACCCAAATAACCAAGCTGTTAGTGGGGTCATTGAGCACACAATCATAGGCAACATGCATGCATCCCACATTTTTTATGAATCTACATTAAGTGAATGATATTTCCTTTTTTTTACTGTCACAAATTAAACAATAATGTAATACATTTTAAAACTCTCGTCCACTAAGCCTTAAGTGGCTTATCTGTGGTTTAGACGATGAAAAACAAAAACACTCAATACACTGTGATTTACAATGCTAATATTCAATAAACTTATATTATAGCATAATTCAATTTTATAGGTTGAATGATAACGAACATGAAAAAAAAAGAAAAAGCAACCAATTTGGGATTAATTTGTTTGTACATATTGTGTCAACATATTCTGTAATTGAATTAACAAATAATTGAAATTAATAACAATGAAATAGGCCCTATTCATTGTTATTAATTTCAATTATTTGTTAATTCAATTACAGAATATGTTGACACAATATGTACAAACGGTCACCATAAGTAAGTGATTAACGTAGATATGGAATTATGTGAAATGAACTGTTTTTATAATGAACTAGCTTTATAATTTCTTTCTTAATTTGAGCATAATTGAGTAATTTGTAGCTCAATTGGGAAACAATGATCTTGTATCAAGTTACGATGTTATTGAAAAAAAAAATTCATCAATATAGAAGTCAAAAAAGTTATTAAAATTGAAAAGGGAATCAGAATGACAATAAAAGTTATACATAAATCATTCGATACCTGTTGATCCGATTAAAAAAACAAGTGCCTTTGACAAACTAAATCTTTATTGATCACAACTGTCACCACTCATAATATTGATCAGATGAATATATCAGAGTCGATAAAGCAGTTCTACCTTCTGAAGTCATGTTACTTCATCGACTCTGCTTATACCATACTCAATTTCGGAAAATAAGGGTCACCGACAGCGTAGTGCTGGTGTTGAAGTTCATTGGTTTTTAATCATTAGAATGGGGTGGTAAGATCGCCCTTGTGGTGCCCCTTTCAAACTATTCTACTTTTCATTGATAGCCTTAATTGGGGAACAATGATTCTGTATCAAGTTTCGATGTTATTGAAAGAAAAATCAAGCAAGACTATACACCCTGCCCATGTTGAAATAGGGTCAGTTTTCTGATCATTTATCGAGCTTTAATCGAGAATTGCAAAAAAAAAACTGATTTGATCGATTTTTGTTCTCTGCATACCATATGGAGTTATGAGAAATATATCCACAAACTACCTATCATAGTTGAAGCTCCGAAACGTAATACCGTATTCATTTCTTCAAATTGTACTGATGCCAATTCTTTTGGTGATATCATACATTATTGCGACCAACAATATCCACTCAATGTTTTCTCCTAACACAATTAGACTTCAGGATTAGTTTGTTTACTCCCAACTTTTTCAGTTGCGATGATGACCAGACGAATGTGATACCTCCCTGATATTATTTTATTTCAGATGAATTCGATTCATTGTTTAATTGACTGATAACAATGATTTGATATTCATAAATATTATGTATATATATATATATATATATATATATATATATATATATATATATATATATATATATATATATATATGTATATATATATATTTATATATATATTTATACATATATATATATATATATAAATATATATATATATATATATATATATATATATATATATATATGATATATATATATATATATATATATATATATATATATATATATATATATATTAACTCAAGATTTCATTTATTTTATTCCATCTTTTCTATATTAATGCTTGATTTGAGTCAATTCTTTGCAGACATACGATTGAATCAGTTACATTGAAAATGATAATGATAATAATAATGACTTGATGATATTGATAATAATAATGATAATTATAATAATGAATTGAAGCAAGACCAACATAAGCCGGAGCCTGTGTTTAGGCAAGGATGAAAATGAATGAGGAAATTAAAATGAGAATGAATGAGGGAGAGAGCCTCAAAAATGTAGGCCTATAATCCGAATAATAGAAATGACCAAAAAAAAAAATGCGATCAACAACAATGAAATATAAATATGATGCGATTATTCAAGCAGTGAATTCAAAATGACTCAAGATACTGAAAGATAATGATGATAATAACATGATAATAATATAAATGTAGAATATGGCAATTGGAAATGTAACTGGAATATATTCGTATTATATTCTAAATTCAAACTTCACCCACTTTACCTCGTTAAAACATTATTGGTGGTCCCAATCAATCATTGCGCCCATAACGCACGTCGACCAGAGAGTGTGTTGACCCGCCAACACTTGTGAACGAAGTTTAATAGATTTATTTTCAATTAAAACGTTTTGCATGGGAAAGTTTTAACGTTGCGAGTTTCTTGTCATGGTCAATGCCAACCTTATAGATCTGGGTTGCGTTAGACTAACCAATATATACATGTATGAGTTCGTGCTTACCGTAATTCTACTTCGAATTAGCCTAATTACTAATTACGCAATTACTCTACATCCGTTGCAGTGAGTAATTAACCTTAATTCCGCATTATAATGAGATTCCGGCTTCCGTCAGGATTGAGATGAGCATGAAGAGATGACGCAGTGGCACATTCAGGAAACAAAATACGTTCGTTCCATAAAGTTGTATATATATATATATATATATATATATATATATATATATATATATATATATATATATATATATATATATATGTATATATATATATATATATATATATATATATATATATATATATATATATATATATATATATATATATATATGTATATATACATATATATATATATATATATATATATATATATATATATATATATATATATATATATATATATATATATATATATATACATACTTGTATATATACAAGATTACATTGATCAGGAGCTTTGCTCCTTTCTTCTCCCTCAAGAAACATTCGTGTGAGAACTCAATGACTCACGTTTCATCTTTTTCAACATCCTGACTTTTCCAATTTTGAATAACAGAATGATTGATGGGTCGGCAAAATTGTATGAATAATAATAATAAGAAGTATCATACTGATTTCGGAGAAATTAGGTGGAATAAATATGACTACATAGTTCAAAATGGCCATTTTAACTCTCGAACATTCTCTTGAAATGAATTGAAAATATCGAGAAATCAATTGAATGTCATGAAATAGTATTGTAATGGTGATGACGATAATTATTGTTTTCTTAATGACACTCCAGCTCCCCAAATTTTTCTACACATGACCGTAGATATTGATTGGTTTGGTGCTTCTTCTTACATATCAGGAATCCATTGTGAATATACTGAGAAAACTACCAACCAAATGATAAATTACGAAACTGGTAAATTACGAAAACAAAATTGAAATTATATCATGAAAACGAGAATTGAGTTATGGAAAAGATCCATCATGCAGCTGTTGAATATTGGTTTCAATTTATTCCCTCATATTCTTCTATGAATGGTTGTGTTTGCACAAATTCCTTGCAGTTCTCAATAATTTTTAGCAATCTTTGCAATGATAGGCCTAGTGAATGGCCCACCACAACATAACATCCAATCAGAACGCCTGTTTATTATAAGAGATATTTGACAATTTACTAATGCCTTTCTCAAAATACCACATGATTTGTGTTGTCGACTGATAAAAGACGATGAAAGACGATTGTCGTTCAGATGCAAATCACGTTCTTTTTCCAGAACCCACTTCGACATCATCTTCACAGTTTCCAAAAAAGTTATTGACTGATTCACCCAGAAAGGCAACTAATTATCATATATTCCACCCCATCACCATTGGTATATCTACCAGAATAAACCATTGGTGACTTATCAGTAGGCCATCCAAATCATGTGGTATCCAGAGATACTCATCATCGTTAAATATACCACATAAAATAAACAGCTCAATTTTGATGTTTTTTTTTTATTGTGAGCCAATCACTATGGTGGTTAATTAAAATCAAATAAAAAGTACCACACAACAAAACCAAATCATTTTGATAATATTTGGTGAAATGTCTTTATTATACCTTCCTTGCTAATAACCGTGATGTTATGGATATAGTATCGACCATGACATCTAGCCGGGCGGACTTTAGAAGCAACACCGTGCAAAACGTTACAATTGAAATCTACACGTGGATTCGACATACGCGAATAATTCTTTTCACGGATACTGGTTTTTATAATTATATTATTTATAGTATATTTATAGTTTTTAATGGAGTACTACTATCAATTTGATAGTTTATGAGAGTCTCGGTATAATTTTATTGCAAAAGAGTTTTTATGAAACAATAAATTTGTTGATTCAGCGCTAATTGATGGTTCTACTTGTTATTATCATTGGAAATACCAATAATATTTCAATAACCAAATTGATAATTGGCGTAACGAACACATTTATGATTTTCGTGGAAATGGTCTTGATAAAATATGATACATTCAATTCAATTTTAATTATATGACTTGAATTCTGATACTCCATGTTACAATCAACTTTTGAAATATTTCATCTCATTAGCATTGTTTTTGGCCTGGATTGCATCCACTTGGATGATGGAAGTATCACAATTTTGAAAATCATATCATATATCATATATTATATTTCAGATTGAAAATTAACATCATTGATATATCAGTATCGATATCAATATATATATATATATATATATATATATATATATATATATATATATATATATATAAATATATATATATATATTTAAATATATATATATATATACATATATATATATATATATATATATATATATATATATATATATATGTGTATATATATATATATATATATATATATATATATATATATATATATATATATATATATATATATATATATATAGGCCTATACATTCATAATTATGAACATATGACTATATTGAAAAAATATGATGTGTAGTTTGAATGTAAAGATACGTATTGATGTGTCAACAGTTCTCATAAGAATTATACTTCTATGAACATCATGATGGAATAAAATCGGTTAAATCGTGAAAAGTTTTCGGTAAAATCTTCGGAAATGTTCGATTTCTCTCACTGTTGACAGTGAGCCAGTTGATTTTCAGCCTTTGGTATCCATCCAATAACTCAAGCTTGATGGAAATGTGCTAAATTAAACCAAATTATTATCTCGTTCAGAAAATATCATCATATTTCATCCTTAGCCTTAATTGGGGAACAATGATTTTGTATCAAGTTTCGACGTTATTAAAAAAAAAATATTCAACATAACTAAACTATAAATCTATACATATTTTTTTTAATAACAAATTAAATGGGCCTAGAATCTACAATAAGCTAACTGAAAAATTAAAGTCTTTATCAAATACAGATTCATTCAAATATAAAATGAAGGTGTGGCTTCTAGACCACGGTCGTGATTTCTGTAAACAGCAAATATATTATTAATTACCTTAATTTCGGTATAAATTGTGAAATATATTGAATACTGGTATCAATCATTTATGTATATTATATGAAACGATGTAAAACATTGTGTTTGTGTAGTGTATAATGTATAATGTACTATGTGTGTTATAGAAGATAGTATATGATCATCTATGAATTTTTCATTCTTCATTTTTTTTAGTCTTCTCTTATGAATCTGAATTAAGTATTTAAAACTATCTTGACTTTTGTAAAATCATGACATTGAGAAAAATATACAATTTTTATCCTGTCATCTTGAAAAATCATGATACTCATTCAAAAATGTCTGTCCGCACACAAGAGTCACGCTCTTACGCGGATTTCTCGATTCTTCATTTTCCAAGTAAACTTTATTAAATATTACATTTTTTTAGTTTCAGCCGATATAGGCCCTAATTATACGACTTCTTTTTCTTGGCTGTATACATGTATGCATATTTGAATTTTGTTGATTCATTTGAATTTGAATTGAGAATAAAAATGATTTCATTATTATTATATTATATTATTATATTAAATCTTCATTAATCATCAATCCTGGAGGAGCCCATCTATTCAGAGACTTTTAGCAGCTGTTGTTGAAATGAAAAACGAAGATTGTCCAAGTACTATCATCCGTGCCATCTTTTTTCGTCAACTCGCTTCCTAATGCTCGATCGAGCTGCATCGGTTACCGATCATCGATTTAATCGCTTCGATTTGAATTAAAACTGAAATAGAAAGACCGAGTCACATATTTTTTGTCTGTTGACATCCCACGTCTTTGATGGGTCTTTTCTCTATCAATCTTCAATCTCCCTCTCTCTCTCTCTCTTCCTCAATAACTTCATCCCTCTTTCGATATCGTTATATTGCTGACTTCTCACCATCGCAATAAACACTACATATCTATCAAGACAATGTATATATATATATATATATATATATATATATATATATATATATATATATATATATATATATATATATATATATATATGTATATATATATATATATATATATATATATATATATATATATATATATACATATATATATATATATATATATATATATATATATATATATATATATATATATAAATATATATATATATATATATATATATATATATATATAAATATATTTAAATATATATATATATATATGAATATATATATATAAATATATATATATATATATATATATATATATATATATATATATATATAGGCCTATATATATATATATATATATATATATATATATATATATATATATATATATATATTCATATATGAATATAAGAAATTCAAAGTCACGTGATGATCCCAGTGGATCATATTTCAACCACTTATAGTGTGAAGATATGTGAACCTGAGAGCGTATTAAAAAAAATACTTTCTATAAATATGTATATAAGATAAAATGCAGAATTTGTTTGTAGGTCGGTATCAGGTGGTTTGATCGACAGATTTCAGAGATAACTAGATGAGTATACAACCATAGTCTTACAATGATTTCATCACATGAATAGTTTGAAAAATGAATTTGTTCATAGCTTTAATGATGAGCATAATTTCATCTGTGCGACCGTAAAATGTTTGATACTCATTCACAACTGATATTATCTATGTAGTAGATACACTATCAATAGATTCCTGCTGTAAGAAAATCCATGAGAACATTTCAACGGAAATGAAAATATCACTGAACACATGTTATTCGTGAATATAGAATCAATAGATTCAATCTTAGCGTAATTCCCAAGTCTCATCAGTAGAGATTGATACCATCAACTATGTGTTATAGAGATAATAATTCAATTGTGAATTATTCGGTGAATAGAGTGAATCTCGACCCAATCTCAAATTATTGTTCGAAGCTTTTGGAAGACGTGGTTGTGCTTCTGATAGTGAATGTCGTTATACAAAAATCGTCGAATCTCAAAATACGACAGAATATATATATATATATATATATATATATATATATATATATATATATATATATATATATATATACATATATATATATATATATATATATATATATATATATATATATATATATATACATATATATATATATATATATATATATATATATATATATATATATATATATATATATAAATATATATAAGAATAAATGATTATATATATATATATATATATATATATATATATATATATATATATATATATATATATATATATATATATATATATATTTATTTATATATATATATATGTGTGTAATTATATGACAGTGATATCTGTGATTGTTATGTTGGTAGATGACCTTCTCAAGATACTCACCTGATGATATTTTTCTCAATCAAGAGAAAATTGACAAGCGAAATAAAAAATAATATAATTATATTTTCCATTCTGGTTATATGAAGTAGTCATAATCATATGGAATGAATACCAAGGCCTATATTTTCATTATTTTCTGTGTCATACAATATCCATGTACATTGTTTTCCTAACCGTCGATTTTCATCGTCGATTTATTTCGTCCGCTAGTACTATCGCCCTCAATAAATCACATCGGTTATCATTTATCTGACATTAGAATCAACCGACCAAAAAAATTAATGACAAACTGTATATTTTAGGGGGCAGACCTGTTCATTAAACCGTTACCCTGAAATGGAATCAACCCCATGTCCTTTGAAAAAATGAATCAAATTGGACTTTTGGGTGAACGCTTCAATACACACACGATTGGGTGAAGCCGAAACAGTATAACTGCATTTCACTCCAAATATTCCCTCTAGACTTCTGTTGATTTGATTCTCATATAACTCCATATAATGAAATAGGAAATGATGGGTTTGGTTTACCCAAATTTCAATTAACGAATGACAAACAATAAGTAGAGGGGAAATTATGAACTAATATCGAAATCGTGAATAGAGAAAACAATTCAGGGCACATTGATGTCCACTTATCACAACACCGTGTCACATCACTCTGAGAAAAAAACTCCATTGTTGTGATATGTTAGCACACCCATCCAACACAACAATGAAAATAACAATAAAAAAACATAAGTATAATTGATCGACAAAACATGATAGAAAATACAGAAGTTATTTTCATTTTATTATGAATATTGGGTTTTAACGACGCACTGTAATGATGAATGATGTCTATTGACGTCGGATGAATGAATAATGAGTTGATAGTAATAGTAGGATGAGATGAAGGTTTCTCAGATATTAGGAAGGATAGTGGGAAGGAAGTAGTTGTGATCTACAGGAACTATTCCAGCATTAGCCTAGACTACACCAGAAAACCACGAAAAAAACCCTGTAAAGATGAACGGTGGCGGGGATCGAGCCAGATCCGATATGCCCCTTCACCTCCCGGATCACATGAAGCGAGTGCGTTAACCACTACGCTGCTTGTGCCGGTTTGTTAAATGTTAGCACACACAATGATACATTCACAACAATGAAAATAACAATGCGAAAAACATGGATATAATTGATCAACAAAATGTGATAGGAAATACAAAATGTATTGTATGACACAACTTTCTATGTTTTATTATATTGTCGTTCGTCGAGATCAAGCTAGTGAGAGGGTGGAAGATTTTTCACCTCCCGAAATGTAAATGCTTGAATTGTACATTCTCTTTGAAATCATTAAATTATTACCTCAAGATTCGTTGTTTATCAAAACAGTTACATTTTTTTATCTGGGGAGAAGAGGTGAATGGTCCTACTTCTCATCTTCAGTCCGTATTAGGGCAACAATGATTTTGTGTCAAGTTCCGATGTTGTAATAAAAGTAATAACAAATTTACTGACCAGTGTAGCACTAATTTGTTTAGCGCATATCACTCTGTTGTGATGATAGAAAGGAGGCAGTCGTGACCTGATTGTGAAGAACCACTCCAGTTTACACTTAAATAATGACTGAGGAAAACCACAAACCACCTTAGTCAGGATGTGACCATCCTGTTCTTCATTATAACGATTGATATAGATGGAATGATATATAATTGAATTCCCATCGGAACAAGTTCTGTATAGATTAAGCGCGATCATTCGAAATATTTTGAACATGTATCCACATTGGATTGAATCACTCTCAGGATAACTCAGATCTATTGGCGTAAAATTGTGCAAAATCGCACTGCAAGGATTACTACAAGATCTATTGGCGTAAGTTTTCAAGTTCAATTTCGTGTTCTCATTGACGGAAAAGCTTATGTTCAGCTCGGAAACAGAATAATGATTATTTTTTTTATTTTTTTTCAACAATATATATGAATCTTTATTGATCTCTGCCCATGTACATCGGGTTGCCTATCGACACAGAATAACAAACAAATCAAAATTCAGAAAGGATAATAGGAACATAAAAATACAATTTTGAAGATGAAGTTGATTTAAGACTGAAATATCGAAGCTAATTTTGACTGTATAAATGATCTCTAAGAATGATGATTGAATCGCGTAGTACGCTCACTTAGATATAGATCACTTTCGATTGTCGTGAACCAACTAATACCGGCACATGTGGCTCAGGGCTATTGCAATGCTCCACGTGACTATAAGACGAGAGTAGATCGGGTCTCGGTTCGATCCTTGACACCGTCCATCTTTGAAGAGTTTCACTTTGTGGTTTGCCTCTGTAAAAATACCCTTTCTTTACGATTACACCACGACAGTTCCCTTCCCATTATTCCCATCACATAATAAACATTTATCTCAGCCCACCATTCCATTCATTCATAACTCCAATAATAACACATCAATTAAACATACGACACTTACTTGTCATGTCCACAAAGTCCGATGAAGGCCTATGTGGTTGTAACTATTATGGTCAAATGCAAATTTTTATTCTCCGTAAAAATTATATATATAAAGTCATCATTTGATTTGAGTATATGAATTAAAATATTAAGGGTCATATCAATATACTATATGTGAGTGTTGAACAGAGAAGAAAAATAGTGGAATATAATTGGAAAATATTATGGATTACATTATAACCATTCATCCGAAACCATAAGGTCTTAATTATCATCACAGTGCATCGTTAAACCCAATATAAAATAACTAGACCAACCCATAAAGAAAAATACATGCAGTAAAACATGGATGAGAAATGTTCACCAATCTCATCACAAGGTCGTTAAATACGACCCTATATTTATGATTCCTGAAAAAATACGACCCCATGCACTTTGTTCAAGACACTCATTCGATTAATTTCATTGCTGTCTTGTATTCTTGTAAAAGCTTTCAGAATACATCCACACAGAAACTAATGTAATACATATCGTAATGTGGTCACCGACCCTCTTACAATAGATTTACATCGGAGGGGAAATGTTGGAATAAACGAAAAGGGGAGAAATACTGGAAAGCCTGTTATTCAGTTTCTCCATACACTTGTTGTCACAAGAGATGGCGGTAGCATATTAAAAGTTAAAACTAAGAAAACGCAACATTTGGGTTGGAATTGAGATTGGCGATTTGGGCATATTTATGGGAACGGTTCATGAGAAGTTATACACACACTTCTGATTTTGAAATCATTCAGTTTCAATCTTACTGTACTGCTTGTTGCTCATTTTTCGAATCGCTTAACAAATTGGTTTCACATTTTGATTTTCTGATTATTTTTCTCCATTATCGATCTGAAGATCTATATTATGGTTATTTTCTTCAAAACAGCTGATGCGAATCGGGTGAAACTTTTTGAATGTTTTGATATGATTGTTACAGGGCACAGGTACCCATTGGTCCTGACGACTGCTGAGCAGCATCACAATCCAGTATGTTTGTAGCTTTTTCTAACAAACTGTATTGGTACCACGGTTATCACAGGAGAGGGAATTAGTAAAAAAAAAGGAATTAAGTAGTGGAGGTAAAAGTGACCAGTCGGCATCGTATACCAAGGTATCCAATAGAGTATAAATAATGACATGGACCAAAATAATACGTAAGTTATATCTTTGGTCTATGATAATGGTAGTCTATCCTCCCCTCCCACAAAAAAAAAAAATCTGTTGGACTGGGCGGGCGATATTCTTTTCCAAGAACTCAAAATCTTGAGTTATATTCTATCATTCAATCGAACTAATGACGTCTGACCATATCGTATTATTTTTTCCTTTTTTTTTTATTTTTTCATTAAATTGAGCTTCCAAAAATATACGTTACCGCTATTAATATTCCCATGCATTTGTGGGTTGAAACTATCAAAACAGCTGATGATATTTTATATCTGGTACTATCGGAGTATATACATGTAACCACGGAAGAAAGACGATCTTCTACCAACATGAAAATCTCAAAGAATATTACCGTTGTATTTCAATAACTGTGATCATTTGATTGTGATATCATTCCTCAGTACGACGTTCATAAAAAAAAAAACTAAACCTTACAATACCTTCAAATGTTTGAATATTAATTGAGTTTATGTAATTACCAAAGTTGTTTTGAGATATTATTTGGTTGGTAGACAGCCATCTCTCGTGGATACGGATATATACAACTGCTGATACCTCTAACTTTGCGGTGAGAACGCGCTAGATGTATCTTACATACTGGTTTATTTAATAATGAGTTGCACATAATGTTAATGTAACGTGTGGTGAGATGGTCCATTTTCCAAATGTCGTTAACACGTCCGAAAATGTCGGTACATTATTATAGTCATGTAGAGTGTTACTTTAAATTAGGTTTGTAATAGTCAATTTTCAATCGATAGTTATCGACACTTGGACTGCAATTGATGCTAATGTATCAAAATTAATTTTGAATTTGGCTCTTGAAACGACTTGAATTATGCCGACATACCAGTGGAGTTAGTGACCTGATGAAGATTAGTACTTGAACTATTTTTTTCATCACATAAATTTGTTTTCCCGTCGTAAGATATCCAGAATTATTATTTTTTCGAGCTATTCTTTTTAGCTTCATTTTTGATTTTGTTTCAGGTTCCGATGTTATTAGAAAGAATAAAAAATCTAAATATCCACGTACAATCCAAAATTGTGCATGGCAATTATGAATTATCCAGCGGAATATTTTCCGGTAGTGGAATATATATATTTTTGACATAATCACTGAAATTTATTGTTCACGCGATATGAAGAAAAAAACATAGGTATGATTGAAACCAAATATTACATTGAATTGGTAGAAATGTGATAATTATCTATTGGATATTGAGCATGGGTATTATTACCGGCTATGAATATTATTCATTCATGGATCATTTTGGGAGAAATATTTGGAGACATCCATTGGTGAGCGTATAGTTGCAACAAAACGATATGTTCACGCCAAATAATGATTGTATTTCTTCCCTCAAGATCAATATGATGACAGGGTAAGATAAGGGTGGCGTGTTTGATGTCAATTGAGAGCGAAAATTATTTTCTTTACATTCATTTTCGAACATTATTTGGGCTTCAACATTATTTCGATAACTATAAAGGTGTATTCTATAGAATCACTAACATACAGCAGAGATCGCTCTTAGAATTCACATCACGAAAAATAATTATATATATATATATATATATATATATATATATATATATATATATATATATATATATATATATATATATATATATGTATATATATATATAAATAGCAAGCTTTTTAATTTCTGGAGAAGTGTTTGATTCTCTGTCAAACAAAATGCATATTTTGAATCTAATAATTATTTACGGTGACCAAGACAATGGTCAGTAATGGTTTCCGGATGTGAAAAATGATTAGATACGAAGATAACGTGAGTAAAGGTGTATAATCTTAAAATACCGACATTTAATCCGTGAAGTGTTACGCAAAATCACACTTGAGTGGTAATTATTCGTCTACAATTCAACAAATAACAACTAAGATGAAATACATTCTCATTGTAGAATGTATTTTATTACATCCATCATTTATATATATATATATATATATATATATATATATATATATATATATATATATATATATATATGTATAACTGTCTCGTTTTTTCATACTCCGAAATAATTTTGCAACATCTATTTGTGTTCCTTTTTTTCCTCATTGTAAATTACAGTTCGAAATTCACTATAAGCCCCGTCTTAATTAAACCTGACTCCTTGTTATCAAAAGTTGAATCATTTTCGAATCTCGCATTAATGCATTATTAATTATACATTTCCTACATACAAGTTTGGAGTGTTAGGGTCACTTAGCTGCTCTCCTGTAGCACCTGTTCTCGTTTAACAGTTGAATGTGTTAAAAATAACGTTATCTAATGATATGTTGAATACCTTGTATCAAAAATTGAGATTGATAGTATTGGGACAATGCCAATCTACTTCTTAATACATCTTACATTCATTCGAATTTACGGGAGTTATAATGAAAGAAATGAAATTGCTGGTTATATATGTTATCATGTTTATATAACATTTTCAATTTTATTCATAGTATAGTTCTCCTAGCCTTGAAAGGTTCAATTTCAATTTTTAGAAACCATTTATATGGTTTGAATGAATCGTGTGTGTGTGGGCCTGAATTTATCGCTCTTATATCATATGCATTTTTTTTCTTTTTTAAATAACTTTTTCGAATACTTTTTTTCCTCTTTTTTTTGATATTTCGTTTTTTGCTCTTCTTATTCTGATGAAGTGATCAATTGGAATATTCAATTTAATAGGTTATGGCCCAATATTATCATTTATTTTTTCATCAAACACTTTTGTATTGTCATTTTGCTCTATTTATTAATATGTTATTTCCATATTTATATTTTGTTATTCTGTGTCTAATGGGCAACCTTTTGTAAGGCAGAGACTTAATTTTTTTAATAAAGTATTTATATATATATCCTGATTGAATATAATCATATCTATTCCAATGATTCGAAAGGCATCACTTTCTTCGATCCAGAATTTTTCTCTTAAATTCAATATTTGTATTTCCATATATATTGTGATTTCAATAAACACCACCAAAATTGTAACTTTCCATGTAGAGTGGAAATTAGAATATACAAGACTATTATGGTATTGCTTCCTGTCAGTTTCTCAAAAATATCACGCAAACAGATGATTGCATACTCAAACAATCAAATCGAACAAAAAAAATCAATTGAACTCTGTGACAATATTTATTCCATTCTCTCTCATCACTCGGACCCAACAACAAAACCAACACTATCATTCCCCTCATCATCATAACACCATTACAACCAAGGGTCCGAACGAGAAAGAAGAGGGGGACAATGGACGAGCCCTTGGGGTGAACCTAATCACATATTGTAGTTACGTGATCTCCCGCTAAGTTCGCCCCGATCGCATCGTTCTTTGATCCTTCTATATACCAGTAGTATCCCATCGTACAGTGCATCTACCTTTTAGATCATCGCTACAACTCCAACAGTCAGCACCGTACTTCAAACTCGTGACTTCTTTATTAGTACGTCAAACTTTTTATACTACGACTAAACCACACAGTTTATCCAATAATCAGAACTAACTTTTATTACGATTAAAACAGCCACAGTATTTTTATATATATATATATTCAGAAAGTGGTTAACTTTTATTCAGGATTCATTCATATAAATATATATGGAAAAACGACTGTGGTTTATATACCTATATTTTCACAATTTGTACGATTTTTTGCTGAATGGTAATCGTTATTTAACGATATTCTATACATTTTTTCTTTCTTTGAAGACGTTTTGAAGACAGTATTAAGTAGCTAATAAAAAGCGTAACGAATTGGGAGACGCGGAGATAAAGAGGATCTTTACATTCATGTACAATTGATAGCGAGATAATATTGTGTTTTTTTTTTGCCGTGACAAATAATATGGACAAATTGTAAACGTTTCAATTCAACGTGTGATCGAGACTTTGAAATACACGGACGGAAAATTGGAGGAGACAATTTTTTAGTTATATGTTCTAAGCGTGTTCATCATTCAACGATAATGTCTGGATTTATAATGAGGTAAATATACATTTTTATAATTATTTATTTTGAGTGTTTTTCGACTGATTCCATTAATGTTTATCGACTACAACTCTGAACATCTGAATGTTGACTTCGTATTTGTACCTTTTCGATTATTTTCAATGGTACAATAATGAAGAATATAGATTAAAAAAGTGTGATATCTTCATGTATAGACCAAAATAACGATATCAAAAATCGTGCTTGGTTTCATTCCGAAAATGATCATTTCATAATTTTTGTTGAATGAATGATTATTCAAAAATATATATCAAAATGATAAAATTCACGGCATGGGATAATCAATTGGATGAGCTCAATAATTCACACAAACATTGTTTGAAATGTCAGATTCTGGGTGGAAATATTATTCAAAAAGCCATACTCTCTTTATTCATTATCAAATGCTAGCTTTTGTTCAATTAAAATATATTAAATTCATGAATGCTTCTGAATCATATTGAAATATCTAAGAACTCAGTCTAACCTTGGTATTATCCTTCAGATCCATAAACTATAGTTTTTCTTAATTAATGTAATCTTGAATTTATGTCACAAACATATCTTGCCTTGGCTATTACACGGTGCTACATCACATTTTATCAAAACATCTGTTTTATTGTTACATCTAGATTTTATTAGGGGTAGAATGGAATTGCATATACAATTACAGTAATAGGGAACGCATGTTCAAGATTGATAAGTATCACTGTTAAGATCATTGAAAGTTGATTTTATATAGGGTCAATTCTCTCCATTATCGTTCATTACATGGTTGAAGTTCTATCATGAAAACTATCCTATTCGACAATTCAAATTCTATTCCAAAGGTTATATAAGATGTATTTGATTTATTTCCACATTAGTTGTCTTGGAAAGAGCGAGAGAGAAGATCAGTGTTCTGAAGATTCATTACAAATATAAATCTCATACCAGATACCAAATCCATCAAACAACAGTTATATTATTGGTTTATAAATTAACATGCGGTAGCAACAACATTACAATCTTTTATTTCTATTTCGAACCACTCTGTTGGATACACATTTGCATAAACATTCTTGACCAGTCCTACTCCTGCATAATTAGGTTCTTGAACCGTGTCAGGTTAACTGATACAACAGTTCTGCAATTAACAAAAATATCATATAATTAATTGACTCATAATAGCTGTTATTATTTATTATTACCAGTATAATAATTGGACACCAAAAGTACAGACAAAACTCTTTTTCTTTCTTTTGTGGACTGTGATTTACTTACGACTTGAAACCATTTCGAGACGTATATATGAAAAAAACGACGAATAAACTTACACAGCAATTATTAGAAATTATATTGTCATGAGAAACACTTTATATTTCTAGTTTTTAATTTGTGAAAAACTGAAACTAAATGATTTCTGTTTTTTTCTTTATTATGAGCTAGATTGTTTATAGAACAAACTGATCACGATTGCATTAAGAGAAAGAGGAGAAACGTTTTATGAAACTGAAAAAGGGTGTAATGAGACTAGGCTACATAATGAACATGGATCATTGAAATCAAATGTTCAATTGTTGGACAAAAATGGATGTTGACAAAAATATTTAGAAATGTCGAGGACGAAATAACATTATGACTACGAATTTATCGAATTTTAAATGTTACTGAGAAGTTGAATGAGGTTGGTAAAAAGATAGTAAGAGATGATTCTCATTCAGGATATCAATTTTGAGTTTCAACGCACAATGCTAATTGATGAGAATAAATGTGATGAACATAAGGAGTTAGCTAACAAGGTTGTGATATGAATGACGTTTCAAAAAATTAATTCATTATTTCTGGAAGATTACTCAAATGAATTATCTAATATGTCCATATTTGGTGTATTCAATAACTACAGTATAGATTTTTTCTCATAATAAAAATGAAGGGGTGGTATGAGATTACGCTCTCGGAAATTCCTCCATCATCAAAAAATGAAAACAAAATATGTTGTACAAATTCCACTGAATATCATTCTTGTGAAAGTTGTTTCCCAAACGACGCTACCAACAAATAGGTTATTTGAATGAGCGGATGATTTGACTAAAGTTGACAGAAACTTCACGCGGGACTTGACTTCAGCATCTTAAAGTTGTCAATGAGATGACCGAACCATACGGAAAGAGATTTTTTGAAAAGAAACGTCATTATTCATCAAAATCTACTTCAAATCGGAGAAAATATTAATGCATTTGGTATCTTAATGTCGAGCATAGGGTAATGGAGAAGATTGATTTTCATATCAGACAGTTTTGGTGACCAATTCACCTAGAAGACTTACAACAAACAAGAAGAGCCGCTTGAATACAGTCTCACAAATTCATCCGCAACCTCATTGAGAAACAAGATTACGATGATGATGGAGAAATAGTTATCAGACTTCAGAAAACAAATGATATCTGAGAAACATAATCGAATTTTCGACGTTTATTTCCCGAAAAAAAATTCACCCCACTGTTTAATTCAATCAATTTAATTTCGAATCATCTCATTCTTGCTTCTTCGTATACATACATAGGAATACAACACCAATAAAATATGAACGAAATTATAATAATGATATATGGTAATGAGAAATCTTTAGTGGCAGTAGGAAATAGTACCAAATTCTATATTCTAGTAAAAAAATTCGTTTTGATCATAATATGTTTCTGTGGACTGATACAAAAAAACTCCTTCCATAACGACATGCTCGGAACACCATTCAAATACTGAATAGTTGATTTATATTTGAATTTTCAGTATAATCATAGAGCTGTTTGCTAAAAATACCCGCATATGGGTCTTCGAACAAACTTATCAATTACATTTTGTTGGACGTTTTTAATTTTTAATCAATTCACATTTCAAATTCATCTCTTCAAATACATGATCACACAATTTTAATTAGGTCAACTTTAAGATGGAAAGTATCAGAAGTGTTTCGTGAACTATCAATAATATATTTAATCGTGTAAAGAAAGGGCGAGAGGTGGACAGATTGAAAGAGAGAGAGAGGTAGAAAGGGAGAAAGAGAGAGAGAAATAGAGAAAGAGAGGGAGACTATACGCATGTTCTCACGCATGTTTTCTTTCCTCATTAGTTTTACGTGGTATTTTGGCCCACAGGCAAAAAAAACTTCTTTCCCAACGTGTGATGTACGGTCACGGCCATTAGTAAACCATCGTCGAAAATTGAATTTTATGTATGTAAATTATTATTTCTCTATTCAACCAATTCACTCTTTTTTTGACACTTTTCAACGCTATCGGTCTTAATAGGAGAACAATGAATCAACACAAAAAAAGTAAGAAAAAAAAGTAAGAACACAATAAGCCTAATGACAACAGAAAATGCACAGAAAAACGAAAGGTACAATATTAGAAATAATAGTAGAATAATATCACGACTGTTTGATTTAGAACATTCAGGTCCACGATTCCACACGAGAATGATTTTTTTCGAATTTTTTTCAAAATCAGCATGAAGTCAGCATGACAGAGTCGATTTAGCAATGTGTCGTTTTTTTCATAAAATAACTCTTGTTATGTTTGAGATGTGAAAAAAGTTGAGGCTTGAAACAGAGTTTTTTCAATATTCACACCGAACTATATGTATTTAACATTTTTTTGGGGGAAAATTGCATATATATACCATGGCTATGCTGCAACATATTTTCGAGTGATTATGTCTGCAGAACTGAATGGCATCAGTAATCAAAGTCAATGCATTCCACTCTTAAAATGTATAAAATTTATGAAATCTGCACTTTCATAAAAGTATATTTCCGATATTGCAATAATTTTAAGAAAATCACCACAGTTTCACATCTTGTCTAACCATATCTAACCTTACCTGTACTGAATGTAGCCTCAAATAACCCGAGGATTCAGGAGGTGCCATAAGAAGTTGTCGAACCAAAAAATAAATTTCAAACAACCACCTGTAAAGCATGCAGGCCTATACACATATCGTAGCTACAATAAATTCGAATATACAAAATATTCGAATAATTATGAAAAATTATAATATTAATTATTTTAATTATTATAATAATAATTATTAATAAGAATAATTATTTGAATGACCATATTATTTCATATTGGATCAAAGAATAATGATAATTGGTGAATAAATGAATGTATACATTGATACACGATTAAATAAATGAATGTGAACACCTAACCTATCCTCATCAAGTTTCAAAGTTCAAACTTTCAAATCTTCTGAGAACCATGTTAGACAATCCTCAACGAGCACAAATTGAATACATAAATAATTTCATGTCCGTAACAGTACTTGTATTCTTTATATTCAGCAGAATCTCAGTCACATCAAAATCACGAATTAAACGTATTATCACGAATTAAACATAAAATGTATACCACTAAGTCATGAAACCAACACAACGATTATTAATTCACTGCATCGATCGATCGAACGTCTCTACGATGCTTCAACGATAACGATCCAACGTTTCGACCCGTTATTACTTCAAGGAAGAAAAGTTCCGACGTGAAAACGAATAAAAAAAAAAAACATGGAGATTTCAGTTGTAGAAAATCATGTTGGTGTAATTATAACACGTGACTTTGACCATATGGTATCTTGAGTCTTGACCATAACACTAACAATGAACAGTTTATTAATTACGGTGACAACGATGTTTGAAGAGATAAAAATTATCGGATCAATAGATTCTATTTGCAAGGTCAGACTGAATAATTGAATAATCGTTTTAGAATACTGTTATTATTATCAATTAATTCTGAGGAATGTTTAAATCGGGAACTCTTCACAAAGAACAGCGAAATCATACAAGGAATTGATTTTATTTGATGAAAAAAAAAATGCCAACTATATTCCATAACGCAATATTCAGACAGGTGTTATACATTCTGGATGTTCATTAAATTCATGGATTTATTCATAGAAGGAAATAAAACCATTATTATTATTATTATTATTTTTTTTTTTGTTATGTAATCTTTTGACTTTGTGGGTCTACGATATCTGTAAACAACTTATATTTTGTTAAATGAAAAATCTTCTAAAAAAAAAAAAAAAAATTCAGAAACATGTATCACAACAGGGTCCATTTTATTAATTCGAAATAATCGTTACAGTGTATTCATTAAATAAATTAATATCACTTCTGATTGGAAAAAATATCGATTGTTCACCAGACCGATATTCAGAACAGTGTGATGGGTCAATTTGAGAACACTCTAATACAGGATTTGATTCTTGGAGTCATATCCGAAGAAAATGTTTATCCATAAACAATAAATATATAAAAAATTAAACAACCCTTCAATACACTATAACACTCTTTAAACTTCAAAAGGTCCTTCATCCTGTGTCTCAAACCATTTCACCATTTCATTATCAACCAACAATAAACCAAATGTCTGCGCATCCAATCATAATATGCTGTAATATTCTGTAACATGGATCATATGACAAAAATAAACGAGATTATTATTATTAAATAAAATATTATATGAAAACATATATTATAAGTGCTTCTTTACTACAAGATTGCTTCTTCAAAAGTGCTCATAAATTCTTGCACAACTTCAATATCGAACCGAGTGAAGGTTTAACGGCTAGTCATTGAACAAGTGTCACGGAATTATCGTCCAGAGATTAGGTGTCGGTCGTGGTCTGATAGTACGGGAATACGGTAATCGAACCCCAGTCACTTGAATGACAGTTCAGATCTCTCACCAACTAATTGAATATCACTCGGTTTCTTGGACAATATCCAAGCAACAAGCATGACAATGTTATAGTAGGGAACACGGTAATCGAACCCCAGGCACAGGAATGGCAGTTCAGCACGCTATAGTAATAATTGAATCTTTCTATACTTGTATGCATTCAAGAAGAAAGTCTTCCACCAACATAATAAACACAAATATCACCGATGAATTTGTATAGCTGTAATAGTTTTAAGTAATTGAGTAATTTTTGTGACGATGTCAACCATATGAAACGAAACTACAACTTTCAATATAGCGTTAAGTCCTTATGAAGAGTCCACGGGATGCCTAATCATCGAGATATCAGTTTTTTGATGATAACTTTTGAACGATATGAAATATCAAAATTTCAAAACTTATGTGTAAAACAGCTACTTCTAATAACTTCAAGATGGCATAAAATATTTAAAGATATTCATCTCATGCCACATAATTGTCTAGCGTAAAGGGCTAAAAAGTATTTCTTAGCCGTACACGCTTGACAGTTATGAGTTGATTAGTTATAACTTATATTATTAATTGATTAATTGATTAGACTCCATTCATTTTTGAGTAGTACAGTATAGCAAAACAACACAGAACTAACAATTTACATATAAGAATTCCAGAATGAGATCATTATTTAACAAAAATGAAACGGCGAGGTTCAGATACATGAGTATCTACTCTTCCATCTGATCTTATGAGATATGACTGAAATGCAAATGAGAATGTGATAAAAAAAACTATAATTCCATAAATGAAAAAGGAAAAAAAAAACAGAAAAAGATTATCTTGAAGATATTTGAAGAATTTTTGTTTACTCCGTATAATAGTTCTGATATCTTTCACTTATCAAAAACTATCACAAAGAAGCTGATATTTCGCTGAATCGACTCCCATGGACTTCTTAAAATTGCACCGAGATTGAATACCAAAGTTTTCACATTATTTAGATGGTAGACGACATTATACTCTCGTGTATACCTTCGAAGCAACAAGTATGAGACCACATGTTATAACCCAGATGGCACTGACCATTAACTCAACAATATCCCAGTATATTCTCACACATAGAAACTGCAAGGCCATTGTTGTACTATAATTACTGTTCCGAATCAAAAGGTGTAAAGAAACACGTCGTCACATTATAATAATTATTATATAATAAAGAATAGGTTTGTGATAAGACCGTTATAATACAGTTAGGTGCGGTTTAACAATTCGCATGGATGTAATTAAATATTTTATTTTTGTAGTTGTTCTGTTTTGTTGGGGTAGACAATGGTGGCTGTGGCATCCTGGATGTGACTATGTGGTCAATCTTGGATGAGAGAGGAGTGAAAATTGGATTGGAAATGTTCGTATGTGATTTGAACTATTGCTTTCATACATTTCACGAAGAGAATGCATGAATGCATACAAAAATCATGAGAATCTAGTCTTTTGGGTGAGAAGATGGATTAAAAAATGTGTATAAGTACTTGCAACTACAGAACTAGAAGGTTTTCTGCCTACACAACAAACATAAATATCATCACTGAGCTATGATAATTTTGTGTATATAATGATTTGTAGGAAAAGACATACAATAAGAAGTGAAACTGAATCTTTCAAAAACGACAAATTCGTATAGTAGCAGACACAGCTACCCCAAGTTTTGGAAATTATTTGATTCGAGACATATATATTAATAAATATATAAATATATATATTCATATTAAAATATATATATATATATATATATATATATATATATATATGTATGAATATATATACATATATATATATATATATATATATATATATATATATATATATATATATATATATATATATAAATATATATATATATTCATATATATATATATATATATATATATATATATATATATATATATATATATATATATATATATATATATTTATAAACGCAGTGCAAAATATTCAATAATATTCAATTCACATACTCTTGAGCCACGCCTGACATAAATCATGAATAACCATAAATGATTTAATCTGCTCTCAAGCTGAAAATGAAGATTCAAATTCCAACTCTGATATTATTAATTCGAATACAATGTATGTGGATCTCACTGTCATGATTGAATACACATTTCAGATTTTTTGAAACAATTAATGAATGACTGTAATATGAACATATGTTCAGTATGATATGCATAGAGTTGAAAACAAGTGTGAGTCCGTTTCCTGTTTGTATGATTGAATAATGGGATGGAATACCATTTGATATTATATCAATTGATATGAAATTAGTTGATGAAAACCAAGTAAGATAATAAGTAATAAGTTGATATAATACCAATAAAATTAACTTGAACTTGAATAATATGATTGCTAATGAGGTTGGCTAGTTTAGAGAGGTACAAAAAAGACTCTCACTTTTGATCAAAACTGTAAGTGGAGGGTGGTTTGTTGGTTGCACAACCCATAGGCCTATATGAATGGAAGTTCAAATACTATATGTGATATATTATCAGTTGGACTTCAGGTCCACTATCTTTCTCACTTCTGTTCTCCATAATATCCTCCTATCATCTGTAAGTAAAACATTCCATTTTGAGGGGAAAATATAACTTTTCCATCATCTCTGTTTTCCTATTATTAAATTCTTAAATTTGAGTCTGATTTTTGTGTTTCTTTAACTGACTAACATATTCAGTATTTGGCAGTATTTTTTCAGTAATTACGTATTTTTCAGAAAAATTGTCGATTTTGATCCATTTTATATCCAGATTGTATACAAGTTGAAAAATTCAATGGTAAACATCAGGGAAGAATCGAAATTTTGAACTTTAATATAGGACAATTTCATTGGAAGAATGAGGAATCGTCATAATACAGTCAGATGTGCTATTTTTTTTTTTACAGAGCGATCAATTAATTGAATTGTCTTCATACTTTCATGATAGGTGTGAAGATTTATGTGGTCAGAAAATTATTGTATATAGGTATCCACTGAAATTCACGGATTCGTTCACAGGATGTTTGAGGTAATGGAGACAGTATTTCTTCTCCATAGAAATAAGAGAATGATTAATAATCATTATCTAGTGAGAAGTGATGAGTGACACAAGTTAGTAGGCTTACTTGATAAGTACAATTATATCGAAAAAAATCATATCGAATTCGTCAAATTATGATAAATTGATATAAACATTCTAAAGAGTTCAATATATTTTTCGATAATGATAACGTAATAATATAATTTCTAAGAAGATTGGAAAATTTCCAACAATTCGGTTCTATATCCATATTTTGAAGCCCAACTGAATATTTATTCATCGAATAACAAATTTTATTCTCAACAAAAGTGTTGTTTCATGGTATTTCTCCGTCACATCTTATTCGGATGATTTGAACAAAGAATTATCTACTCATTTACAATTTTCTCTCGATTTGAAATTCACGACAAAATTGAATTCATCTCAGACTTCCTATTTTTCTTCTGTAATACCGAGCCTATTATCGTACTAAAGTTTTTCAAATGGAATTAAGCTTTGTTCTGGCTTGAACGAACAAGATTAGGTTATTTGTATTCAATTACTATGGTTTTGCTTTTATTTAGAATAAGGACTTTGCCACCTGTACATTGTACAAACTGTAAAGATGATAATAAACTTGTAAGTTTTCATAATTCGTATGGTGCATCTCGGTACTGGCACTGAGAATTATAATTTCACTATATTTCACTGTAGTAATACTCATTCTATGATATTCGTGAAACATTTCATTTCAGTACATCATGAAAAATATATGACACTCTTCTTAATGATTATATATAATATACAATACATATACATATATGGATATCAGTTACATGTGTACAATTAATTGATAACATATATAAATATCACCATAAGATTCACTCTCACCTTTATTCATTACTCATCTGGATTGAGAAAAAAATAAAAGTCGTAGAAACATTTTTATATAACTGAAAAAGTTATGATCCGTAACTTGCTATCAATTCATCAACTTATCATAGAATCAAGTCTATAATTGAACTCGAGTTTCTGGTTATGATATACTCTCATTCTCGGAATGAGGTTGTACAATTCGAACTGTGAGTGAAGTTCAAGTTAAATATAGACTGGGAAGTGTTTCCATTGTTTTCAAATGATATATAAAAAGATAAATATAATAACAAGGCATCACATTACATAATATATATACAAGGGTGAATTACAAAAAAGTGATAAAATCTCGGAGAGAGCATTGCTGGATGGTATAATGAAACACCTAACCACTTTATAACTGACTGATTTATAGCTAATATATATAATAAACTTATTGCGTCAATAATGAGAGTCGAGAGAATCAAGGGTCGGAAAACTACTACCGTTGAGAACGTTAAGAATATTATGCGAATATTTCATTCACATATATATATATATATATATATATATATATATATATATATATATATATATATATATATATATATATATATATGTAGATATATATATATATATATATAGATATATATATATATATATATATATATATATATATATATATATATATATATATATATATATATATATATATATATATATATATATATATATATATATATATATGTAGATATATATATATATATATAGATATATATATATATATATATATATATATATATATATATATATATATATATATAGATATATGTATATATATATATATATATATATATATATATATATATATGAACGAATTTAAAAAAATGAATATGAATAAATAGAATTTGAGTATGTCATCACGGAAATATACCACCTCGTCGGGGAATCGAACCCCGGACCTTTTGCTTGATACGTAACTGCTCTCAACCATCTGAGCTAACAAGGCGGGTATCTTTCAATACTATTAATTTGTGTGTTATGGTACAGATGGAAGTTGCATGAGGAGTATAGAAACATTTTGTCTGTTCAATAACTCAGTTCTAAAATGATTAAAATGATATAAAATGATAATTTAGATTTTTTTTAAAAGCAAGAGGTGGAAAAATGTATAAAATCATTTTGGAGAAACGATCCAATTCAATGGATATTCATGACGTCAAAATATTTCGTTCATGATTATGATGGTAGGTATATTTCTGTGATAGGCTACTCACAACTCTGAAGATACAATATTTATTCTCTTGATAGCTTCATACTATTAGTAAATATGTGATATTATTCCGCTAAAGAGCTAAAAATACGAACTGAAAAACGATTCTAAAATGATAAATATGAATCAAATTCATGATTCGTTCATCTTCAAAGAAATCGAAGTATAAAAGTTAATCCGTGAGTGAAGATCAAAGTAATTAAAACAAATTACAGGAACCATCACTGAATCACTATTACTTACGTTTCACTGCCACGATCTAACCGTGCTATAGAAATAAGTTCGGAAACCTTTCATGTTATATTTATAAATACTGATTAAAAGCAATAATTATCAAGAGATTGAATTTTTTCTGCGTATGTAAACTAGTTAAACGCGAAATATGCGTTGTAAGATGAGCGAGATATCTGAATAAGATATAATAACAGTCCTACATTTGCTACTTTATTGACTCTGGTATTCTACACACTTGGTCCTTCATTTAATTGCTACTTTATCTTCTCTGGTATTCTACACACCTTGACGAATATGAATGATATTTAATGCTTGGGCAAATATCGAATCTAGTAAGTAGTGAATCTTGGCTCATTTCCATATATTTGATGTATAAAAACAGTTATTTGAATTTTTTCCTTCGAAACGGCTGGTTCGAATTGCTTACAAAATGATGGTTATGTGAATCATTTATGTTTGAACACTCAGATTTTTTTGATTTTTTTCGGAGAGGTTTCATTTTTTCCTATTTTCTCACCCAGCCTAATCTTATGGGGTTTTTAAAAACTTTGACATGATATTTCTCAAAATCTAATCGACCGATTCATTCCACAAACTATACAGTTCTAAGTTGTAAAAGTTGGCCCGTACAAAAAAAAGTTTCATGTTGATCAGTCAAACCCTGCGACCTGTGCAGTGCTCAAAAAAAAAAAAAAAAAAACACACACAGACAAAGCTTCATAAGAGTGGGATGGAATCTTCGCTACGCTCATCCAATAAATTACCGGCTCCGACTTCGACTTACCACGTAGTGCTGTTGAAGCACGCGAGCTCAATGCGAAACTTCCTGCAATACTGTCGGTGAGTCGGCTCTCCAAATCGTTAGTGCTAATAGATAGGGGAGACGGTCGATCGGGCCCGCCAACAATCGTGAAGTGAAGTTTAACGGCCTAAAAACATATGAATAATTATGTTATATTTCAGTGGAATGTAGTGAAAGAGGTTGGGAAGATCAAGGGACGTATGGTTAGTATTTTGTGAGAGGGGAGGGGGAATTTTGAAAAATTCCACTGTGTAGAACGACATTATTCAAAATTGAAACAGGCATTGATATGAATACGCATGGTTTGACTTATTTTACAGTGTAACTTCCATGGAATATTATATTTTCAATCAAATTCGAGGCTGAATCTGAGTCGATCAGATTTGTGGTAATTCACTGAAATAGTTTGTTCTGCATTACAGTCTGAATTGATTATAAGTTATGAATATATAGTTGGCTTGACTTTGGATATTTGAATATAGAATGGAAAACCACAACTTTTCTGTAACAATCAGTTAAGCTTTAGATAAACTTATTTTTGAACTCTGGTTCGATAATTCAATATGATTTAGTGAGAAGTTACATGCAAACAAATAATTATTTATATTTCTTATGTATAATTGATCCAATATACCAATAGCAACAATCAAATCTATACCTTGTTTTTACCTGATAGAAAGGTGTTGGTTTTTTCTTTCACCTCATAATGTATTGAAAATGCACAAACAAGTTATACAAAATTAAGACACTCAAAAAGAAGGAATTATTAACGAAATTCAATTTAAACAAGGAGAATGAATTATAGCATGTTGGTACACTTGCACAAACGGAAATTGAGAAATAACATGACAACAAAAAATAACTCAACGAGGTGTTTTAACGTCTTAGAGAATTATGATCATTTGTAGAATAATGGTAAAATTGAAAAAAAACGAAAATATATTAATTTTGAACGTCATCATTTTTGCTATCGACGATTGCTCAGAAGTGACAATTATGCAATATGGTTTTTATGTGCTTCAAAACATCAGAAACAAATTTTCAGTATTGTTCATCGCATAAAGCTTGCATTTATTTAAGATACGCGAATATTTAATTCAGGTGTTATACATTTTTTTCGAAACAGGAGGGTTGAAATAATCTATTCGAAAAACACAACACGAACGGGAGCATAAGTCAACGACTAAGTCCGGAAAAAATATATACTTTGTTGAGTATATTTCCTATCAATTCTCAAGAAAAACTATAAAATAAGATATTTAATTCGTGATGGAAAAAACGTATTCACGCGATGGTCACGTACGTGTCTGGTCAGATATTTATGAATAATTCAATTCATTTATTGACTCATTACCATTATATTATTCGGGGTGGTCAATACTTGCGTGCGCATTCGATCTAGAACTGAAGTTGACTCCTAATCGACTGTTAAGAAGAGCACAATGGATGTATTAGTCGAGATTATCATTCCTACATTCAAATATATTTAAAACAAAAACAATGAAAGTATATAAAAATGTGAATAATTCAATAACAAACCGGAATCTTCTTCGAACGCATTCTTCAAGAACAGTAAGATGGAAAAGTTTTATAATTACATGAATCAATTGAGAAATTTCAAATATCGAAGTGTTGAAAAACTACCTTCAAACGGGTTCAAAATATTTTCCAATTCGCAATAATGAGTTGGAGTTCAAATGAGGTGTATGAGGTCATGAAATAGATTCACACTGTGTTTTGGCAGATATTCACAATTGCACATCACTTTTTGAGAGATGTTGATATTTGAGGAGATTCCAATTTCTGAATCACAATTTTCAATTATGGACACAATATTAAAACGGTATATATAAACATGTATATATACGGGTATTGAAAAGATGAAAAGATGAGAATAATGGATATTATAATTATATTGAATATTGGAAAATTGAATGACAAGATATGAGAGATAATAAGATTCAAAAATAATAATAACATACATATTTCATCACCATGCATCCACTTTGAACAAAAATCTATAATGAATAAAATGAAAATATATCTCCATAAACTTGAATGTGTCGGTATAAAGCTGCAGAAAGTATATCTAGATTTTATACTCGACTAATCTTTTCATAATTTTTATCATCTTTGAATAATCTTCGATCTATAAACCTGAAGATCGATCGTTATTGGCTATACGTCACGACTTACCATAGAACCGATTAGGATTATAAAGTATCTGCCAGCCGCATACTAAAGAGCATGCATTTGTGCACAACATCAGTTTACTTTTACCAATCCTTCATGCTCTAGAGCACTTCATTTTTACTTAAACCCATTAAGTGTATTCCAAGTATAAGACCCATAAGGATAGTATAGTTAGAGATTGATCAAAATTAAAAATAGTTTTCCCATTCTCATTGAATAAACGAATACTTTGTGAAGAAGTTGCTTAGAAGACAAAGATTGACACACTATTATGATTCGAATTGAAGATTTATAATTTTAATATCACAGAGTTATTGGTGAATTTTCGAATTTAAGTGATATATAATTGATATATTGAACGGTGATTTTATATTATACAGCATATCGTTATACATTCTTCATGAACACTAGGAAAACGTCACGTCGAGCTCTCAACCGCGGTGAGAGTGTGTACCAAGATGCATTGAAACCCTCGATGCATCTTGGTGTGTATGTACAAATTGAGTGTGATTCGTAGAAAGAAACTGCTTCACTCCGAAATTTCTCAACCGATTTTGATGGAATTTTCAAAACGTTCGCATCGTTCATGTAATACAATCTCGAGAAAATCAGGAATTTCTGAAAAATATGTTTCCCGTATTGTTTACTCGATCTTCCATGTTACAATACAATACACGAGTAGGCCTATGGAATTTCATCACATTGAAGGTATTTTCGATTATACTTTTTTGAACGAAAAACTAAATGTTGAATCATGTCCTAAAACTACACATTTCGAAGTCAGAAGTCAGTGAATACACTCAGAGTTTCAAGTTCCAGATCACTTCCAAATTCAAGTCAGTTATAAGTCCAAGTCGTGTTATATAAAAACCATTTTTTGATGATCAGTCAAATCATGTAACCTGGGCAGTTCGTACAGAAGAATCGAGCACAATCTTCTATAAGCGTGGCTTAGAGGTATTTGTTAACACTTCTCAAATAATAACCAAAATGTCCACATTCTGAATCGTTTGAATACATGAAAAACGAAAATTAGGATGAATTGGAAGAATGTGGAGTACCAAAATATTATTCTCATTCCCGGGGGATTTTTTTGTGATTTTTTTCTAGAAATAACTTCATTCTTCTGCACATCATGTACCACTATTTCCAAACACTTTTGGAGGAACATTATTCAGTCAGAATAATTAACATGGGATGAGCTGACTAGAGGAATGTTTCGAAACTTAAAAACAAAATTAACTGCCCCGTTATCCTTGATCCGACTTTTCCATTGTCAAATTTTCGATGTAAACAATCTAGATTCTAGAGTATTTTTCAGTATAGAAATAATTTTATAATTAAATATATTATGATAATGATGAATAATTAAATAATTAGATTCATTAAATTGACACCCTAGACACGTTTTTAAAACCACAAATTCCCAAAACACTGGTCCAAACTAAATTCCGTTCTTACATGCATTTGTCAAATTACGAGTCCGTTTACCAATAAACCCTCCGATCGACCGTCTCCCGTATAACATACCATCACCGCTCGGATGTTCTGCACCGTCATCACACGCGGGTATAAGGAATCTTCTTCAAGGTGATCGTTACTGCCCTGGTCACGATCCAGTGTAATGCCTATTACCATAATTATTACCTGGGTCGATAATTATAGATCCAAGACCAGTCAAACGTCAAAGTGCATTGTTTCGTTAGTCTAAAACATGAAGTTTCTTCCTAGACATGGTAGACTATTGTGTTGTATAGACACGTTCGGATGAGAAGGAAACGCGATACGTGAATACTGAAACGGGTGGATCAGTTGATAGCGCGCTGAACCGTTGGATAGGAGATCGGGGTTCGAATCCTGTCACGGTCAATCATCCTGACAGAGACGGGTGTAACTGTTTTGATGTGGTTTTTCAATAATTATCGAATAGATGGAAAACACTTTTTTTTCGATCCACACATTTTGAGTACATTCTTCATCCAGTATTTTGCGCACGGTGATCACAATTTTGTGGATTGACATTTTCATCAAGGTGTGTAGTGTTCTCGAGTACATTCAAAGGACATCACAACTCTAAAACAAGATCTAAGTTAATAATAACGATATTTATCTCTATAATTTTATATAGAACTAGAAATTATCAATGTGACAAATTTCCATATTTTTTTTGTCCTTCAAAGACCATGAGTTATGACGTAGGCTTTACTGATACTCAATGGGAACATGAATAGAATCAAGTAACGTATACAACATGACACAGAAAAAAAACGTGTCCTGGAAAACATATGAATAAATTATGACCTCCAAAACAAATATAATGATTTTGATTTTTCTCTGGAATTATGGGAATGAATATCGTCATCATTTGTAAGAATCTAATTCCAGAGTTGTGATGTCCTTTAATATATTCGAAGGTGTGTTGTGTTTCCGAGTAGACTTCATACAAATAAATCTCGCTCATCTTAAAACGCATATGCTCCGTCTGCCAAGTTTGAAAGTAGTAACTATCTTACCCGCTGCATCTGAATCTGTATGAAGGTAAGAAAATGCACCTGTTCCAACTATGCGGATCCCAATTAACTGCAAAGCTAATCTCAGCTATATCTTAGTCCAGTCGGGTATACATTGTTTCATTTGTCCATCGAGAATATGCTATTATATTATGTTGAGGTCTATTCAAATCGCGGCACATTGTGATGGTAAGACATGGGTAATGTACGTACTTCTCGGTATTACAGCTCATTATACCTATCATTATATTCCTTTCTGTCTTTCAAGCTTCATTCTCTCTCTCCATCTATATTACCTCTTTCTATCCCCATCTTCCAGCGTTCCATGATTTAATGCAGGTTCGAATTTTTTTTCTTGAAAATATAATTTTTTTCCATTGAATTACATCAGGGATTTCATGGGGTAATTACTTTTGCGTTTGTGTAGTTACTATATACAATATACTCCATTGAAACATATAGGGAATACATAACGTGATGGAGGACTTGAATAGTATTTTCTCACCGACAAAATACAAATTTCCTTCTCATATAAGACAGAATTGAAATATCATCCAAGTACGGTACATCAATTCTCAGGATTTGTTGAAATATAAAAATAATACAATGTGCATGTTACGATGTGGTGAGACTGTCACAGTGGTCCTTTAATCCTGCCTTGGAATCCTTAATTAAAGAACAAACACTCAGACAAGTTTACGATAATAATCCTCCGAAGATCTTTACAAATTTTGAGACATCATCTTCACAGCCTTCAGCTTTGATTTTCGATCTCAGATCTATTTTTTATTGCGCACTATTTTTTTATGGATATTTTATCATCATATTCTCATCATCCCATTCTTTTTCATTTTTTTATCGAACATTATGAGCTACATCAATTTCTTTCTTTTCGTTCATTCTTCAAAGTTATCATCATTTCAATCAAATTTCGATTGAACCATTCCTGGATTTCATCAAGTGATATTTTGTTTCTCGTCTCATTATTATTTTATTATCATCTCAAAAATAAGAACATTGTCAACTTTTATATTTCAATCAATTGATTCTCATTCTGTGTTGATGAAATCCTAATGTGAGACAGAATCTTGAATAAAGATGTATATATATATATATATATATATATATATATATATATATATATATATATATATATATATATATATATATATATATATTTATATATATATATATATATATATATATTTATGAATATATATTCATTATATATATATTTCTAAATATATATATATATCTATATATATATATATATTTATATATATATATATATATATATATATATATATATATATATATATATATATATATATATATATATATATATATATATGTATATATATATATATATATATATATATATATATATAATAGATGTTGGGCCATATATCAATCAAATATGTCAATTAGAACAAGTAAAGACATCTTGAACTTTTTTCAATTTTCTCTCTGAATTTGAGACAAAAACTAAATTCCTTTGTTGTTAATCTACTATAGTTGACTCAAGGAATAAAATGTCTAGTCGTTCAAATTTGCAGAAGCTTGTATACGCGTACAGAAGTCATATGATTAAATTGTCAAATGTCATGCTGGAATGACAAAACATTCGTCTTGCTTCCATCAGGTGACAATCCTCACTCTACGAAAATAGAAGGGTCGAAACATCCAACCGATGATGGTGAATGATCGAAAATAAACAGACGATCGAACAGAACTCGTGAAATAGATAAGAGACAACACTCACACATACTCACATGTATATATTTTTTCAATAATGTAAATAACATACTATGAGTTTCGCTGTAGACAGACATGCATATATTATAATATCTTGTTTACATTTTTCACCAGTATTATTATTTGTTGAACGCATCGCTAAAAATAAATATTAACCACTTCTTATTTTAATTGACGTGTCCTTAAAGATGCGGCTTACCTGAAGGTCATGGGCCAAGGTCATGGTCATGTTTTGAATGACTAGCGTATACGTGTGTTTGAAGCAAGACTGACCCAAGTTGAAATTTAAGTAATTGAGATGTCGGATTTTGATGGGTCTTAGTTTTATGATCGATGAATTTAAATTGAAAAAATGATGTATTTTTAGGCCCTGCAATATGTTTGATTTCATTCAGATGATCATTCATTGGTATCGAATGTGATGAATGGGATAATATTCTTGGGTTCATGATATAACCATGGAAATTGATAATTTATTGATTTTGTATTCATGAGTCGTGTATAGACTAGGCCTACCATTCAACTTTTCTACTGTGACTTCGATTTTTTTCGAAGCAAACTTCCTACAATGCTTTCAATTTTTTTCCAAAATTATTGAAAAGTTCTGATGGAAAAGTTCAATGCTGCTAAAGATTCACATTGAATTTGTTGACGTCATCAATATATTTCAAGTTCATCTTGTATCTTGAGAAATGTTCTGATTCCATTCAGAAGTGGAAAAAATATATTGAAGCTGGAATTAACAATTATTACCAATGTATGATTGGACATCCGAACTGTCATCCAGATCACATTGAAAATGATCGGAAAGTATATCAATGATGAGCTATATATATATATACAAAGACAAGAAATGTCGAATAAAAACGAAATATTCACTTATGTCCTTATTAACCTCAACGATTTATGACGTCACGCGAGTGAGAACACTTCAATTTAATTACAGGTGAGATGTTGGATCTCCGCAATACTAATTTATTGCACAAAAAAATATACGATCTTGAAGTTTTTCAGTTTTTTTTTATTGATGTTCATTTTCTTTTCTGGTGAGGTGATTTTGAAGTGTGGCGATGTAATCAAGTATTTTTAGCTATGACACAATTTGAAATTCAATTAATTTTGAAAAATAGATGATGACCAGCATTCTGAAGTGGAACTAAAAATGTTATCGGAATGAATCTTGTAGGTCACAATAAGGCAAATATTCTGAATCTTGTTCCTTAAGATGACTCAATTTGATGACAAGCTGAATACAAAGTATAGTACATATCTTCAATGATGGACAAAAATCCGATTATCCATTCATTCATTTCAACCTCACTTTCGATGGAATTGAGTGAACAAATTCATCAGTTACATTTCACCAGAACCAGTTATTAAACTTCAGGTTTTTCTAAAATGGCAAAACCTCTCATTTTTTTTAGAAGAGAGTATCTTCTTTCTCTCAAATCGAAAAATGTATATACGTTCTGTTCGCGACTATACATCAACGGAATGAAAAAATGATGAAAACTCGATTGATGAATATTGATTATTTTCGAATTCAGCGATTGGATCATCAGTTCATAGCTTCAATTCCCACTAATATTCATGATGCCATGAATATTTCAGAGAAGGAAGATAATTCTGAAATGTATATTCCTGGAAGTGCGTGCATGGTTATATTGATCAACTCATATTGAATAATGGATATTTTCCACAGTTTGCAATATGGAATACGAATGTTATTCAAATGAAATTATTGAACTATAAATTTATTCAAACATAATACTCGTGAAAGCCAACATGAATCTATATATAAATATATATATATATATATATATATATATATATATATATATATATATATATATATATATATATATATATATATATATATATAGATGAATATATATGCTATAGAGAGAAAATCATTTTTATTGACGGCTGTTCATCTTCTTGATGACTGACCATGAAGGTCCAGCTTACTACGAATTTGGAATTGTAATTGCCGAAAGTGAAAATGAGTTATACAAATATAGTGATAAGATCAGAAACTTAATTATTATACAAAAAAAAAAATATTAGAATTCAAGTAGATTGAGATACGCTGAAGAGATGATTGTGGAGAATATGTGATGATTTTCCTAATATTGTGGAAACTATTTCTTGAATTAATGATTTTGATACCGGTATATTAAATGATTTGAAAAAAGTAATAAAAAATGTGGGAATAGCTGCCCTTGCTCTAAGAAGGAGTCCTACAACGTCCCAGTATTCCTCAGGAATTCCATAACGTTCCGCGAGGTGAGGAATACAGGGACGATATATCTCTTTCTTCTCCGCATCTACTTCTTCCGCGTGCCCCACTCCCTTTTCAAACCTAATAGTGGGGTCGAGACCTAGAACTTTTTCTCTGTCTCCCCGTATTGCGACAATGTCCACTCTACGGTTCGAACCTGAGGCAGAGTGACAATGCACCTCCTGGTGCACCTCCCATTTATTCATTCTAAATAGGTCAGCGATCATTGTTCTGATGGTGTGATGGCGGTTATTCCGCAGCAGTTCACCTTTCCGGCACGACCCGAGGACATGGGCAATTGTTTCGATCTCGTTGCAGCCTGGATGGCGGCAACGGTTGCCCTCGAGTGATCGTCCGGGAACGGCTCGAAGATATTTATATATATATATATATATATATATATATATATATATATATATATATATATATATATATATATATATATATATAAAATCATTCTTCTAAAATCATTCTCTTATATCAATTTATTCATTTTGTGTGTTATGCTTTTTAATGTCTGTCCATTGTATTCTTTTATTCTTTTCGACTGTTGAATTTTGTTATTTTATGTTATTTTATGATATTTTGGTTATATTGATTATATACCGATAATATGACGTACCAATATCATGTAATTATGATCAAGCATGGAATAAAAGAATTATTATTATTATATATATATCAATATATCAATAAATAATATATCATATATATGAATATATATATATATATATATATATATATATATATATATATATATATATAAACATATATATATATATATATATATATATATATATATATATATATATATATATATATATATATATATATATACACATTCAATGATTCATGAAAAACCCATCAACAATCAGCTCACATGGGGGTACGAGAGAGTAATTCATGATGAACTCTATAATGATGATATTTGAAAAGACGTTTAAAAACACATTATTACATCGTGACTTAAACCCGTGCCCGTCTCACTCTATCAATCATTTTACTGTTCTACACTCGCTTCATTCTCATTTGTTCAACAGAACGTGATAATCTATTCTACCAACAAACGAATGTGAGAAAATATCACAAAAAAAATCAATCAATATAAAATAATTAATACAAGGCACACCTTTTTTTCTCTCGATTAGTATTTAGTATTCATTTCAACTCTTCTATTGGACGGCTAATAATATCTACAACTGGGCATAGCGGGGGATTTAACCTCATGTATCAATGGCATTTCAATTACCTGGAGGCTATTTGAGAGATCTTGTATTAATCATCAACGCAGCTTTTTCTTTCAACACTTCTATCTTTTCGTTCGATCTTAGCTCATCTAGCTGGATGAGTGTATAAGGATAGATGATAATAACATTGTGTTAGTGTTGTGATGGGGAACTCTCGGTTTTATTGAGATTGATTTAGAGATAACAAGATGAAATGTTCAAAGAGATGATTTGAAATTAATATTTTTAATATCAATTGAAAGATAAGTTGATTTTAAAAGTTCCGAGATTGATTCAGGGATGAGAATTTCATAGAATTTTGATATATGGATTTAATATGATTCCCAATGTCTCAAGTCACGCTAGTATAGATGTGATTTTTGTTCATATGTTCAGTAATGAGTTTTTTTTTTTTGAGAAACTCTCAGTTTAGTTGATCAAATAGCTCAGGATGTTCGGTTTATGAATCACCGTGGTGAACGATTTCATGGTCATCCAAATTTCATGATTCAATCTATCCTAATATGGAGATTTGTCGTGCTTTTCAGTTGGTTGTGAGCATATTCTGATGCTTTCTTTCATCAACATCAAGATTGTTCATATCACCTTGTCGCTTCATGAGGGTGGATCGTGCCTCAGTTCGATTTCCGCCACCATCCATATTTACAGTGGTTTTACGAGGTTTCCCTCTGTAGTCTAGGCTAATGCAGGGATGGCTCTTACATTATAGACCACGACCGTTTCCTTCCCATTACAAAAAAAGCTACATCTCATCATCCCATCATTTATTCATATACGATGTCAACAGATATTAGTCATTTTCAGGGTGTGACGTTGAGCCCAATATGGATGCAAATGTATATGAAAAAAATAGTGGGCAGGTAGATTCTCAACTAGAGTGAGAATAGTTAGTGTTCAGTTAATTGAGAATAGTTGGTAGTTATGAATCAATATTGTGTGTTTTGAATATATTAGGCGTAAGAGCGGTCACATACGACCAGACTTCGCCAATGTAAATGAGACATAATGAATAAATACTGAGCTTTTTTCATGGAGTAAGCAATATAATGGTTTTGGTTACCCTCAGTGATGAGATGTGATGAGATGAGATGTTAATGATGCGTGATCGAAAATGCCATTTCATAAACTGAGAATAATCAAACTTTTCAACTCTCAAAAAGTATACATAATACTGATACTAATATTAGGCTTATTACTTCGAATATATGTGCCAATATATGTCATTTCATTTCATTTACTCATCAGTCCAAATTGATCATCGCATATGATTAGGCGATCAATATATGACAAGTCATGAAAAATACATCAAATAAAATAAAGTAGCGAAGTGAGTGTTATTTTTATGAATAGTCTACTTGACACATACAACTTTGTCCAGTGATAAAATATTAGAATTTAATGATGAATAATAAACTATACATGAATATGAATAAGAAATACTACACACATAATTGTGCTATTTATTCAAAACTCAACAATTAATCGACCTTCTGAGCAAATGATGACAAAAAAAAAATATCAATACATTCCATTTTGATATAAAAATATATGAATGAAATATTCGACAAAGCAGATAAATTATAAGTCAGATATATTCAAATCTTCAACAACATTTATGATCGCATCTCTGAAAAATATTCTCCAACACTGTAGAGTGATTTTCTGACTAAGAACTGTTTTGATATATGATTTACACTTTTCCTTTCCGAGCGTGTTCATATGTTAGTCGGAATCAATTAAAAAGAATGCTCGTTCTTAAACTAATTCCATCTACTTCCTTCCAGTACAGTCGTATTCATCTTGAAACCCTAATGAATATATGCTGTCATAATTATATACCAGTTCAATGCCTCCAACCACAAACAAATTACGCGTGCATACTAATTATATCTACCCCACAATTATAAATGCACTCTACTATATTGTGTTCGATGCATTTCAAGTGCAACTGCAATTGCGCTCGATGATCGTTAACCATACAGAAGTCACAGCATGTTGCCGCACTGTCTGTAATTATTCATCTTAGAAAAGTTGTTTCAGAAAAATTTCCGTTTTTTTTAATGAGGTCGACACTACCAATCGTTATAGATAATGGACAGAATAGACTGACAATCGTAGCCGTCGAGTTGCCAACACGTGAACAAGAAATGTTTACGTATCTCGCTTTTGTCTAAGTTGAATGTACGGATGGAAAACCAGTGTTGTCAAGAGTAAGTTAAATGGACGCACGGTGCCAAATTTGGTGAAAACTAATGGGACGGGTTTACAGTATGAAATGGGGTAGGGCGGGAGTGAAAGAGGGAGGGGGGAGAGGAGT
>OZ023337.1:14134720-14149720 GCA_964007535.1 Brachyptera risi | reverse complement strand
AATGGGTCGGTCGGTATGTGAGTTAGTTAGAACATAACTGAAATTACGTCAGATTAAAAATGATGGAAATAATCGTTTCTTTTTTAGTTCATTCGTTATTTTCTGGATACTCATGAGATGAACATTTATTTCCAGTCAAGAAATAACAAGAAACATAATTTGTTAAAAAGCAGCATGCATGAAATTAAATTATTTCATTGCCAGTTGAGAGTATTTTTTCAGAAATAATGATGTATTGATAATTTCACACGTAATAAATCTAGGTGGTTTATATATATATATATATATATATATATATATATATATATATATATATATATATATATATATATATATATTTATATATATATAAATATATATATATATATATATATATATATATATATATATATATATATATATATAAATATATTTATATATATATATATATATATATATATATATATATATATATATATATATATATATATATATATATATATATATACGCTGTTGCTGAAAATGTATTTCGCTTAAGAATATGATTGCACAATAAAATCACAGGTGATGATGTTTTTATCACAACAAGTCAATTGAAAATATCATATCTATCAGGATGCAATTTTCTCATCGTTAATTTTGAAATTGCGGAGATTTTTTTTTTTTATATATCATTTAATAAATCATTTATTTATGACAGCTGTTCATCTTCACGATGACTGACCATGAAGGTCCAGCTTACTATAAATTTGGAATTATAATTCCCGAAAGTGAAGAGGAGTTATGAAATTATGGTGGGGAAATGTAAAACAATATACTTGATATAATTGACTAATAATAGAATTATTAGAATAATATAATTAATATAATCAGATTTCAAGTTGGTTGAGAAACGCTGAAGAGGCGATTGTGGAGAATATGTGATGATTTTCTCAAGATTGTGAAGACCATTTCTTGAATGAATGATTTTGAAATATTACCGGTGAATGATTTCAGAAAAGCGATGACAAATTAGTTCATTCTAAATTAGGAATGAGCTTGAAGAAGGAACTCATTACGATGTGGAGAAATCAAATGTTAAGAACTTTTGTTGAGAATTTCAAAAATCTCTATGAGAATTATGAGCATCAATGGATTGAATCGGATGAAATTTAAAGTCAGTCGCAATATTCATCAAATTCGGTTAGATTTCACTCATAAATGATTTGAAAATCTGTTAAACATAATTTGAACTAGAGATTTCCTATTTGTGTCGTAAATTTTCCCACATATCAGAAGCAACTCTGATTGGAAGTTATATTCTTTGTTCCTTATCACCTCAAAACTGATAAAATATTATTGTTCTCCAATTATGGTAATGAATGAAAGTAGGATCGTTCGAACGGCGCTACACAAGTGCGATCTCAACACCCCATTTTAATTATTCGAAGACAAACAACTTTAACACCAGGACTGCAACGTATGTGACAGTAATTTTCCACCGCAGAAAAAAGTCTTTCAGTTTCAAAAAGTCCAGAGCACATCATAAGTATAAAACGTTTTTGTGATATATCCGGAGATTAGCAACATTGGTATTGAGAGTTACGAATGTTGATATCTTCCACTTCGAACTAAAACTCTCAGGCAATTTTCACTCCTTCCCATCAACAGCAAATGTGAAGTTTATCACTATACACACAGAAAAAATATATAGAGATGGACTTGAATTGGAACAATTCGGCCAATCACTCCACTAATTAAAGGTCGTGGCCGATCAGTACTTCATCCAAGCAATTGCTTCGAGCACTGTGAGAAACCACGAGAATCAAAGTCAGGATGAATAAAGAAGGTGTTTGTTGGTATTTTCTTCTTTCAACTCCTCTTGAAATGAAAAAGTATTTTCTTAGATATTTGAATATATATAAAAAAAAGTTTCTCGGTATTTTTCTCTCTAAACTTCTTCTCCTCATGAAATAATCATCATAAATCATATTCGGTACCGTTTGTGAATAGGACAGAATCACTATTCGTCAATTCGTAAATCAGTAGGCATATTCCCAGTTATCACCCCGTCAATGACATTTCCGTCACTACATTTCAAGAAATAATACGAATTACCAACTGATCTACATCCGAAAAAGTATATACTCTACATATTATATTACATCACTAGTCAGCACTAGTCATCACTAGTGCATCACTAGTCAGCACATGAACTACAAACTTGATAAAGTATCACGCTCTTCACACAAAACTGTTTTAAAAAATTAAAACTAACATATTACAAATAAAAAAGTGTGATTGTTTGCTACGACTCAAGTCGATAAATCAGTTCTACTTTATCGACTATCACAATTTAAGAAGCTCGATTGTAAAACTGGGAATCAAAACTAACATAATTATCACAAATGAAAACGTGTGATTGTTTGGTATATACGACTCAAGTCGATAAATCAGTTCTATATAGCGTGGAGGCTGTACTACTTTTTCGGCCATCACAATTCAAGAAGCTCAATTGTAAAACTGGGAATCAAAACTAACATAATTATCACAAATAAAAACGTGTGATTGTTTGGTATATACGACTCGAGTCGATAAATCAGTTCTATATAGCGTGGAGGCTGTTCTACTTTTTCGGCCATCACAATTCAAGAAGCTCAATTGTATTTTTTTTTTAAAGAAAGCATTTGCCGCCAAACCCGCATGTAATTACATTCTGAAAGTGTGTGCAAAACTCCAATCATCCTCAAGATCAATTACTACCATTTTAAGTAGTTCCAATTAGCAACAATAATTAGACACGAATATAATACTCGATTGGTAAGAACGGTTCATAATATGAATTAACAAAAACAAAAATAGAAAAATATACGTCTGTTATACCAGTTTCTCGAACCTATTGATACAAATGGAAAAAAAAAGTATTCATAAACGTTTATTCATCGACAAAACATCTTTCACCTGGCGGCTAGACATGGTAATAAATTTTAATGGCATATCTTTACGTTCACTTCATACCACTTACCTTTAATCACATGCTGATTACCATAGGCATCGATCAGACAAACACATAGCAATATTCGAAAATACATGTCGATATTTCATGTGTGAACAGTACGGGCATGAATGTCGCCGGTATCGATCGTCAGTCTTTGCTATAAGTTGATACCAAACGATCGGAAGTTTTGAACCGTCAACAATCATGGAATAATGTATATTTATATATGAGCGAACCTGGAATGCGTACATATGCAATAAATTATTGAGGTTGGCGTATGTCAATTATGTCACCAGACCGCTGGATAAGAATAGGTAGAGTGGAACAAACTTCTCATAGGCTTCATGCACATATATTCAATGTTCTATTGATTATTAATTCCAATATACAATACGATTAAGATGAATAATTAAGTAATTTGGAATGATCAATGATTTTCGAATATTTCCAGACAGAGAAACTGGAATGTTTTGACGTTGTTTTGGTTGTTATTTTGGTTGTTGTTGTTGTTGTTGTTGTTGTTGTTGTTGTTGTTGTTGTTGTTGTTGTTGTTGTTGAGTGGGACAAAAGTAAAACAGAGCGACAATACAGAAATAGTTTTTTTTTTAAATATTGCCGCCGCTTTCCTCATGTACACTCTCTCTCTCTCTCTCTCTCTCTCTCTCTCTCTCTCTCACTCTCTCTCTCTCTCTCTCTCTCTCTCTCTCTTATCACCTGAATGAGTCTAAATCAATCTGAATCCACCCAATATCACTGACCTGAACTGATTGAACATAATCTGAAACTGACATACTTTGACTTGAAAACAAGAAGTGTGTATCCCATATAAAACGCAAAATGAAAATCTATAGTAAGGTATATAGTTAGATCCTCTTCAATTCAATTTCGAGTTCAATTTCAATGCTTTTATTTGCCAAGTTGATTATTATATTCTGTAAATGGGTCATGATGATAAGCTCATAAGGGGATAATCAAAATTTTCAGTTCGACTCATATTATTGTGTGCGCAATGCTGAACCGATATGAAGTGTTTCTGCTGTCGACTGGGATCCAACTGTTGGCAGCGTTCAAGTTTTTTTTTGTAATAAAAATGTTATGAAATCTCTCCCAATTTACGCGATATGCGTGTGAATATTCTATTTTCAATATCATGACATTTATTTTTGATGGTAGGGTGAATGTGAATTGAAGATTTTGATTGCAAGATTTATTTCGATTCAAATTGACTGCTCAACAAAATAGAAAAGAAATACCTGATTTTATTGACAGCAACTGAATAATTGAGAAAGTGTCGATAATTACGTGATCATATCGCACCCTTTTGAGCATCTGATGTTTTTTTTTATGAAAAGTGTTGTGCTGGTTATAGTTAACCTCATCCTTGGAACCATGATACCCTGAAAATTCACAACGACTATCATATATGTGTTGTTCTATATGTGTTGTTCTATATGTGTTGTTCTATATGTGTTGTTCTATATGTGTTGTTCTATATGTGTTGTTCTATATGTGTTGTTCTATATGTGTTGTTCTATATGTGTTGTTCTATATGTGTTGTTCTATATGTGTTGTTCTATATGTGTTGTTCTATATGTGTTGTTCTATATGTGTTGTTCTATATGTGTTGTTCTATAAGTGTAGTAACAAGTTGACTTGACATATATTTTACATTGATCCTGATGTTTTCAATTGTATTATTGACAGATGAAATGTAATAATCTCCGCGGAAAAATAATGAAATTAACAATAAACAATAAGCAATGAAAACACGCGGTGATAATTATCTCCATTTAGTTGGTAGACGACCTTCTTCTTTTGTCCATATGAATAGGCCTATGAGATAGCTTCTCAAAATCTCGTGTCATAATCGAATCACTAAGTATGGATTTGTCAACGTATTTTCGATTCCATTTTGAATTCATTACCAATTTTGAAACTCATTTTGGTATTAATTAAATCTCTTGAAAATATAATTCGTTTTTTTGTGAGTTGAAACTCGATCAAAACGCATGTTACCGGGAGCCTTATTACTGAGATTATGAGATTATAATATGGGATTATACAGGTGTAATTCTGGTGATATCATTGAAAATAGCTGATTGGTATTCTCGAAACACTTTTCATATATCATCTCATAATCTCAGAAATAAGGCTTCAGCTGTGTACTCACCCTACCCGCAGAAACGCCACCAACTATGACTTTCACCTATGGTGATGCAGTCAGTCCGAAGAAACCACAAATATCAGCCATGTTATTTATATGAGAGTCGATGCACCTGAAACAATAAAAGTTGAAATATTTTACTATAGTACTTGTATCGAAGCAAGAAAACCTACCAGTACCACTGAGTATATGCAGTGAACAAATCAAACAAACAAATCAAATGAACAAATCAAACAAACAAATCATCGCATCCATATTATTGGTATTTTGACCAATAATATTTTGCAATAATATATTATTAGGATGAGAATATATATTCATATATATATATATAAATATATATATATATATATATATATATTTATATATATATATATATATATATATATATATATATATATATATATATATATATAAATATATATATATTTATATATATATATATATATATATATATATATATATATATATATATATATTGATTAGATTCGTATATATATGTTTGAACGGATATTATTATCACTGAAAAATACCACTTCTTCGGGAATAGAATTTCATATTTTTTGTCTAATACACGACTGCTCTTTCCATCTGAGCTGGCGAGGAAGGTCCTCCTCGTTAGTTCAGATGGAACTCATGGAAGTGAAGTTCTATATCAAGCAAAAGGTGTGGGGTTCGATTTTCCGACAAGGTGACATTTTTCAGTGATGGTGATATTCATTTTATCACCATCACGTGCTGTACTTTCGAATAGAAAGTCATGTACTCATATATCAATTTATACCATTCAGATCAATCCGAAGAAATATTCGTCATGAGCTAGTAATTGTGGCTGATGAAGGCTTTTTCAACATTTGTGAGATTCGATTCGATAATATCTGAGTATTCATCCATAGATACACCCCAATCAGAACTTCTCCGGACTAAAAAAAATTAAATGGATCAAATATAAATAGTATATATACTTGAGCATATCCACCATAAATTGAATGAAAGCGAAGTATTTCTCTCTCTCCATCAAGTTTTGAATTTCGATTCAATTCATAAGATAAAATTAACAAAAAACTCAATCAAATATTTATAGTATTATTATACCAGCAGCTTAAAAAACATGGGATAAAAAGGCGATACAGTTCTTCTCACGAAAGATGAAGATTTGAACCACCCGTGATCTAGTGATGTGGAATAGAGGAAACGGTCGATCGAAACTTCTTTCCGTGGACACAAATATATACGGTAACGAGCTTCATTTCAGCTCCCGTCACGCTATCATACTAATTCAATAAAATCTGAAAAAATATATAAATAAATAAAATAAAAATAACGACAGTTTTTATGATGATAAATAAACAAATACGAATAACACAGCAGCAGTAAAGAGCAATTGATAGATACGCAAACACAAAACCCGTTGGTGTAGTAAGACAAGATATGGTCATCACACACACACACACACATGCACGCTACATGGACGCATATACACAAGGCTACCGGCCTTGGCATTTCTTTTAAGGAAGTTTCATTTTAAAAAGCAAAAGTCTCTTCCTAGTCTCAAGTTCTTTGACCTGAACTACCTACTGTCCATACTTGAATGACGTCACCCGTACTGTTGACGTAATAAGATGCATCGAAACGATAGCGAACGCATCTGCCGTGTAATTTTATGAATAATGAATGTAATTGTGATAAATAATGCAATTATATATCAAATACGGACGAGTATGGAGAGAATAAATGATGTATATTAGGATTTTTTTGAATGTATATATATATATATATATATATATATATATATATATATATATATATATATATATATATATATATATATATATATATATATATTTATTTATATATATATATATATATATATATATATATATATATATATATATATATATATATATATATATATAAGCCGACTCACGAACTAAAATACAACGTGTTTTTTTATATATGTTTTTTACTATTAATATTAAAATTAGATGTCAGTTTGTTAACCTTGTGTAATCACGCAAATCATTCTTGAACATTCACGATGTTTCAAAATGAGCAAATTAAATATTATAAAAGCTATGGAACCTAATTCATATTTTCTTCTGGTTCTTACTCGACACTCGAAAATAATGGAGGTGCAATTTTTTCGCTTATAGTATTCATCTGGGAATTCAAGGTGTGAAAGAAGTGCCAACCTAGCTCAGTATTCACGCTGAAAAAATAGAGTAAAAATGAATTATTAATAATATATGCTGAACGAATCGTAGCCCGAAGAGGTATAAATATTTAATATGCGATGTATTTTGATGTCTGACTTGTGGGGTGTGTTATATAGCTTGTTACATACTAAGATGAATATAGATATATAAGATAAACTATCAAGACAAGTCGAGCAATTTCGAAATAAAACTGACCATGACTTTCACCCCACTACTTCATCGTCTCTATCTCCTAACCCTCTCCACTGTAACACCTGTGGTATCAGTGCAGTTCACTAAGAGGCGTTACAGGCATGCTGTATTGTGCTGCTGCCCAGCAATCATCCAGGGCCGTTCCTCCAGTGACAAGCCTAGGTACTGATTGTAGAGGCTGGGAAATGGAGGTGTAAACCGATATGAAAAATAAAAATATCAGAAGTCGAACAGCCAAAATGCATTCGAAAATACAATCGAAAAAGGAAAATACAATCGATGCAAATAATAGATTGAATAATTGAGACCAAAATAATAATTATGCAATCATGATTAGAAATCATTATTAACGATCATTATTAATGATTAGAAACGCTGACAAGACAACCATTGTTAGCTTCACTAATCTTCGTCACCCACTACCAACATCATATGATATCAACGGCGTAATCATCACCAAATCTGACTCGTGTAAATTCCTAGGAATAACCATTTCATCAAAATTGACTTGGACTAAGCATATCAATATGCTCGTCAGTAAGGCTAAACGTTCACTCCATTTTGTGATGCGTAACCTGAAGGGTTGCACAGAGGAAGCAAAAGACCACGCCTACAAGTGCCTCATCAGGCCTCTTCTTGAGTATTGCAGTGGAGTGTGGGATCCAAAAACTGATTCACTCATTGACCTCATCAGCCAAGTCCAACGAAAAGCTGCCAGATATGTGAAGAATATCCACCGTCGCTGGTCAGTAAAACGCCAGCGGCCAGTAGTGAGTGTTACAAAACTTCAACTCCAACTGAAGTGGGAGACACTAGATGTTCGTAGAGCTCGAGCAACCCTCAAGTCTCTACACAAAGCTGTAACAAAACAACCAGCATGGCTAGCTATAACATCCCGGCTTACTGAACCTAGCTTCGTTGGACGAAATGACCATAACCTAAAGATAAATCTACCAAGATATAACACCAACGTAGGTCTCCAATCTTTTCTTGGTAGATCCATTCGCCTCTGGAATGATCTTCCTCAAGAAAAAATGGAAACCTTACCCAAATCCTCGGCTTTTAATACTATTTTATCAAATCTATAGTGTCCAATATGACACCTTCTACTCTTATGTTTTACACCTTTTAGTTCACTCAGATTTCTTTTTATAAACTGTATTTAATTGTATATTGACATTGTTAAAATTAAGGACCATAGTATTTACTTCAACTGCCACCGGACCAATGGTCCAAAGCTGTAATCTATAATAAATAAAATAAAATAAAAATAATAAAATGATCAATTTGCGAATGATGTAGGCCACTACTAAAACCCATGCCTCACGCCTGAAAATGCGCATATGGGAAAGTTATCCTATATGTAGTTTCTTCCCACGGTGCATTTTATAAAAATTATAATGCATACAATGAAAAAAGTCCAAGGCCTATCAATTTACGGAAGGGTATCTTGAATAAAAAGGACCGACTGCACTTAGCGCGTATATAGCCTCGTTTATTTGTTGAGAAATAAAATAGAACATATCATCCTATATAACCATTAAAAAAAAACTCATTAAATAAAATTGAGGTGCGATAGTTGAAAAATACATATAGAATATACTCACTGCCCGGATCATAAAATTGTTAAACTGGTTTGAAAGAATCAACATGGAATAAGTTTAGTATCTGAAAGTTCATCCCAATGAATATTAATAAATTATCAACAATTTCCAGTTTTTCAACTTTTTTTATCAAGTCTTTTTTTTCTACATATATGAAACAACAAACCGTTCGTCCGCTACGCAAGCCAAATGTTAGCATCTATCCACGTATAACGACCTCGGGTTCTTCTAGTTCCTAAAACATAATTGGAAAACCAAATTACAGTTATTATGTGAAAAAAAAATCCAATCAAATTTGTTCATAATGACATTCAAAACAAGTCGATAATAATGGACCATGACAAGGTAATAACCAATTATTCAATGAACATTGGCCATACTTCCCATATTTTATTATGATTGCATTATTTCTGAAAAATTATGCATATTTTTGAACTGATTATCATATAAAATCATTACCTACGAAAGAGTGCATATAAGAACTATTTTTTTTTTAAATAACACCGGAACCTGATGGAAAACTATTTTTTCCGGTTGAGGCGATGAATGAAAGGTAAGATCGTTTGGACGGGGGTATCTCAAGGACGATCTTACAACCCCAAACTGATTCGAAACTGATTTGAGATATAAAAACTATTGCGAAATCATGAATTTGAAGTCTCATCGATAGCTTCATAGTATTGACAGTTGAATTATGAATTTTCGCCAGTCTATTCGTGTTATTTTTTGAAATATATATTGGGTTTTAACGACGCACTATAATGATAACCAAGATTTATTGGCGTCGAGTGAATGATTGATGAGATGATGGAATGAAGGTTTCTTAGGTAATGGGAAGGATGGTGGGAAGGAAGCGGTATCGTGGCCTATATAGTAGGAACCATCCCGGCATTAGCCTAGACTTGGAAGGAAACCAGGAAAACCCCCTGTGAGGATCGCGGGGATTGAACATGCCCTTTCACCTACCGGATCACATAAAGCGAGTGCGTTAACCACTCAGCTACATGTGCCAGTATAAATAATTATACATATATATATATATATATATATATATATTCAATATATATATATATATATATATATATATATATATATATATATATATATATATATATATATGTGTGTATATATATATATATATATATATATATATATATATATATATATATATAATATATTTATAAATATATATATATATATATATATATATATATATATATATATATATATAGGTACTCTCATTATTGTTTATTTGTTTGTTTGTTTTTGATCAACGACCCTCCACCAACAGCTAGTTTATCCGCTAGGTTGAGTGCTTCTATAGTCGCATTACTCATTCTCATTTCTGACTCAAAATCATTTCAAGAGTGGAAATAGTTGATTTTCCACCAAGATGAAGTCCAAGTTGTAGCTTCGGCGAGAAAGAAACAACAGTATGCCATCCGAGAATATATATAATGGTTCAATCAAGTAATTGATCAGAATTCTTCCGATGTGGAATCATTTTCGAAATCACTTCTGAACTCTTCTGACCAAACGATGAATATATTGTCAAGACGAATATGTAGTATTTTGTGAGTAATAATAACGGACTCTGAAATAATAGTTGAAATTGGCAAGTGAAAATAATCAATTATAGATTGTAGAATCATGTATGAAGTGAAATGGACAAATATTCATGAAACTCATTAAAAATATCATCGAAAGATCATGATAGAAATGTAATATCTCCGAGTATAATAATATTATAATAAATATTTTCCCAACAGTACTTTCCCACGTACTTCTTGAGTACGGCAGGTGATTTAACTTGTAACAGTTTTCGTCATTCCGATCGACAGTCTTCCGTATTCATTATCATTATCGACCGACAGTTTCGATCCACCAACACAAGAAGAGTGTATAATATATATTCAAGAAAATTACGTTCAGAAATAAGATGGCTCAATATAAAGATGATTCAGTTAAAAACTCATTACTGTTCAGAAAAAACTTATGTACAGGAATAGAATGGATCTTTTGTAGTAATAGAAAGAATTACATTCATCCTTCTCTATTCAACTGGTAAATATGTTTATAACTGTGTAACTGGTTTTTAGCCTACATAACAAATGAAAAATGAATAGATAAAACGATTTATAGTTGTGATAATGCATTTCTATTGTATATGATAATTTACCTTGAAATATTTTTAAACAGTTTCAGAAGCCTAATAAATAATGTGTGGAGTGAACAGTTATGGTTCAAAATGATTTTAAGATTTTTTGACCTTCTCAAAGTTTCATTAGAAGTGATGTTCTTGGAAAAAAAAATCGGAATGGGAACAATATTCATAGTCTCATTGAAATATGATGGGATATTTCGCGTTTGAATTCCAATAGAGTGAACGATTAGGGTGAGCTAATTTCTTCCCAACTTATACATGATAAGATCATACTGAACTCCTTCCTCAATCAGAATTGTACAAAATCACAGAAATCCACTATCAATTTTTTGAGAAAATAAAAAAAATCGAACAGAATTATTATTTCTCACAAATTACTTCGAACAAAGAGTATCAGATTTAGAATTAGGTTGGGGCTTTAATCAAGATTCAAGTATGAGGTCATCAGAATGTTGTTCAATTATTTATTTGGGTTATCACTATTCGAATTTTATAAGTTACTACGGAATCATACTTTGAGAATTATGATATTTGGTTATTTACCACCGAATACTCGTGTACTGTTGTGTCATGTTCAATGTATTGTATTCTAAGTGAATAAAGATGTATTCATCCATTCAGAATGGAACAAGGATAATATCGAGTGATTATTCGAGTGTAATCAATCTCACCTACTAATACGATCTGACATGACAATATGTGAATATCTACAATGTCTACAATTAAAAAAAAAAAGTTGAATGTCAGTATTACGTCAACTCCCGTTATCCTGCCTTTAGGTATCACCTATAACTGAACATATTCTGTAATTTAACAGTTAGCTGTTTACACTGATCGTGTCTTTGGGGTTAGTGTATCGCAGAACTGATTAACTGCCCATTAAAATGTATCATAACGATAACTAGACTTCTGGTGAAATATGTCAGGAGAATTTACGTTCATGTTGACTTGGCAGCAAAGACAACAAGTTGTAATAAATGGTGATGCCATTCTTTCCACAATGTATAATTTTATAGACAAGGCATTGTTTCAATTTGAGTGAACCAATTCAAAGCTCGGAGAAGAAAATGTACCAATTCATAAATGTTATAAATCATCGTCATATGGTAAAATTCAATATGCAAATGAAGATAAAATATAAAATTGGATTAGGCATTCAAAACTCCCATGATGAACCGTATAAAACATACATTAAACTATATATCATGTTCAATTCTGATATAAACATCACAAACATGAATACTTCTCAACTTTTTTACTTTTTCTCTGATGAATTTGATCACGGTAATCATAATAATACTCATTATTGTCATTATTTTTAATTCATAAATGTTATGATTCATCGTCATGGTAAAATCCATGCAGTATGTAAATGAAAACAAAATATAAAATTGAATGATGCATTCAAAACTTCCATGGTGAACAATGTATAACACATACAATAAACTACAACTCATGTTCATTTCTGATATAAACATTACAAACACGAATATGTATCAACTTTTAAACTATTTCTCTCATGAATTCGATCACGGTAATCGTAATATTATTCATTATTTTTATTGTGTGATATGTTATATTCAACTACCGCTGCAATTTGTTATACCAATTATCTTGTAATATATTTAATACCAGAAAATAATAATGAAGCAATAATAATATAATCCTATTGGTATGTCTCAATTATTATACAGTTTCAATACATTCTTGTTTTTATCAACTTGCTGCTAAGTGGAGTAAGTAATTGAACATAAATCCTGATTGCATTCATCAGATGAATAAAACAATTCTTGATAATGTATTATATAACTCAAAGATATATAATGTTTTTGAATTGCTATCGCCATATATATAACATTATCGCAATTGAAAAATCATAGAATTTTGATGTTCACTTGCGATTACATAAAATGATTAGGTCCGTGAACCTGGCCCCTCCAAAGTGAGCACACATTCTGTAACTGTGTGCATGGTTTGTGCTAGGTCTTCGAATTTTATGCTCACAGAGTTTCAGAATTTGTGCTGGATAATTCACCGGAAGAATCGATTTTCAAAATATGAGGGGCCATGTATACGCTGCTCCTTCAAATATTTTAGCGCAGATTCTGAAACTTTGTCCCAAGTTTGTGCTGGGCCTCTGGATTCTTTGGAGTCGCCATAGGTTCAGGAACCTTGAATATAGTATAATCCGAAATTCAAATGATCGTACAAATAAAATTTACCAACATTTAACAGCTTTAATTCATTCACAGACTATGTATATGGAGTATCTAAATACGCACATTGTCGTCTAGTCTTAGTGCGTATAATATTTATCAGTATATTTTCTCCAGGACGGATTTTAATGTGCCATAATAGATCACTTTATGTGACCGCAACCGTATAAATATGCCCAGTGCTTTCAACCACTCATTTCAGGAGTACCAATGAAACAAATTATATGAGAAGTGATATGTTTTTTCCAGAATGTGAACATTACTCAATTCAAAATAATATCACTCATTCGATTTTTTTTATCTTGTTTCAGATTGTTGTCGCTAGTGTCGCTAGTGGTGCTCATATCCGCCATGACAGTAACAGCCAAGGATTCACCGAACAAGGAATCGAACGTCAAGAACCACGATCTGATGACGAAACTAGGCCTCTCAAAACGACCAATCGCACCGAACCATCACCGGAAGCGTCTTGCAAGCGAGTCACGTGGTTCCAATGCGGATTCTCACATGTTTGTCATCAAATTACCTCCCAATCCATTCTACTATTCTCATTTCAAACCGTTGAACGGTTTGAATCCCGTCAAGAAACTGTCAATGGGATTTCGTAGTAACGGTAAACCTGGTAAAATCTATCATTGGAATCTACCAACTTTGAATAAAATGGCGGAAAATCGACGCCATCTTTCTCGACTGTCAGATTCGGGTAATGACGTCATTACGGTGTTGAAACCGTCATCGAAGTGGACGGTGACGGATCCGATCGCGACAAATCGTCACGATAAGTTCAAGACGTCGATACATGGCTACCACAACAGAAAAACGCAACTGAAATTGGAGAAACCTGTCATGTCGTATTATGCGCCCGTCCAGCAGACTGTGTCGTCACCGCAAAAACCGAAGATAAATAAATATTTTTCGGGGAATGGAAAGCCGCACTCGTTTTATGTTATTGAGAAGAGTAAGAAACCGATTAAATATCATCGATTATTAACGTAATTTATTCTCTGAAGTTTTTTTTATTGAATTAAGTTATAAGTCTATTTGATATGAAAATACCCTCGCGTATCAGTTAATAACAGTACCAATATACTAACTTGAGACTTAAATACGCTGAGAATTTATTTCTAGTTCGGACCTGAATGCATTGCTTATTGTTGAAGAGATGTTGGTTCCATCATTTCTGTTGGCAATATAAAGACTGATTCGAATGGCTGTGATTATACCGGATCACAAAACTGAAACGAGAATCGATTTTTCATCCTGAACTTTCATAACGTTTCGAAATTAAGTTTCTATAACCAATTTCAGATGATACATGAATATTGAAAGAATAATCCTACTGAAGAAGAAAAAGTGTAATTTTCTTGGGAACATGTCTAAATGCGTTAGGTTTGGATGTAAGGTATTTTTATAATGAATAGACTTGAATTACAGTGTGAAATGTATGAACGATCGACGATCGTTTAACAAGTGGATGATTTAAAGTTT
>OZ023337.1:14127220-14129720 GCA_964007535.1 Brachyptera risi | reverse complement strand
CATTGGCGTCGGTCAATGATATATGCGATGGTGGGATGGTGAGATGAAAGGTTATTTTATTATATGTTTTTGAATAGTGGGGAGAAGTCGGTCGTGGCCTCTTGTTAAGGAACCATCCCAGTATTAACCTGGATGACAGAGGGAAACAACTAAAAACCTCTGTCATGATGGTCGACCATGGCGGAAATCGGAACCCGGTCTCCTGAATGACGGTTCAGTATATTAACCACTTGGCCTCTTGTCTCAGTGGTATGCCCAATCTGTCTCAGACATATCTCGATATGTCACCATGGCTATACCATCAATATGGAACTGAATTTAAAAAAAAGTAATTCAATAATCATAGATAATGATTTTTCAATTGCATTCATTTTTTTCTGACATCAAACCAACCAAAAGAGTCATTGTCGAATTTTGGAAATCCATTGTTTCCCATATCCTCTTCATTGAATATGTTCGTCATGCCCGTTTTTCAATAGTTTTTATCAGCAAGTGCTAAAAACATGAATGTCAAAATTGAAACATTTTTCTTGTAATGAAGCAATTTCAAAAAAGAGTATTTTCGAGATATTCTAGAATAAAATTCACGTATCCTGAATTTCAACAAAATATATTCACCATATGTTCAGTTGACCATCCAATGCATTCAGCTTCATTTTAAGAACAATTGTATGATTTTTAGACCAATAAGTCTCATCTACTCACATGAACATCCATTAAATTGAATTAGATTACACACGGAAAACAGCTCAGTGAATCATCAGACTATTAACACATATTACCTCTCATAACTATCAGGACTCTTCACTCATTTTATTCGTCATTGCGCATTCCTCAGAGTTCAAACGCCTCTGATATCCGACCGTAAGATTGGTACACATGTCGCAAGGTGTTTCCGGTATGGACTAAAGGTGAAAATATGCCATTAACAGATGCAATTTACTGAGACGAGTGCATCAGTGTCTAGCAGGCTGAACCGTTATTCAGGAGATCGGGGTTCGAATCCTGACCATGGTTGACAAACCCAACGTAGGCATTTCATGGTTACCCTCTGTTGATCGATTCATCCATTATTAATAATCAATTAATCTGATGTCGAGTCATCATTTTAAATACAAATTTCCTGATTTTGAATATATATATATATATATATATATATATATATATATATATATATATATATATATATATATATATATATGTATATATATATATATGTTATATATATATATATATATATATATATATATATATATATATATATATATATATATATATATATATATATTCAAATCCTATCAAGTAGAATTCAAGTATCAAGAAGTATCAAGTAGTAAAAGTAGAATTCATTGCATGAACTGAAGTAATTGAGCCGGAATTGAATACCGAAAATAGATCATCAATTGAATTAGGCCTGATGAAAATTACAAAATTGAGTCGGCTGAATTGAATTATGATCAAATGAGCCACCCCCGGTAGCTAGGTCACCTGAGTCACCATTTCAGAAACTGAAGTCACCGATGAGTGTAGATTCAAGTCCCGCATAAGGCATGGGTTTTTGCAAGCGTCCTTTCACTTATCCACACTTTATGGTTCCATAATCACCTGCCCATTTGTACCCCCGTATGATCTGGATGTTGGTGGGGTCGTTAGTCAAACAATAATCAATCAATCAAGTTTTAACCTTATTGTCATCAGTCAATTTGTGATGGTATGAATTGATCACCATTGTGTTTCCCCATTGAAAAAATCTTTTTTATATTGGGTTTCAACGACGCACCATGATGATACTCAAGATATATTGGCGTCGAATGAACGATTGATGAGATTTTGGGATGATGAGATGAAGATTTCTCAGGTATTGGGAAAGAAAGTGGGAAGTAAGCGGTCGTGGCCTATATTGTAGGAACCATCCCAGCATTAGCCTAGCCTACAGAGGAAAATCACGAAAAAACCCTGTGAAGATGGACGGTGGCGGGGATCGAACCAGGTCGGATATGCCCCTTCACCTACCGGATCACATGAGGCGAGTGCGTTAACCACTCAGCCACATGTGCCGGTTTCAAAAGATCGCACCTTGTCATCCTCACCCTCAATTAGACGTACGTAATCATTCATTACTTCGTTTCAAGTTTTTGATGTGAGAAAAAAATGCATTCCATAAAACCGACATCATCCGAATCAGCTCCCATGCATTCTTATGATATTGGTCAATGATGCTTTTCTGGTGATGAAGTAAGCAACTATGTGGTTTACTATAAGGGTTCTGCACTCATCCGAGACTCCAGTACTTCCTTATTGATCTCATACGAAGATTTGTTAAATGAGTCATAAAAGATGGTCAGGTTGATCATAGGTGATCATCTTTATATAAGAATGAGTCATTATAGATAACCATTGAAAATTGTACAAAATTTCGATATTTAATCAAATGGGGTGGTAAGATCGCCCTTGTGGTGCCCCGTCCAAACGATCCTATCTTCCATCCGTAGCCTTATTT
>OZ023337.1:14097220-14114720 GCA_964007535.1 Brachyptera risi | reverse complement strand
TCATATATATATATATATATATATAATTTATATATATATATATATATATATATATATATATATATATATATATATATATATATATATATATATATATATATATATATATATATATATATATATATATATATATATATATATATATATATATATATATATGATCATATAATCGTGTATAATCGATGTGTATAAAGAGTGTATAATAGTGTGACAATGAGTAAAAGATGAATGTTGGATATTTTCCCATGATAATGAATGAATAAATATCCAACATCTATATTTTGTACTCATTTTCACACGATTATACCCTGAAACTATAATGGATTCATCAATTTTAATTCGTGTGTTTCAAAAAAAATGTATTCATTTTTATATTCATATATGGTGAACGTAATGTACTTCCTTATTATTCGTTATGAATGTTGCAATAAATTCTTCATCCAATTTATGCGAGTATATTATATCGAAATATTGTGAGAATGGTATGAGTCAGCATGGTATAATTTTTTATTTTCTCACAGTATTGATCGCCGTTGTATGACTTCAATTTATTGATGTATGTCGAAGGGATTCGAGATATAGGGATCCGATTACTCTGTCATCAAGTAGTAAAACTAAAATAACATTGCGTAGGTTTTATTATTTCAAGAGAAAGAGTAACTCACAGGAAAAAAGATTGTGGAACAATAAATTACTAGAAAATGGCGCTGAGTGTACTCGAGAGAACAATGTCGTGATGAGAAAGGAAAATAATTTTGTATTTGCATCTAACTTACTCATTACAGATTGTTTTTAGAACAGGTGGTAATGATTACTATCATGAAATCAAAGGAAAACAAAGAAACATAGCCTACTTGATGAAATTATACATTGTTGTTTTCTCTCAGCTTTCTTCTTCAATCACTTATCTTCGTTATATTCTTCAACTCTTCTTCCAATTCATTCCATTCCCGCTTCGTTCTCTGGATGAATCCATATTTCCCTACTTCTCTATCCACTATCTCCACTTCCATTCTTACCCCTCCCCTTGTACTTCTTTGTAATCCCTTTCCAAATCTATTGCTCAATTCCTCCCATCCTGTATATTCATTCTTGACTCTAACAAAATTGCACATTCTTTATATTTGTCTTCGTACCACAGCCGTCCACACGGTCGAGCCTATCGACGGGACTTTGTCACAGGCCCGAACTCCACCATCCGAGACGGACCGGGAACGAGACGTCGTGGCCAACGCCAACGCCCAGGGCGAGCCCAGTACGCGCAACCAGCTCGATGCGGAGACTCTCAAGAAGGCAGTCCGATCCGAAAGCGACACCCGGCCAGTCGACCCAACATCCAACCCGCCGGTGACGAGCAGAGCCATCCGCACATCGGATCGAGCGACCAGGAGCCAGACTTCAGCCCACCATAAACGCGCGAACCAATGACAACGTCAGGATCGTGATCCTCGTCGCTCATTAGTCGGGCATTTCCATATATAGGACTCACCGGAGAGAGCGTATGCCATTCGATTCCAGAAGAACGACTCCAGAAGATGGCGAATAGTTTTTTGCCGAAACGTCGAGTTACGGGGTTCTTTTCAGAACCACCCACACTCATCCCAGAAGGGCAAATCTCCGCAAAGCCAGCATTACCATCAACCATCGGCCCTCAAAACTTCAGACATCATATATATATATATATATATATATATATATATATATATATATATATATATATATATATATATATATATATATATATCGTGATAATCAGACAATATACTGAATATATATATATATATATATATATATATATATATATATATATATATATATATATATATATTTATCCAGTATATTGTCTGATTATTACGATCATTCTTCATTCGAATGATCAATACTTCTTATGATAATTCTCATGATTCCCAGCATTTTTTGTTGATAACAAATATAAATATTCATATTCATATTCATATTAATATGATAATCTGATTTGATTTGATTATTCTCTGCAATTGGAACCTATATATAAGAGGTGAGAGGCATAAAACTCGATATACAAATCATAAAGAATTGTTTCATGTAGGTAGGTTCAGTTAATGTGAGTTGGACTATCGAAGTGGGCCGCACACACATTTTATTTTCCGGAACAAAGACCATCCATTGAACAACCATTAGGATAATTATATTCGAATACATATAGACTTGATTTATTTAAATGAAATGGATTTTTATTGAACACATGGAGTACAGTAAAAATACAGCAACTCAGATATTTCAAATAACCCTGGTAGTAATGGACAATACATAATCTCACGTTGAAACCCAATAAACAACAAACCCATTCACCAAACATCATCACTACACTCAATTACTAATTTCAATTTCAATTACTAATGCGACCCATATTGGATTTTACAGCGATTTAATCACATTCCATTTAGACCAGATGAAAAATGCCTTCTGGAACATGTTATTTTAGGAAAACAAAATATATCATCAGCAGCAAGATTCGAACATGCGACCTTGTGAATCAAAAGCGAACGCATTACCCACTTGGCTATGTAGACAACAGACAATTTAAGTTACTGCACGACATCTGACAACAATTTGCACGGTGTGCACTTATGCTGTGTTCATAACGAAAAAGCTAGAGAACAACTAATTTTATTTTCGACGGTATGTATGACAACCCGAAAGTGAAGGTACAATAATCTGAAGAAGTATCTTCCTGCAGTTGGATCAATGTGAACATTATCTTCTACGTCATGTCGTTTGCCGGTCGCAAGCCGAGCGAGCGTCGCAGCAGCCAACTTTGTATTTACAGTTCTCTCCATGTCTTTCCAAGTCTATAACAAAATACAGACAGTGAACTTGTGCTAACTAACAACTGCCTACTCATAGCATACAGTTCACGTAGAATTGAACCTGGGTTCCATCACCATCATTTGAAATGAAAATGTAATTCCAGGCTTTTGCTGAATAGTAAAATAAAGATGAATAGGCGTAGGCCTATTCATAGTCAATATTGCACGGATTTGTAGAACCAACACCCTGAGGAAGTGAGTGATATATATAATAAGATCTAATACTACGATACTGCAACGAAATTAAACTTGAAATATCCATAGTCCTGAGCGTATTTTAAATAATAATGAGCAAGCAGCTTCAGTGACTTGGCCCCTTAGGCTTGGGTGAAGCTAGGCCTCCACATTGAATGTATAGTGTTCTTACCTTGCCTCCAAGTCTAGGATTAGGCCTATACTCATACGAAATATTATTGTCCTATATCGGATAATATGTGGGCCAAATATAATATATTAGTGAAGCTGGAGGTTTTGGAAGTTACTTACCACTTTCCTGCGAATAATAGGCCCATCTATATTCTCTTCAACCATGGCATTCAAACCATGGCAACTGTTGATCTCGGAGCGTTGATCCTATAATTATGAGTATAGACATAATCCAGTTTGAACAAATAGTGGTTGGCTTCCATAAAACCAACCAACATACTTTGTTGTTCAGCAGTTACTAGTAGATTATTAGATAAAACGTTCGACAAGATACTTAGCAGAAATCTCGGCAAATCTGTCAAAAATGTCAAAAGATCATGGTTCCAACTAATGACGTAACACGTGGGCGCTGCAATCGCGTTTATTAAGAAACGAGTCTTTTGATTGTTTCTTTCAATCGGAACTATGGGTAGAACTATTGTGGGCCTCAGTATTGTCAGCCTCAAGTCTCGTTATAGTCAGCCTCAGTATTGTGCGCCTTGATAAACTGTGCCTTAAGAAGTTTTGCGGATACTGTGCCTTGATATGTGTAGTCATATAGTCAGCCTGAATATAGTCAGCCTTGGTATTCTGAGCCCTGAATGTTTATATTAGTCGGGCCGAGATTCCCAAAACCTCAAAATATTCGGAAACTCAGCCTCAGTCTGACTCTACAAGCATCAGTCGGATTGTCGTCCTCAATATACTCTGCCTTAGGAAAGTCAGCCTGAATATAGTCAGCCTTGGTATTCTGAGCCCTGAATATTTATATTAGTCGGGCCGAGATTCCTAAAATCTCAAAATATTCGGAAACTCAGCCTCAGTCTGACTCTACAAGCATCAGTCGGATTGTCGTCCTCAATATACTCTGCCTTAGGAAAGTCAGCCTGAATAATCTCGGGCTTCTTGGCCTCGCGGAAAGTCAGCCTCAGTATTCTCGGCCTTAGGAAAGTGAGCCTTGATTTAGAGCGCATGCGCTCCGATGAACTCTAGCAGCCATATTTACTATGGCTACTATAGCGACCACCTCATGACTTTGTTTACCAATTTGCATCGATTTAATAGTTATACTATCATATCTTATCTGCGAATCAAAAGATTTCATTAATTAATCAAACTGAATATTCTATCAAACTGAGGAGAAACGATTCTTGTTGCCAGTAATTTTGTTGCATTTATTAATTTGTTATTACTTTTCTAACTTCCAAATTCAGGTTCAAATTATACTCGAAAAAATATATTAAATTCTTTAAATCAATCAATATAACCACTGCATTGGGTTATTCATTTTTGTAATGATAACCTTGATGCCTGACACAAAATCGTTATTCATCTCTTAAAGCTAAACATGGAAGGTAGGATCGTTCGGAACGGTTAACGAGGGCAATCTTACCACCCTGAAAGAGTAATGACTCATTCATAATGTAACTCATTCAACAAGCGATAAATCGAAAAATAGTAATTACTAGGGCAGTGAACAATTAAAATATTTGCACTAGGATATAACTTCTTATCTCTGTGATCTCTTTCTTAGAATTTCTTTCGTTTTCTTTGCAAATCTTCCTTTCTTCTTCCAGAATTATTCTACCACAAAAACACATGACATGCGTTGTAGGATGAGCGAGATTGTTTTCGTAATGTACTGGAAGAATGTAGCAGGTGTAAAATAAATGTGTATGATGAATACTGTTAATCCACGCTCAAACAGTTCAAACAGCATGCATGGCCCTAGCTGACTTAGCAAGGCTCAAATATATTCATCTCACATAATTTAATTAATGCTCTTATTTTCTGGACTTGATCTATGAAGCTTATTCATATTAATAACCAAGAAATATAAATCGCATAATTTGACCCCCGCTTTAAAAAAAAAAAAAAAACTAGCTGACGCTTAGCAATCTGATGAACCGAATTCTGATCTTTTCAATCTTATCATTGACGGTGGTGAGATGATTAGTGAGTCTAATGCAATAATCATTATGATATAACCCACATATATATTGAGAGCATACTGTTGACAAATTCAGTCCAGTACTGATGAGTTTTGGCGAAAAATATATGGTGCTTTATTAATAATTGGAATATCAAATTATATAAGGTCATTGAAGAAAGAACTTCATATTTCTGATTTTCATAAAACTCTGGTATCAATCACCTGTTTCTTCATCTAGTCTTTGTTTTTAAAAATGTATCACAAAACCTAACTTACGGAGTATGTCTTTGCTGATTCCTTAATTGCTACTTATTCATAAGATATCCAAATTCTGCGTATAGCATCCCTTACAACCTTTACACTGTACAAACCACTTACAATGTATTCATATATATTTATATATATATATATATATATATATATATATATATATATATATATATATATATATATATATATATATATAATTGATATATATTATATACTAATATATATATATATATATATATATATATATATATATATATTATATATATATATATATATATATATATATATATATATATATATATATATATATATATATATATATATATATATATACATATGTATATATACTAATAAACTAATATTAAAAGTCATTCTTCATAAACCAAAATTATTTCCAACGACAACGTTCTTTCAGGAAACTAAAGTTCTCAATTTGAATCAGTTGTTTATTGAATCCGCTTTGATTTATATCTATGAAAATATCAATTCATTTTCCAAATCTAATACCATAGAAAAGGTCCACCAAACACGCAATTACGATCTAAACCTTCTTGACATTCCTAAACGAAATAAACAAATTGGTTAGCAGCATATCGACTTCATAGTTGCAAAAATATTCAATAAAATTCCATTTTTTATCCGCTCTACCAAGAATTCAAACACCTTTAAAAGAGAAATAATCAATTGGATACTATTGCATTATTAACTATTTGCGGGTTTTCACACAAGAGAAAATGCATAAAGTATAAATAAATCTTGTATTGTTCGTCAGGACATGGTTCTCTGATGAGTTGATTTTAGAATGTTGTGCTCTTCTAGCAAATTTGATAAGGTTTTCCAATAAATGTGTGATCAATGTCTGCTGTTTATTTGTTTCATGGATTTCTCAACTCAATTGTAACGTTCGTCTGGTTTGCTATCGCTTTTTATATCTTTCATATTTCATGAATACTGCTCATAATAATGTATACTGTACTCTTTACTTTTTACTCAAGCAGCACTTGCACATACTTTTCTTCCAGAATTATCATATTATTTTTCTTCTTCTGATACTAGAATAGATTTTTGTGATCTTTTTCAATTTTATAATTTTCTCTATTGCCAACTACTGATAAATAAACAATAGTTATGTTTGCCCGCACACAAGAATTCGTTCTTATGCGGGCTTTTTATAATTTCATTTATTCATTTTCATACATGGCAGGTTTTTCAGATTACCTTGGACATATTTATTCTGTTATCATTATTTTACTTTGTTATTATCATTGTAAACATGGATTAATTCTCATATTGCCAAATAGAATTTGATAAAAATAAAAAACAATATTGAATTGAATATATATATATATATATATATATATATATATATATATATATATATATATATATATATATATATATATATATATATATATATATATTAATATGTGTAGTCAAATCATTCTGTTTATTCTGTTCATTTTAAAAATCTGTTTATTCTATGCGCTCAAATTGTAGCAATTATTTAATTATTAACTTGATACGATTGTATTGAACACCTTATGTTTTGTAGATTTTTATAACCCACAGTCAAACTGTCCATTTCACAGTTTTGTGGAAATTCCGAATGATATTGCCTTATTTTTTTGTACTTCTGTAAATTTGCTATCTGTGTTCATTCTGCAATAAAAAAAAATAAAAAAAACATTCTTCTTTTCTTGGTTAATGATGAAGCACACAATTACTGTTGAAGTGTCAGAATAAACTTGGTATATCCATAATTGTGTGCTTCATTATATATAAATATATATGTTTGGTATATATGTATATATATATATATAGAATGTTTAAAACTTTCACGACTCATATTATGTGAGGTATATCAAAAAAGCTCTTGATAAAGACTGTTACATCGCAGTAGAAACGTAGAGCAACTATTTAATAAATATTAATCATTAATATTTCGTACCACGTCTTCATTTTACCATAAATAAATATACCTCACATATATATATATATATATATATATATATATATATATATATATATATATATATATATATATATATATATATATATATATATATATATCCATAACAGATAGGTTCTCGAGTACGCCTGAATGGTATATCAAGACTTTTTCTCAGATATGTTGGTAACTGTTGAAAAAGTTATGAGCTGGAAAATTAACACCACAGTACTGCATCAACTGTATTCTACTGTGGATTAGAATCACAGTATTCGAATAACCCCGTCAGGAATAACTTGACTAACCCCGGTAGTCAAGTTAGGCAACATAGATCAGGTCACTCAAGGTCATGTCAGGTCAATTCAATCCCTACCTGACCTTGATAACCCTTACAATGATAGCCCGACCCAGGCAGTTGGGTTTAGGTTTGGTTCATAAGTGGTTGAACCGATCAGGGCAAAAACTCAACAGAACCGACTTGTATGAACCAGCGTGTTCGCGGGAAAAATCAGACTGATCGCACCAACCATTCGACCTGTAGAGTGCATTTTGTCGCATTTTCTTTCAAAAACTTACCAAAATTCAATTTTTTCGTGAGTGGTAATTCAATTTCTCCTAAAAAAATTATATACTGAGCAATCATACAATGCGACCTGTGCAGCGTATACATAGGTGTCGGCAGGGGAGGGCAAGGGGGTGCACTTGCTCCCCCCTGGGACCAGGCAGACATTTATTTGAATAATTGAAATAAACAATCATGTATTTTACCGGTGACATATTTCAACATTTCTTGATAAGCGGGTGGTCATGAGTCTGATGTGACTGGGGTGGGTAGGCAAGGCTATGCTTTCGCCGACTGACGAATATTATTCATTGGGCCATTCTTATTTCCTGGAATACCCTGCTTGTCTGAACTTGGTTGACAATAATGAAGGAAGTTGGTCTGTCCTGGGGTTGGCGGCAAGATTCGAGGATCTTTGAGGGTGTTGTGTTCTTGGAGTAGGCATTGGAAACATTCATTAAACATTTTGTGAATGGTACTAACAATGGTTTCACCATTTATTTTTATGCCAAACAATCTCACGATTTTCAGAAATTGACATTCAGTATTATATTCGCATTAAATTCGGGTATACAGTGGATTTCCAATGAAGCGTAGGCCTATGTCATGTTGGCAACACTAGACCCAGTCGAAGTAAGAAGCTCTAGTCGATGGTTGTCGTTCGTCCTGGGAGTTTCAGTTTTCACAGTTTTTTATCTCAGCTTTTCCTCAATTTTTCAAATTGTTTCACTTTTTAATTTTATATGGAGCAGCCAATAGAGCTGCCGGGGCAGAGGCCCCATACGAGCGTGTATTTATTCAACGGTTTTGTTTATAACAAACGAGGTACTGGAGCAACCAACGCTAGAGAGTGGTTCAAGTGCTCGCGTTCCAGGTGTTTTGGAAGGTTAATCGTCACTGATGGTGTTTTCCGGATTACTGTTCTGCACACACACGACCCCGATTTCTTTTATCAAGAGAGAAGAGAAGTAGTGGAAAATCTGAAGCGATTGGCACGGACAACGTACCGGCCATTTCGGGAAATCTTCGATGAAGAAACCAGAAGGTAAGTTTTTCACCATGAACGCTAGATGCCTCGTTGTGTAATTTGATATTATACTTATAAATACTAATCTCTGATTTACTTCAAAATTGATCTACAAAGTAGCAAGTGTGGAGGTGCGTGAAGTTGGCACCGCCTATGAAAGCGATCGAGCTCGAACTTGGCAAATATTTTGTGCTGAATTAGTTCTAATAAGTGCCGTAAACCCCATAATTAGTGCTGGCTCCGTTCGAAAGTTATGAGGGTTTTTCTAAAAGGTACCGCCCATGAAAGCGATCGGGCTCAAATTTGACAAATATTCAGTGCTGAATCAGTTCTAATCAGTGCCGTAAACTGCATGCATTTTGAAATCTTGGTTCAAAAGTTGTAAGGGTTCTTCTCAAAGGTTCCAGCACCGCCCAAGGAAGCGATCGAGCTCGAACTTGGAATCAGTTCCAGTTAGTGCCGTAAACTGCATGCATTTTGGACCATCGCTTCGAAAGTTGAAATGATTCTTCTCAGAGGTTCCAGCACCACCCATGAGAGCGATCGGGCTCAAATTCGGCAAATATTCAGTGCTGAATTAATTCCAATTAGTGACGTACACTGCATTCATTTTGCATCATTGGTTCAAAAGTTATGAGGGTTCTTCTCAGAGGTTCCATCACCACGAAAGACGTGCCGCGCGCGAAATTCGAATGCCGAACCGTCAAACACGTACAATCGTCGCTTGCGTGTTATTATCGTCGCGAAATGACTTAGAAAAGAATCAGTTGATTTTCAGTTCTCAAAATAACCATCTAGAAAACGCCATACATGTGTTTTTCGACTACTGAGAGTGTACATCCTTCGGAGACTTGAATAGATTTTTTTTTTATTATTTTATTATTTGTCTCATTCAAAAAATGCTGATCTTATAACTGCAGAACATTAATTTCATACCCGTTATACGCCTTTTTATTTTAAAACTTGTCACGCCATTAGTTCAACACTGTGATATTTTTTCATCAGATACTTTTTGTAAGCGAACACACTTGGCTCAAAAATAAAGCTATATTGTCTAGATTTCTAAACTCCATTGTGCGTATTACGTACGACTCGATCGTTCTGTTTCTTTTGCAGATTACGCATGAGAATTAATAAGAGAAGTAATCTTCAAATATCACGTATACATTCTTTCTACGACCATAATTTTTTCATGGCTTCATTCTTTTTTGTGGTTGCATGTGCAAACGATTTTGAGGGGTTCCAGGATTTGCTTTTTTCATTTTTCAGGTATCCCTTGATGAACCCTCCTCTCAACTTTCGAACACATTTAAGTTTGATGACTAAGGAGAGACAAGCGTCACTTCCCAGGATTCCTCAAACGCTTCTGGAGTACGGGCAGGCTTTAGAATTGCCCGCGAACATGGAAAGATTCGGTTTGAGTCGTTCTGAGATGAACGTAGACGGCCAGGCCATAGGGAGGCAGCCGTTTTATAGAACCACTCTGGCTGGAATTGGAAACGATGGGCATATTGTGGTTTTCGCTTCACCCAGTTTAATGGCGCTACTCCAGCGGGCTCTTGAATTATTAATAGATGGGACATTCAAGGTGAGTCACTTGTTACTAATGAGATAATCCGTTGAAGTACAAATATGACAGTAATTTCAGAGTAGAACACTGAAAGATAAAATATAATAAGTATGGCACCGGCACATGCAGCGCAGTGGATAACGCGCTCGCTTCATGTGATCCGGGAAGCGAGGGGCATTCCGAACCCAGTTCGATCCCCCGCCGACCATCTTTACATGGGTTTTTCATGGTTTCCCTCTGTAGTCCAGGCTAATGCCGGGATGATTCCTACAATAAGTCGGCCATGACCGCTTCCTTCCCACTATCCTTTCCATCACCCAAGCACCTTCATCTCATCATCCCATCATCCCATTAATCATCCATCAGACGTCATTAGATCTGCGCTATCATAACAGTGCGTCGTTAAACCCAATATAAATACAAAAAATAAGTATGGCTGATAGGGCGTCCTAAATTCATGGACGCATTTGAAGACCCTCTAATCGCTTTTTGATTTCTAGTATTTGAATTTGGTACTAATCTTGGATTCCTTCTACAGGTTGTTCCTCAGCGGCCAAGAATTATGCAGCTATTAACAATTCACGCTGTGCTCGGCCAATATGTAAGAAACTTTTACTGATTCAATGTGTTATTGTTTGTGGTTATTTCCGTCATCTCGGTACTATTATACCAAACAATTGCCAGAAGGAGCAGTTGGGACTTGTTTTCAACTTTTAATGAAAATTCGGTGTATACCCTGTTTCTCAATTGGAGAAAACTATATTAATTTGTTTTTCATTTCAAACAAAATACGATTCCTTTTAACCTGAGTTTTACTTCTCAACAGACGTTTCCCATTATTTACGCACTGATGGAGAATCGAACGCGTCAGTCATATGTGCGTCTGTTCAATTACATCCGAACAGTATTGGCTGTCAACATGGCGCCAACAATAATTATGACTGACTTCGAAAGAGCACTGCAGAATGCCCTAGCCGAGTGCTTTCCAGATGCCCAGATCCATGGATGTTATTTTCATTACGGCCAAGCGATTTGGCGTAAATGCCAGACTCTCGGATTGGCCCAGTTCTACGATCCAGTGGAGAACCGGGACTGCAGGAGTTTTGTTAAGCGAGTGATCGCTTTAGCATTGCTCCCTGCAGACAGGATAGTGGAAGGACTGGTTGCACTAGAGGTATATATGATACCACCTCGTATTTTTTGGAGAAAAGGAAATACTCATAATTATAAGTAGCCCTATATCAAACCTACACATTATTCACATTAATTTTGATAACATCGTATATTAATTGCTTATACCCAATTCAACCAATTCTCTCTCGTACCAGTTTCAATCGTTCCACCTTCATATCCACCTTTGAAATATTTTCCCGGCACATATGGTATATGAGAAATTTGTGATTCGCTCTGTCTAAAGATATGGATTTTGTCAAATCATGAATTTGTATTCATTATTAGTGTGTGATTGATTACCGGATTTAGAGTAAACTCTCAAATATGTAATTCACATTGAGTTATTTAGGAGCCACATGAAGAATAAAGTACATATTCAATGTGAAATAATATGGTTCGGGTTTTCAGCAATTGATTGCCGAAATTCTGCCCGAAGCAGCGAGGCAGAACCTGCAATTGCTAACTGCATATGTTCGGCGTTACTGGGTCAACATTGTGACCGTTGACAGGCTCTCAGTATACGGTCTACCTCGGCGCACAAACAACGCCGTGGAGTCCTTCAATAGGAACCTATTGAGAAGGTTCCAAGTCAGCCCAAATATCTGGGTTTTTACTGGTGAGTGGAGAACATGGAAGTACTCACTGATAGGCAGATACACCAATGGTGAAACCAAGCAAAATAGTAGACTACCACTATCCCAAAAAACATTATAGGTGCAGTATTCTTCAACATATTGACATATTTAAATCTTTTTCATTCGCGAGTTTGTTTTTCATGGAAGTTGAGAACTGTAAAGTACCGGCACTATACCTTTGTGAATGGTACAATTATTCACGTACGTTATTTGAATACCATCATGACAATAATTGCTTTTTCAGAGAAACTTGGGACATGCGACTTGACAGAATCGGCGGAGGCGCTTCTGGTCCGCAATGGGGCGGATGTGCGTCGTCGACCTAAAAACAGTTATCTAATCCAAGATAACAATGTACGATTAGCCGGGGCAGTCCTGGCGAGGGGTGGACAGGATGCCGTTATGGTGTATCTGACGAGGATGGCCCATCTCTTCGACACGCACTTTCGCCGGCTGGAGCAACATGCTCGTAGAGAAAATGACCTGGAGCCAAATGAGATTGAGCAGGGACATGACGACGCTCATGATGAAGATGTTGATGATGTGGATCCCATTGGGCCTTTGGTATGTTACTAACAAACACAATATATATGTGTATGTAATATATCTATAGGCCCATCTATATAAGACGTATCTGTTATGACATGGCTTATACATGTAATATATAAATAAGACGTATCTTTTATGACATGGCTAAAACATCAAACACAAATATATATATATATATATATATATATATATATATATATATATATATATATATATATATATATATATATATATATGAGTGGCTTCTCTAGCTGCTGCATCTGCAATTTCATTTCCTCTTATATCAGTATGCCCAGGCACCCAGCAAAGCACAACGCTAACTTCCTTCATAGCGAGGGTGGTCAGGAGAGACTGTGCTAACTGGACAAGGTACTTGGTAGGAAAGATCTGGGATATTGCTTGAAGAGCACTGAGTGAATCTGAACATATCATAAATGTCGTCTCTGAACATTGCTGGGTATGTATGAGACTATTTACAATGGCCAATAGCTCAGCTGTATAAACACTGAAAATTTGACTCAGCTTGAACCCACAAGAGACAGAGAACCAAACAACACTTGTTTCTACATTCAGTAGAAATTTTAGAGCGTTAGAAAATTTTTAGTTTTTCAAGTATTTCTTCTCCGGCTTATTCTTATGGGGACTTTCCATACTTTGCGAATTTTTTCCGGAAAAACCATCACACCGATTTTTCTGAAAAACAATCTCAATCTATTCTGGTATAACACCAATTTTAAAAAAAAGTTTGAAGTCAATTGGTCGATTTTCCTGACCTGTATGCCGCGTACAAAATTAAGAAAAAAAAAAAATCGGTATGGAATGAAAATCTTCGCTACGCTCATCTAGTTATTCCCTACGAAAACTCACACAATATTCAATAATAATAATAATAATAATAAAAATTGATAGGTACAGGCACAGAATCTCCCGGTGGAGGAAGGTGAAGAGGTGGTCGACGTACGACCTCGCTGCGTCGTCTGCTTATCAGCAGAAGTACCCATTGACCACATAGCAGTTCCCTGTGGGCACATGAACTTCTGTCAACAGTGTGCTGAACGAATGGCTGCAATCCAACCAGTGAGGTGCGCTGTATGCAACCAAAACTGCGGCTACATACGTGTCTTCCAGTACGTATATCGTTTCTTACTTTGGGTCTTCAAATTAAGTACTCTCCCATCTGACAATTTGCTCTGTAGACGAAGGGATATTTTTCTCATCAGAATATCATTTCAGTAAGCTTTCACAAGTGACATATGAAAAGTTCACGTATATGATTTGTATGTCACTTTCATTTCATAATTAAAACATATTTTATGGACTAAGATTTTTTATTGAAAATATAGTCAATCTCACCCCTTTCAATTGTAAAATATTGCAAGAGGATGGCTTCTAAATAATCTTGAAAATTATCCTTGAACTATCAGGCGTGAGAAAGCCCATATATAGAATTAATTGATTGGATATTAATTTAAAAATCAATTGAATACCGTAGATTTATTAAGATCTAGTTGATTTGGTAAATCAACACCAACATGACCACACAACATGAGGTACGAGTGCTAATCAGTATGGTTAACAATTTTTGTATTTGCAGGTAAAAAATCGGTGCTATGAAAGAGTGATAACGATCTATTCTGGAATGAACCAAAGAAGATATCACTTAAATTTAATGACAGCTATCCAAAAATAGATGAGATGTGGAACTACCAAAATGAGATAAGCCAATATTATTGGTCAAGTTCTGAATGAACATATTTTTATCTACCATTAGATAAGTAAATTTAAGTCAGAATAATATTATTATATAATATAGTCTTCAAAATGTTGGCCTTTGGAAATCGGATTTGAGAATCGCGTGTTAGAGATAGTCATAGAGAATCCTGATTCACCCACAAAGGTTATGCTACAAAATGAGGAAAAAAAAACAAATAAAATTGAAAAACTGAAATTGAAAACTAATATACGGTAATCAGGAAAGGTATGAAAAATGTTTGAACTCGAATTTTGAGTGAATACAAAATATATTTTGATATTGTTGTAATGTGTTATATGGAGTTATTACCGAGCGTAAAGACGAACTTTTCCATTGAACTTTTCGACGAGTTTTTAATATATTTTAGCACCGGTTGTACCAAGTAATGATTAGTGAATCAGGCAAACATTAGCAAATTAACTTGTAATTACCCTTGGATATTTTTTTTTCACCTCAAGTATTGATTAAATATGAATTAGTTTATCATTACTTAAGGTACAAAAATAGCATATGTATCCAAGGGTTATAACAAGTTAATTTGCGAATTTTTGCTGAATTGGCTATAATCATCACTTGGTTCAACCGGCTCTAAGACAAATAAATATATTGGTATTGTCTCGTGTCAATGAATTGCATTATAACGATTATGTTGTGATATGATATATGAATAGGCCTAGAGGAATTTTGCCCTCAGCAATCCTCGCACAGTAAGAAATATTTGATCTGAATTTCTTATTCATCAGCGAGACGAACATACTTAGCGCTCGCAATTCCGTTTTCTCTCTTTTATTATACCTAATGTATTTTAGGACTTTCCGTCTTCTCAATATATCTATAGTATTGTTATCTTAATTATTATCTTCACATGTGTATATTGTTCACTGTTCAACCATGTTGAGAGGGTTGGTTCCTACTTTAAGACTGATTTAGAACAGAATATGTGATGTAGGGTCAGGAACATGATCCGTCAATATGAAAATGTCAATAAAAGAAAATAATTATATGTAACTGCTTTCACTTCGTAACTGCCCCTTGATGCCTCAAGACCCTTGATCAGTTGTATGACTCTCATGGAATTAGGTAATTCTTAGCTTGACCTGTATGTTGTTAACTTTCACCTTGACCTTTTTTTAGCGAGAATAGTTTCGTGTATTGTATTGAAACTAGTCTGAACTGAAACGGTTCATAAACAACTGATTTTGAAGTTGAAACAAAAACAAAACATGAGAAGATACCAAAATGGATGGAGTCCTTCTTGAGAGATAAATCACAAAAAGTAAAAGTGGATGATGAAATTTCGAATATGGTAAAAATTACTTCTGGGATCGTTTTGAAATTGATAAACAGCGACCCATCAATATCGACAATGATAAGCGAGCTTACTGTCAATCGACCATTTCGGAATACAAAAACATGACCACGTACAATCTATCGAAATAGGTCTAATGTTGAGATCAAGAGGAACCATTCCGCTTTTTTTCAAGAATTTTGTCAAGAAATATAATTTGCCCCGAAAATTGATGGACTCTATTGCTTCAAACCTTTCGAAAAGATCATTACAATTTTTGAAAAATAATTCATAATCAACTGATTAATTTTTGCTCCTCCCCCCTTTCTACCTCCTTTTTTATGTGGGCCCTATTTTTTTTAACATTTTTATTTACACCTTGACACGGCCTATTAGTCCTATGGTTCTTCAAAGATTTTTCTCTATTTCACAATATATAGCTCCAAGTTTTTATTCGTTATTTCATGGGCTAATTAGTACATTTCCATTTTCTCAATTTATTACCGTTCTTTCTTTTATTAAATCATTTTTTATTATTATTCTGTGTCGTTCTGGCAACCACTAATTGGGATGGCAGAGTCTGATGAAGATTTTTATATTTTCAATCATTAGATTACTTTACTTGAAGTATTATAAACAACAGTATTCGAGTACAGTATTTATAACAGTATTCGATATTTCTAATAATTTTATCACGCATATAAAATTGGCATGCACTCATTTCAATGTGAACAAAATAAGCAACAAGAGTAAAGTTGCGCTAGTATAAACTATTTTTGGAAAATATGTGAAATAATTTTGTTATTATTAAAAAATAAGTGGAGCACTTTTTAATCAGCTCAAACATGCATGTTCTTTCACATTCAACTATTGAATCGATGCAAATTGGTAAACAAAGTCATGAGGTGGTCGCTATAGCAGCCATAGTAACTATGGCTGCTAGAGTTCATCGGAGCGCATGCGCGCTAAATCAAGGCTCACTTTCCTAAGGCCGAGAATACTGAGGCTGACTTTCCGCGAGGCCAAGAAGCCCGAGATTATTCAGGCTGACTTTCCTAAGGCAGAGTATATTGAGGACGACAATCCGACTGATGCTTGTAGAGTCAGACTGAGGCTGAGTTTCCGAATATTTTGAGATTTTAGGAATCTCGGCCCGACTAATATAAATATTCAGGGCTCAGAATACCAAGGCTGACTATATTCAGGCTGACTTTCCTAAGGCAGAGTATATTGAGGACGACAATCCGACTGATGCTTGTAGAGTCAGACTGAGGCTGAGTTTCCGAATATTTTGAGATTTTAGGAATCTCGGCCCGACTAATATAAACATTCAGGGCTCAGAATACCAAGGCTGACTTTCCGCATTATGTAAAGCTCACTATACCAAGGCTCACTATATCGGGGCCGACAATATGACCATTGAGGCTGACTTTCCGAGGGTCGTGTTATTCTGGGACTGAGGCGCACTATAATGAGGCTGACAATGAGCGTTCCCTGTCGTTCTGGCAACCACTAATTGGGATGGCAGAGTCTGATGA
>OZ023337.1:14027220-14092220 GCA_964007535.1 Brachyptera risi | reverse complement strand
CAATATTTTGACCCGTGTTTGCCACGTACCAGCAAAATAAATGAAAATACTCATCCAATACAGGAATTCCACAGCAAAATTGTGAGCCCTTGAAATTTGCTGGAGTTGATATTCAAACTGATGAACATAATTTCAGCAGATAGTTATGATTTCGATAAGTCTTGCCGTTTGATTATTAAATCAACGTTTTAGTTGCCAAGGAAATTTCACAAAATTTTGTGGGATCCCAAATAAATTTGTATCAATAGAACTTGTGAAAATTCTATTCATCCGATGACACGCTCATTAATGTGAACAATAACATCCAAGTTCAAAAACTTTACAATCATTTTGGGGGAATTCCCGTATCAACCGAGCATTTTCATTCGATTTGCCGGTACACTTAAAAAACGGGTTGAAATGTTTTAATTTTTGTTTAATCAATTTGATATCGATTCACTCTAAAAGTTCTGCATTAGTTAACTCAAAATCTAGTTATCTCTCAGAAAGAGATTTTCTCATTCATATAGCCTTCAGGAGTCGATTCAGCGGAATAACTATTATAGTTTGGTGATAAAGTTCGAACCGTAGATGACTATAATTTCAGTATCTCAAACTGTCCAAAATATATCACCAGAAAACTATTTGTTTGATTAATCGAACCCAATGCACTCAATTGAAAACGAGATACATATATGTTTCTCATCGGAATTTATCGAAGCTATACTCCTTACCTCATCGCACGATATCCATGATTATTGTTGACCTGACGACCCCACAGCAATTTCACAGATATTTGAGGGTATGAATGAGCAGAAACAAAAACAAGAACATAACCTGGATAATTATTTGGCTCAATTTGGCTTCAGTTTTCTAGGCAATGGCTCGACTGATCGTACCAAACTGAAGGACTGTACCAAGATGCATTGAGGGTTGCATTGGTTCACCGGTTGGAGATGTGTCCTTACTTCCTACCCCTCCCATCTTAGAAATATGTTCCAATTCATGGTCCACGTTTAAAAAAACAACTATTAACCGTGCGTAGATAAGTGGTCATGAAAGGAACTAACTTTACATGCACGTCGGTTCAGCTAATAACATCTGGCATCAAATTTGCCAGCCCATCAGACGTTTCTACGAAACAACACCAGATAGAGCAGAGATCTTTGGATCTCAGAAAAGTACTCATGAAATGGAACGTGTTTTCGAATTAGTGAAGACACCGTCTCCTGGCGGCAAACCAACGCAACCCTCAATGCATCTTGGACTGTGCATAGGATAAAATAACTGCATCTTCCGTCTATGATTGTAATAAACATTCATAAATGGTGTTATTACTGAAAGATAAGATTTAACGCGTCATAAAAATAAAACTGAATGGAAGTAGCCATAACACAGACATTTAACCAGACACTTAGAGAAAGTATAAGGTAATTGGTGTATTCAATCAATGAGTTTGTATTTTGAGATATACAAATTGTTAAAAAAAAAAATGGTTTCATGAGGGGTGTACAGAAAAATATTCAAAACCTGTTACTTTGACTATGGCTATACGTCGTAAACGCACGGGTACTTTAATTATTCAGAATTGTTCTTGAAATGATGTGTGTAAACTTCTGAACGTTAGTGCTAATTGATGGTTAAAACGGTCGATCGAGTCCACCAGAACTTGTAGAATGGATAGAATACAGCATATATACATTTTATATATAAATTATTGTAAAGACTTCAAACTGGTATATTTAGTAAAAATTTAGTTTTCTTCCAAGTTATCCGGCTTACACATTCTTGGCAGAATTCCAAATGAGAAAGAAATGTTATGCTTTCAGCCTTTCCACATGACTTTATGGTGTAATTGGTAAACGTTCACATGCTAGAAAAGAGAGTATAAAGTAAAGGACAATTACTGGAATTTATTGGTGTGCGTTTCGGGTCATGATTCTCATAAATGTATTCGATATGAACATGAGAAATGTTATGTTTTCGATATAGATTCAGTTATTATGCGATGTAAACTGTTAGATGAAGTGAAAAATAAATGTACTCCAATAAAATTGCTAGTTACTTCATTTTTATTCTTCATAAACATCGATAATGTACACACAAACATATTTTTCATCAATTTATGCTACGGTCAACATGATAGGATCAATATAGAATATAATTTTCTATATGGGATCTATATGATATCTATATAGGTTCCATATAGAATATAGGATATATATAGAATAAAGAATATAATTATATATAGGATCCATATAGAATATAAATGAAGAGAGAATTGAACTCAAGAAGGGCGAAATCACCAACCCAAAAGAAATAATTAATTTCATCCAACTTGTACTATTTCAATATATTTGAATCAGAACACGAATAATAACACATAGCTGACTCTACGTCATATCACATATCTCACGTATTTTAATACCATATTTTTAACTCACTGTTAAATTCCAACACTTTTTTATCCACCATGTTATGAAACCTATTAAAAATAGCATTCGCTTCATGTATTAAAATGAATTATAACTTCACGTACGGCTCGAAGCATGAGTAAAAGTCTGTTTGTGTCGTTCACCTGTTGAATCCTATGTAATATAGCATGATCAACTGATTTCACCAGGTATCAAAGAGACTTTTACTTATGCTTCAAGATATACGTTAATTGTCTATATTAACCAAACAAAATCGTCAAAATTGAAAGGGACAAATAATTCAGCGTATAATTACATCACATTTTGTTTCCCAATCAAAATTAAATGACATGGAAATCACATATAACTGATTCTAGTTCACTGATCAGCTCACAGAATCGTGAAATATATTCCAGATATGATCTCAGTCTCACGTCGACATTAAATCTTCTATGAAATGAAGTTCGTTCCCACCAAATGTTAATTTATCGTAAGCATTTCTTCACCCGTTCACTGACATCTACTTCATATGCAATTGTCGCCCTAGATACCAAATACAAATGCAAAACCCACAAAACATGCTATAAGATGATAGCAGAATTCCGACCACTATTGTTTGCCACATTGTTATGCCGAAATAAAAGATCAAACTTGGTGTAAAACTTAATTTCGCTTGATATTTCTCAGAAGATATACAATATAATAATTGACAACCAATTCGAACAGAAAATAGCAGGTTTTGTAAACTTCGTTTGGTGGAATAACCGTATAACAACGTATATGTTATAGAACTGCTTCCAAGTGATGCCATTTACTGTGGGAATAAACAGATAATCCCCCCCCCCAACCGCTTCAACCAATCAGTAACTTGCTATTTCGCTTTATACAACAATTATAATTATATGTTAACTGATAGCAGAATGTAAAAAATACGATATGCATGCACTATCAACATAATGATTAACTCAAGTATAGGTCATATCCAGCTGTTTGATTGTAAGTAGGCCTAATTGAAAACAAACAATTATAAGAACAAAATATAATGTTGAACGTTTAAAAAAAAGTAACATCAATTTCTATCGAGGTTGAACTTGACCGTGCATTTGAACTAATGATCGTGAAAATGGGTGAAAAACAAAAAATGTTGAAATGTTATTTTGAATCAATTGCTATGATTTCAGATTTGCCCCATGAATCGATTCGTTATTACTGGTACACAAAACATATTGTTGTTAGATGAAGAATGAATTAATATGGAAAAAATGAAGTAAAAAAAACCTTCATCATACTACCTTATATCAAAGTAACTATGTGAGTATTGAAGGCGAATACTGGATCGGTGCCCGTATTCGCTCTCAAGACTGAGGAAAACCACGTATTCTCAGTCTTGGGGACACGGAAATAACATTCTTCGTGAGATATCTTGATACTTCAGCAAAAAGTAGACTCTGATTATACTCAGAAAAGTATCATTACAATCATTGTATCTACATATATAGGTATGTTACAAAGAACGGAAGACCGTTTTCACCACGAGTCACGCAACCCCCAAAATACCATCCTCAAAAATTATGACAAATATGATATCTCATAAAAATAACATCGGTTAAACATGAAATACAACTGAATTATTCGAAACAATCCATTCATATCCGAGTACGAGAGTGCATCATCAATCCATAGAATTAACTCCAACATTTTCCCTCAATAGGCCCTATATGTTTTCCATTTAATTATTTGAATACGTATGAATTTGAATCAAATCAGCAACTATTTACTTCTTCAATTACTAGATTCCTTTGAACATTGTCCACACTTTTATTATCATATGGTCGCATTTCAAACAATGGAAAACCATTCTTCAAGATCTTCTGTTATGTCTAAAGACATGGAAACAAAGACAATTGAAGGCACTAGACGGTCTCGACCACATAGAACAATGAAAATAACATGAATCGTTGAGTGAATATGAAATGTTTCACATTTTGACAAATTATCGATGTTCATTATTCATTATGTTATTATTTATATCGATTGTTCATTATGTATCGATTATTGTTGGCTTGAAACTAATTTATCAACATTTGGGGGTACGAACAAGTAGATAATATATGAATAATTGTTACCAACTATACGCAAACGCAACATATGCGTTGTAAGCTAAGCGAGATATCTGTTAACTTATAATCAGAATCGTTCAAGTAGTTTTATCTTTGCTACTTTATCGACTCTAGTATAATTGAAAACTCAACACCTCGATTCAGCTATGTAAAATTCGGTGAAGATTGAATCAATTAAAATCATTCATAAAATTATTTTCTTCAGAATGAATTTCCGAATTGCATACAAAATTGTAATAACGTGTATTATTATTGTGTTCACATACAGGAAAAACTTTATTTTTGGGGAGAGATTTTTTTTTTTCAGAATTTTCCGCTCGGTATCTTATGAAGTTTTCAGAAACTTTGAGATGATATTCCTCAAAAATGATCCAACCGATGTAATCCAAAAATTAGACAGTTCTGAGTCGAAAAAGTCTACGAGAATAGAAATAAAATGATGTAGATCAGTCAAACCGTGCGACCTGTGGAGTGCTTACAAAAAAAAAAAAAGACAAAGCTCTATAAGAGTGGTATGGAGTCTTCGCTATCTCTCATTAAAAAATCTTTCCTCAGCATTAAGACTTGATCCACACTTGACATGACTCTAGTTTCTATAGCGGAGCCTTCACTGATCGATAAACAAATATTTTCGTCTGTCTAGTTTTCCATTAAATTCTCCATAAACACTCATTCAGTGTACATACTATAAATGTTAGATCATTCCAACCAATTATATCTCCGACCACGAGTTTTTATCCATCACAAGATAAGTGTTTCATCAAATTCCTTATGAATACATATCCAGTATATACACACTATGAATTTTAAATCACCTTCAACACATTATTACTTCAATTACAACATTTTTCCCGATTTCAAGAATCACATAAGATGAGTTTTCCATGAAATTATTTCATAATAAGCATTTAGTATACATACTATGAATTCGAAAATCACTTCAACAAATTATTTGTTCAATTACAAAATTCTTTCAATCATCACTTATATATTTCAATGCTGCTTAACGACCCCATACGAGGGGGTTTTATACTTTTATATCACGTCAACATATTTCGAAGAGATCACTACACGCCGGCACGACCTGATGCTATGTCTAAACACATTTACGATGCAACTTGACAATGGCATTTGTGAGGTTAGGTCATCGGCGAACAGCGATGGTGCGAGTTATAGCAAGTCAGAGCATACCTGCTATAAAGAATTATCCATCCCATTGTTTTGTCGAGAGAATTAATTATGAATTAATTACATAATAGTTGAGTGTATTGTCTGGAGACTTCGAGCGATTAGGTTTTTAACATTCTCGCATATATGGATGGTTTGTACACATTAGTTGGTTTCCCTATATGGAAGTCATCAAGGTGTTGTTTGGACGGAAACAGGAATGGAAAAAAATGATTGAGAGGTTCATTTTTTTATATTGAGTTCAACGACGTTTTTACTATAATTTAATGGCGTCGGTCAATGATGAAGAAATCGGATCTAACGACGCAGTGTATTGATGACCAAGATCTATTGGCGTTGGTGAATGAATCAGATGATGGAATATAAGGTGAAAGGATATTTTATCAGCTGTTTTTGAAATAGTGGGAAGGAGTCGGTCGTGGCCTGTTGTTGAGGTATTATAGAAATATGGAACTGGTAGACAGAGGGAATAGTACGAACAATCTCTTTCAGAATGGTCGACCATGGTGGGGATCGAACCACTGTCACCTGAATGACGGTTTGGCGTGCTTAGATATGATACGGAGCATAGAGATGATGTTTAGGTTCATTTAACGACTCAACCAACAAATTGGTTATTCAAGGGTTCTCGGTTGTATTTATGAAATATCATACAATATGCGAGACTCGAACCCAAGCCTGATGTGACTGTAGATTTGAAGATAGTAACTTGATTAACATGGGCCAGATGGAAAGCTGGAGAAATGGTGAAAATGCTTGCAGAAAACAAGGTTCAAAATTAAGGGGAAAAATGTGAATTTGAGAAATTATCAGAAACATTAACACTTCCAATCAGGGACGTGCAAAGAAGTTGAGAAAAAACTGTGAGATTTGGGAAAATATAAACATTTGGGAGAGTCAAAGAGAATAAGTTATGTGATACATATTTTTTTTTTTACTCATTTCCAGGTTTTGATGGCATTGCTCTTCAAGTTACTTGATAAAATACATCACAACATTTCTGTTATGTGGTCATGAATGTAACCACAGGAACGACCTGATTTATATTCATTCAATGCTCCAAAATCATGGATAATTAATTTGGTAACTTTTTTATTCCGATAAATATGGACAATCTCATATAATTCCTCTTCATACCTTTCAATTTCGCTTGGCAACCTTTTTTTACAAATTTGTTTACTCATTATTCGCATCAGGAAGCAGACTCCTTCCTGAGGAAGGAAGTCCTCCTTGAGTCTGCTTCCTGATGCGAATAATGAGTAAACAAATTTGTAAAAAAATGTTGCCAAGCGAAATTGAAAGGTATGAAGAGGAATTATATGAGATTTGGTATCTGTACTATATAGACAATGTTCAGATAATGTAGTTGTAGGCCTATATTGAAACCTGAATAAAAATCTCTCTTCTCCCTCCATGGTACTTTACTTGTCCATGTTTGTATTCAATATATATATATATATATATATATATATATATATATATATATATATATATATATATATATATATATATATATATATATATATATATATATATATATATATATATATATATATATATATATATATATATATATATATATGATTATATATATATATATATATAAATATATATAAATATATATATATATATATATATGTATATATATATATATATATATATATATATATATATATATATATATATATATATATATATATATCAGTATTGCAATTCCACTAAATTGATAGAATATACTACACACATATTCCTCATAAAAAGATAAAATCTTGGAATCATCAGTACATAAATAAATCGTTATAATACATTTGTTTTTAATAATTTCTTCACTTCAACCTCCGACCTTTACCGACCTCACACGACCATTCACGAGTTCTCAACAATGTTGACGATATTGACAAATATTAACGGCTCGAAACTCCCGAGTGTTAATATTGGCGTATACACGCGACGGTCGATCGTAATAGCCAACAATACGGAATGACTTATCGGATTATTGCAATGGTTTGCGGCTTAGGTCTGAAGAAAGGTGTAGCCACAATTCATGTACTATTTATGTCACAATCGTAAATTTTTATGTAGTCATATAAGTGTTAGTGACCTTTTTACCGACGAAGTAGACATTATTACTGGACAAATGTCACGATCTTGAATAGTTTTACTGCTGCTAGTTCAATAAAGCAAGCGGCTATCAAAAAATGTATTGTTCAATTCCTCACTACCTATATCTCGAGAGCATGACTTTTTGAATTCCGGTATATTATTGATGAATAATGTTCGTTTAACGATCCCATCAGCAGCTGGGTTATATGGGGTCTGTTATTTTTATGATAGGCCTACTCATTGTTTGTGAGGATGAGGGTAAGAATGGAATAAATTTCATAAAAAAGGCTTCTGATAGGGATGATAGGGAAGGCTATTCATACGAGAAGTAATCGAAATACCTCGATTTTGAAAATACCGAGTCACGTCGCTTTCCCGCGTTACCGTTGATCATTATTTGTGTATGTATATATATATATATATATATATATATATATATATATATATATATATATATATATATTTATTGGGTTTAACGACGCACCGTAATGATGACTAAGATCTATTGGCGTCGGATGACCGATTAATAAGGTGATGGGATGGTGAGATGAGGGTTTGTTATGGGTACTGGGAAGGATAGTGGGAAGGAAGCGGTCGTGGCCTATATTGTGGGAACTATTCTCTTACACCGGCATTAGCCTGGACTACAGAGGGAAATCACGAAAAAAACCTGTAAAAAAGATTAACGGTAGCGGGGATCAAACCGGGTCCGACATCCGATTGCCTCCCGGGTCACATGGATCAAGTGCGTTAAACACTCAGCTACATGTGCAGGTCCATTTTAATATTTCTCGATAGCTTTCATTCATTCCACCGTTTATTCCATCTTCTTATTATAGCTCCAATTGATGTGAAAAATCACAATAAATATTTCACTCAAAACGAGAGATAATACTATGGAATTATGATTTCTATTCTTGTCGATGAATTCCACGAAAATTTGAATTCATTCGAAAAAAATATAGGCCTACCAATATTTTCTTCTCTCGTTTATTCATATAGTGGTTTTTCAAATTCTTTTTTTTCTCCTAATAACATCGAAACTTGATACAAAATCATTGTTCCCTAATTAAGGCTATGGATGAAAAGTAGGATCGTTTGGACGGGGCACCACAAGGGCGATCCCACCACCCCATTTTAATTATTTAGAACCAATGAACTTCAACACCAGAACTGCGCTGTTGGTGACCATAACTTTCCGCCGAAGATAAAAGTCTTCTAGTTTCCGAAAGTCCGGAACACATTATATCAAATTCTCATACGGTTCATCTCAATGTTATTGAATTATCATTATCAACACTATTATGGAGGGAAATTGAGTTGTTAGAACAAAACTTTGTTCATAATTTCATCGATTTTTTTTTTTTTTTTTATTCATTCAATCCAAAGATTCGCAAATTGTACAAACATAGGGAAAATAAAAACTCACAACCAGATATAAAAATTAGTGGACAGGAAGATTTAATTGAAAGAAGACAGAAGGATATATATGTGATGATGCAATGATTGTCTGGTGTGAGAAGGTCTTTGAAGTAGGAAAGATTCCAGGTTGTATTTAAAAGATGAAAGTTTTTTTCATCATTTGAAACACAATTCGTTTGATATGATTATTCAGGATCATCCGTAACAGCCACAATAATGAAATCATAAGAGAGAGTAATTATATCAAAGTCACTCATTGAACGACTATAAACTTATTTCAAAAAATAAAAAAAAACTTAACCACCATCCTAAATTAAGGAACATAAAATTCATAGGTAAAAAGTTGATGGAAAACTCCTAACCATAACCAAATACACATGAATAAAAAACAACATGTGCACTCAGGACGATGCACTCGGCATCACGTGATCTATGAGTACTACGGCGGTTAAATCAAAGGTTTAGTAGGACCTACATTAAAAATAAGTATAGCTACTTGAAGATCCTTTTTCTTGATTCGATCTTACCTCCACGATGTTAAACATATCAACGTTTGGAGAGTGGAGACCAAAAAAGAAGTTACCAAGTTCAGAAGCTACCTTTATATGAGTATAAAATAAAATTGAATATCAATTTTCTTGCAACTAAAACATTCATCTTAATTGAAAGGCAAAACTTATGAGAATTTTAATTATCTGTAGACGTGCTCAATAGTAAAAACTTGAAGTACCGTATTCGAAATTATTTTTGTTGAATTCCCTCTTACCACGAGCGTTTATAATCATTCTGTTGGTGCACGGAAAAAATGAAATCAAATATGTGATTCCTCCACAGTTGAAAATCAATTCAATTTTACAGAGACGCATCAGTTATTTCATATACTAGACCTAAACGTGATGTAGACCAACATAAACGTTGTAAGATGAGCGAGATGTCTGATTAGGTATAATTAGATGAGCGTAAGCGAAGATTCCATTTCACTCTTATAGGGCTAATTTTTTTGTCTTATATATTTTTTTTTGGGGGGGGGGCACTGCATAGGTCGTAGGGGTTGACCGATCGACATGCAACTTTTATTATAAACGCAAACTTATCCAACTTAGAACTGTATAGTTTTGGGAATGAATCGGTCGGACCGATTTTGAGAAATATCATCTCAAATTTTCTAAAAACCTCATCAGATCAGGCCGGGCAAGAAAATTTTGAAAAATAAAATGTCTTCAAATAAGAGGAAATTTTCTGGTAATGTGAACACATGAATGATACACATTATCACGATCTTGTATGCAATTCGAATCAGCCGTTCCGAAGAAAATAATTAAATTGACTGTTTTCATCCATCAAATAAATTATGGAAATGAATGAAGGTGAATTTAGGTTGCCGAGATTCACTGCTTTCTAGATTCGATATTTGCCCAACAATGAAGTATTTTTGGATGCGTCAAGGTGTGTAGAATACCGGAGTCGATGAAGTAGCAAAGGTAGAACTACTTTAACGACTTATGTACCTTATTCAGATATCAAGGTGTGTAGAATACCAGAGTCGATAAAGTAGCAAAAGTAGAACTACTTCAACGACTTTTATACCTTATTGGGATATCTCGTTCATTAGAAACAATCATTACTTTAGAAACTGAACTCAAATCAAGCGTGGTTTCAAGTCTCACAGGGTATTGGTTTTTGACAATATCATTAATCTATTATTAACTCTTTCGTACCCTAGATAACCTAGCTTCCAGTGGGGACGTTAAAGAAACAATACATCTTGACGCCCTTTCACGTCAATAGTGACCTAATCTACGACAACAACTAGCTTACGTCACACCTACTCTTCACCTCCTATTGGTCGCGGGACACTGACCCCCATGGGTGTGAATGATCCCCTCCTAACACGAACTTTGCGACACCTCGGTGCATCATCGAAACCTCCCACATTCAATACCAACCAAATGTATAAACCCTCGATCGTAACCACCAACAATCATGTCGCGACAGTATATAAAATTCGAAACACCAGAAGTTAACACTAAATGATAGGAGAAACGTTCGATCGTAACCGTCAAGTTGAGAATTATATACGGAGAGGTCAGATGTACGGACTAACAAAAGTTCAAATGCCATCTTACCGTTTGTATTTGCCAGAGGTGTATATAGGAACTACAGACAGTGGAAATAAATAAATAGTAAATTACATTGACTTGACTATAAATAAAGGCGGCTGGTGTACGTGTTTTTATTCACGTTTTTTTTTACTGTTTTATTTACAACTATTTTTATATAACTTATATGTCTGTTGATGAAGAAATCTATCATTCTTTTTGCTTTGAATATATTGAAAGGATCGACACAGTTATATTTATTTTAGCTCTTTATGAACATTAAAAATTGTCTCAAGAACGTTAATGTGCCACTATAAAAGCTTTCATATAATCATAAATAATAACAAGTATCGTGTGATTATGATAGTATCTAGATAATTCATCAAGTTTTCTGAGAAATGTATGTTTTTGACGGGCGGTAAGATTTCCCTTGTGGTGCCCCGTCCAAACAATCCTATCTTTCATCCATAGCTTCAATTGGGGTACAATGATTTTGTATCGAGCTCAATTATTATTTGTTTTTAATTTATTGGGTGAGAGATAGCGAAAAAATCCTTCCAATCCCAATCGGTTTCACGGGTCAAAACATGAAACTTTTGCGAGGCATTATTCATCCCTCAACTCAGAACTGAACTGTATATATTATATACATATATATATATATATATATTTTTTTTTCTAATGCGTTATATTTACATGTTATATTAGTACATTATGATAATAACGTACACCCACAGTCACATAAGATTTATTTGACTTGTCTGTGGGTCTACACATATATTCTGAATAACATTCGTTCGAATTCGAAAATTGAAATTTCAGAGAGGAATGAAATAATTTGACAAATTATACCCGAAAAAATTCAATTTTGAGATGCTACAAAAACTACAATCATGAACATCTTTGAAAAACGTGTTTTCAAAAATCCAGTGAACTGTTATAAACGTAGATCCATTAATTTCATCTCATAAATATCTCACTCACTATACAGCTTGTGTGTTAAATATTCCTAATCTACTCATTGATATAATCCTTAATTTGGGATGATCCACTTCATGGTTGAAAGTTAAGATGTAACCCTCCTTGTATTCCTTCGTATAAATGATAAATCAATTAAATCATCAACAGCTGCAATTCAAAAAATTATAAATCATTGTTTTTGATGTCCGTTAAAAATCACGTGCAGCTCTACTAAAGTGCTTCTTTAATTAAGTGGTTCTACAAATTAAATAATTCGTCGATAGCCTATCATCTTCTCTCGTTCCTGACCTTTGACCGTGGTCAGTCCACCCCTGACCGGCAACCCACTCGTGATTTCACGATCAGCTCGTGCCACGATTGTTAATGGTCTCGACCGATCGACTTCTCCATGATTCACCACTGACGATCGGGTTTCTCAGACAGTTTTCCCTCATGAATCGATGTTTCATATAATTAGATGAGCGTAGCGAAGTCTCCATCCCACTCTTATACCTCGTTCACACTAGGATCACTAACTGTAGTTAAGCTAACTGCAGTTAGCATCATGGATGACACCGTTCTTAACTGAGTTAAAGTGTTCACACTGACAGCGATGAAATGGTTGTTAATTTTTATATTGCTTTCAAAGATTTACAGATTTTCTGTTGATATCTCGCCTTGTTTTTGAACAAAGCCATCTATATAATTCGAAAGATATAATTAATATAGAGGGCCTTGCTTTGAACCAACAATGTGACGATACGAATGATGTTGCTCTTTGAGAAGGCGGTGAATTTTGATCGCAGTTATCTAACTGAGTTCTAGAAACCTATGGTAGAAACTTAGTTAAGACATAACTAGAGTTAACTACTAACCAAGTTCCGTTCATATTATAACTTAACTAACGTTATCTACTTAACTGTAGTTAGATTCTGTAATGTGAACGAGGTATTATAGGGCTTGGTCTGTGTGTTTTTTGTTTTTTTGTTTTTTGTTTGTGGGCACTGCACAGGTCGCAGGGTTTGACTCATCAACATGAAACTTTTTTTTGTACGGGCCAACTTTTACAACTTAGAACTGTATAGTTTCTGGAATGAATCGGTCGATTAGATTTTGAGAAATATCATGTCAAAGTTTTTAAAAACCTCGTAAGATTAGTCTGGGTGAGAAAATAGGAAAAAATGAAACCTCTCCGAAAAAAATAAAAAAAATCTGAGTGTTCAAACATTAATGATACATATAACCATCATTTTGTAAGTAATTCGAATCAGCCGTTTCGGAGAGAAAAATTCAAATAACTGTTTTTATACATCAAATATATGGAAATGAGCCAAGATTCACTGCTTCCTAGATTCGATATTTGCCCAAGCATTAAATATTCTCCATATTCGTCAAGGTATGTAGAATACCAGAGAAGATAAAGTAGCAATTAGATGAAGGACAAAGTGTGTAAAATACCAGATTCGATGAAGTAGCAAATATAGGACTGTCATTATACCTTATTCAGGTATCTCGCTCATCTTACAACGCATATTTCGCGTTTGCCTAGTATATCAAATGATCGAGTTATTTGTAAGAATATGAAGTAAAATTATTTTATTTCACATCTTGACTGCAGATCCCGTCTCCCATATCGATATAGGAGGTAAACAGCTTGAAGCAGGAGTTATTTATCTATTTATATCGGGTTTAACGACGCACTCTTCTGATCAATACGATCTTTGACGTCGGTGAATGATATATGAGTTGATGGGATGATGAAATGATAGGTTATTTTATTAGGTGTTTTGGATAGTGAGGGGGAGTTGGTCGTGGCATGTTGTTAGAGAACCATCCCAGTATTGATCTGAACGACAGACGGAAACCACAAAAAACCCCTGTCAGGATGGTCGACTATGGCGGGAATCGATCCCCACGGTCTCCTGAATGACGGTTCAGTGTGATACCACTCGGCCACTCGTCTCAGTTTGAAACAGAAGTAAAAGCCTCTTAGCCACCTAGTCAAACCAGTTGATCATGATATATTGCATAGGTTTTTGACTGGTGTCAAACGATATAAACAGACTTTTACTTATGCTTCAAGCCCTACATATTCTTAAGAGTATATGGAAGTCGAATTAGCAGAATATACATTTTTTAATGATAACTTCTGAACGGTGTAAAATATCAGACTTCCAATTCGTGGGAAACTAAGGATTATTTGAATATCTATATAATATGTGATAAGCTTGAATTGTTTCACTAATATCAAATAATTGTCACATATATACAACCAAAACAACACATTTTCAGCTGACGTTTGACCATTATACGATATAAGTAGAAGAGTTCTTACTTGAACCTTCTTGAAGGCTTACAAATATAAGTTTATGTGACACCTTGAAGAGTGTTCACTCACACCATCTAGAAGGTACTGGAAATATCTGTTTGACCCAAATTGGAATTTTGATACCGGTATCTCATACCATTCGAAAGTTTTGCTCGTTTTGTACCAACATTACTATACTATGGTAGCCTCACTAATATATTACATTTCTCTACTTTAATTCCAATATCTCATGGCGTTATCAAGTTATCACTGAAAAAACTGCTATTTCTTCATAGATAAGCAACAGACATGCATTTTAGATTCAGTTTCAATTAATTTCCATGGAAGAGATGTTATTTACTACGAATTCAATAATATGGCAGCTATGAAAAGTTGAAGTAATTAACAATTGAAATTACTGCACTGAAAACACTAAAATCGTTAAAACCTGTTGATTCCATTAAGGCACGTGCTTTTGAGTGGTTCTGTCTTGACTGATAGCGACTGCCTCGGTCAAGGTATCATGATCTATAGTAGGCGTAATGTGATTTTATCCAAACCGGTCCTTGGTCCGAACAGCCATGTCTATGTTGATATCTATGGTGTATATCTTCAATAATTTCTTGAGCAATTAGTTTTCTTCTTCTTCTTCATTTTTTTTTGGGGGGGGGGTTGATGAAGCACTTTCATACTAACTAAGATCTATTGGCGTCACACTGATGATTAATTAGATGATGATGAGATGAAGGTTTCTTAGGTATGCGGAGGAAGGGAAGAAGCGGTCTTGGTCAATATTGTAGGAACCATTCTGGTATTTAACGATGGATAGGGATCATGGTGGGAATTGAACCCCGGTCTCCTGAATGACGGTTCAGCGTGCTATAGCCACTCGACCACTCATCTCAGTGTGATTGGTTAACATTGACCAGATAGAAACAGAAACGAATCCATTTATGTTTTTAGTTGCTGACCACTATGTAAAGAGGCAGCGCATTAAATCATCGAAAAACCCCATCTTTGAAAGACCATAACTACGAAAAACGGATCTTCGAAATTCCATAACTTCGAAAAACCAAATCTTCGACAGTTTGAACATTTGGTTTGTCGTAGATTTGGATTTTTGAACAAATTGGATTTCGATGGAATGGTATGTAGGCTGTGAAGGCCGCAATACTATGATAATATCGATGATTATCATTGTTATTTTAATTAAAATTTATTTTTATACGATTTTTTTTTTATTATTCATTCATTTCATTATTGCAAATTAACAATCACTCATGTTCACATAGATTCATAAAATAAATCTGTACGGACATTGACATTCGTTAATTTTGAATATTTTCGAATCAGACACATATCAGTTTTAAAAGTGCATAATTATTGCCTGCCCATACCTGTTCACTCTCATACGCTCTTGAAGGTGTGTACACCGACCGTCTCAAAAGTCAAGAGCAAGATGCACTCTCCGGTTCTATATCACCTTCCCATACGTCACGCATATTCTTCAAACGATGACCTTTACGACCTTACACGTATCAAACATGTGCATGCTCATATATATATATATATATATATATATATATATATATATATATATATATATATATATATATATATATATATATATATATATATATATATATATATATATATATATATATATATATATATGTATGTACAATATGCACGGAAAGAAAAGAAAACAATGTGTGTGGGAGGGAAGGAGGAGGGGAATTGTTAATGTTGATAGGTAAAAATACCGTCATCTTCAGTCTTCGGCTTAAATCAAAGGTAGGAGATTTTTGGTGGGTCAGAATTCTGAGATTTCTTCCGATTGTCACGCGACACATTATACATAGTTGTCATATCGACTGCATGGTATGTAAGGTGGACTAACAATAAAATATTCCACTGGTATTGGTTTTGTTCAATTTGTGTGGGTTTTTCGGTTGTAATAATTAATTGATTATGTTTGCACATTAGTGAACAAAATTAGGATATCTACAGGCGGTAGTAGATACATTGCAATTCGTCAGTTTAAATATAATTCATTTCTTGTTAATGTAAAAGAAGATTAAAATAATCATGACTTATGCATGAAGTAAACGTACAAAATTCCATGAAATATGATGAAAATATATTAATAATACATTGAAGTAATATCTCAACTCAACAATACTTATATTCACGTTGGGAGAGGCATTTTTTCAGTCGTACCCCCGTTTGACCCAGCTGCTGGTGGGGTCGTGAAGAAAACAATGATAATCAATCAGAAGAGGGTTGTGCAACTGAATAATTGATATATCTTTGATGACTGGATATCTTTGCTAGGACAGACATAAGGATTAACGCATTTAGAAGATGCAATTGCTTTTTTCATTGAAAAACTCAAACTAAACAAATACGTATTAACTTGATAAAAAAGTTAACGGTGATATTCATGTTCATTATTTCTGAAAGACGACCCTCTTCTTAGGTGAATTCAAGTCTATATGGGCGTCAAAACACGATGGAAGGGCGTGAGGGTGAATTGATCAAGACTATACTTATAGTGGAAAGTTGCTATTAATTATTATTCTCCGTGAGTACACTTATTCAATATGGAAAACTACTTGCAACACATGTGTTATTTCTAGGTGCTGAAAAAATGTTGCAGATGATAATTATTTTTGATTATTCGAGAAACACATCATTGAATTAATTCTCAGTAAGAAAAATATTCAGATTTCACTGTTTGTTATTATGTTATTGTATGTTATTTGAAGTGATCATTGCCTGAGAGACTTATTTCAAAGTGGAAGTTATCAACATCCGTGTGTTTTGTTCACTCTCAATATCACTGCTGGTAGTATTTGGATATATATCACAGGAACGGTTTTTACTTATAATGTGTTCCGGACTTTCGGAAACTGAAAGACTGTTATGTGCGGAGGAAAATGATGGTCACAAACAGCGCAGTCCTGGTGTTGAAGTTGATTGATTTTGAATAATTTTGATAGTGTGGTAATACCACCCTTGTGGTGCCCCGTCCAAACGATCCTACCTTTCATCTATAGCCTTGATTGGGGGGTAATGATTTTGTATAGTATCAAGTTTCGATGTTATTGAAAAAAATATATAGCTATTATTACATAGAATTGTGGTGATTAAATTTGTCTCATTGAGAATGTCAATATTGCAATAGAATTTGGGCTTTGAAAAAAAATGCAATAATAATCTAGACTTCGAGAGGTCAAGATTTAATCTGATGAATCATGAACTAAATGGTGAGAACTTTTTACTTGACTTCTACACAAGAGGCAAAGGAAAAATGTTGCATACCAATTGAAAAATATTCGCCAAATATCTTCTCAGACTGGTGGCCGAGTGGTTAATACACTGAACCGTCAATCAGGAGATCGGGGTTAGATTTTCGTCATGGTCGGCCATCCTTACAGGTGTTTTTCGTGGTTTACTCCTGTCGTTCAGGTCAATCCTAGAATAGTTTCTCAACAGCAGGCTATGACCGACTCATCTCCACTATATCCATAAATCCATAAAATAATCTTCCACCTATCCCATCATGTCACACATCATTCAAAGACGCCAATATATCGTATTCATCAGAAGTGTGCGTCGTTAAACCCAATATAAATCTTCACAAAAATATGCAAGTGGTGGTTGACCTCCTGATCCAAACATATCAGCTTCTGAACGAATAAAAGGCGGTGGTTGCAGACACACATTAGTGCTCTCATTATTCTTCAACTCTACTTATCTTTCCGAGACGAAGTACTAGACTTCGAGATCACTCTGTGAAATAAATAAACGAAATGGAAGCTTCTATAATTATCTGAAACAGCTTTTAACGATCTAATGGTATATTATTGTTTCGAAAAATAAGTCCAAAACAAAATACAATCCTCGTGCAATTAATGCGAGTAAGAATATCACGTGATGTTTTCCGATTTGTGTTGATCTAAACTGGTGCAGGTGTGATTTATTTGTAGTATTTTAAAAACAGGTGGACAAACAATTCTTGTATATTTATTTATGGCAATATAATCAGTAGTGTGAAGAAGTCTCAATGTCATGACGCAGAAAAAAGATGTTGTGATTTGATCTGATCTAGTTTTTTTATATTCTTGAATTAGCGTCACAGATGAAACGGGTTGGAAGTTATTCCAAATGAGGCCTTTTTACAAATTCAATCAAATAGCTGACACGTATGTTGAGTTCAAGTGCTTTTTGCTATGTGTAGGTGCTAATTGATTGTGTCGCATTCAATTTCTGCGTAACAGAGAAGAAGGCGAAAGAAAGAAAGAAAGAGAGAGAGATAGATAGAAAAGTGGATTGTAAAGAAGAAAGAGCGAAAAACAAGAAAGAAAGGAAGGAAGAAAGGAAAAAAAGAGAGAGAGAAAGAGAGAAAGAAAGATAGAGAGAAAGATAGAGAGAGAAAGAAAGAGAGAAAGAAAGAAAGTGAGAAAGAAAAAAAGAGAGGAAGAAAGGGAGAAAGAAAAAGAAAGTAAGAAAAAGAGAGAAAGAAAGAAATGAAAGACAGATAATCAAAGAAAAATGATATACAAACTTTGAAAAATATAAGGCAGCTCAAATGTCCAATTTTATTGGACGAGCTTTAGCGAGGATTCGATTTGACATACTGAAAAGAATTGGTGTTCGTTTTTTTTTTTTTTTTTTTTTTCATGTTTTTTTGTCGGTTCTCCACAGGTCAAACGACTACAGCTATCAATTTAACTTTTTTTCGTCATGGTTCCTCATCTAACTTAGATCTGTATAGTTTTGTGGCATTATCGGGTGGTAACTTTTTTTTATGAATTTTAGAAATTTCAAAAATCCTCATTAGAATAACCCGGAGGAAAATACTTGAAAAATCAAAATTTTTCAAGACCTCTCAAATTTTCGCCGAATATAAAGGAAACTATTAAGCACATTTTGAGAGATTTTTCGCATCAATCGGATGAGAAATAACGAAGAAAACGCATTTATAAAGCATTTTACCATCAATTTAGGCTATTACGGGAACCAATTAAATCTATAGCAACAAGTGTCACCAATTAATTCAAAACGATTGAAATGAATAAAGAGGAAGGCCGTGACAACTGATTCTCGTAAGGTTTTTGAACGTTTGGAGTGATCCAAGGTCTGTAGATGTAGATTGGGTTGACAAATTATTTTTCATTCTAGATTTCTATACCCCTAAGCTCGTCTAACAACGCGCATCCCGCGTTTTCCTAGTATCCAATCCACATTCTATATTTTCAGTAAAATTGATTGAACCGTGAAATAGAACATCATGATGAAGGTATGCAGTATCATATTATCAATTCAATATTATGATATAGTGGAACAATACATGATGCCATATGGAATGAAATGAAATTACAAGAGATGGGAGTTGGGTTAGGACCAGGCACCACAGAGATTGACAAAATATGATCGCACTTAGATATAAAATGCAGTCAAGAAAAATATGAAATACATTCAAGAATATCTTTCGACTTTATTCCATTTCATTTTTGATCGTCGTATCTATTCCATCACCAGTGATGCTGCAATATGTGAAGTGCAGTACGTATCTAGGTTTCCGCGTATGGATCATTTCTTTGAAGAATATAAACTTCCTATAATCAACGTAGTTCACGTTTAATGAGCATTTTCAGAACTAAGAGATAAAAGTTCGTCCATTATTGAATCTACATGGTACGAGGATTCCATGAAACATACACGATGAAACGGTAAAAATCCACTTCATTATTAATTCATGTAATTTAATCATTTTTATTTTCACTTAACTCTTCACGGTTATGAGTGCATACTTTCAACACCTATTTGTGCATGTATTTTCAATTTTCAAGTAATTTGCAACACGAAGATTTCAAATGGTTGGATTGAAGTAAGAAAACCACGTTACACGAAGCGGGTATTGAGTGTATATACTAGACCAAAGCCAAACGAAATCAACCAACATAATTCAATTTTTCGCAAAAAAAATCCCAATTCAACATTTTGATGAGATCCCACACCGTGCACTATGGAGCACTATACTAGGAAAACGCCATATATACGTTGTTAGACGAGCGGATAGTAATAGTATGTGGACTTTTTTGTCAAACTTTTCCTACATTCGTCAATTGGGTGACATTCGAGTTAGAAATGGGTAAAAACTGCTTCGAGTGGTACCAATTTAGCACATTTTATGGTTTTTCTTCGAAATGGCTCACCCGATCAAGCTGAAAGTTCTCAGAAATGTGCATCAGAATGTTACTCAACTTTACGCAAAATTTCATTTTTTTTGAAAATACTTTTTTTCCGCCGTGTTATACCAATGGGTATTTTTAAAATTTCTAAAATTCATTAAGAAAAAAATGTATCATCCGATGATGCCACAAAACTATACAGATCCAAGTTGAATGAGCAACCATAACGAAAAATTTTGAAGTTGATAGCTGTAGCCGTTTGACCTGTGGATAACTGACAAAAAAAAACATAAAAAAAACATAAAAACGAACACCAATTTTTTCCAGTATGTCAAATTGAATCCTCGCTAAAACTCGTCTAATAAATGGATACCCCATTTTATTGGTCATTTTATTCCACATTTCTGATTCTGAACGTAGTACAAGAACTTCGTACGTGTATGCATGTTGATAAAGGAAATGCATGCACAGTATTTATACAAATAGAGAAATTCATTTACCGTACACTAATTTTACACTATATTCATGAACCATTGTCATCGAATAAAAGAGTACATCACCTCCAAGATAATTTTATGTTCTTCACCATAATACTGATTATATAATACGTTGATCAATTTCTTCACATTCCTTGGTATTCATTGACAATAACCACGATTTAATCCACAAAAATAAAATGTCATATTATTTTTCTTTCATCCTTTGCCTTAATTGGGGAACAATGATTTTGTATCAAGTTTCGATGTGATTAAAAAAAATGTATATATTATTTGGACAGCATAACATTAGCTGGAGATGATATTATATATTTTTCCATTCAATATCACTTTTTCGTGAAAATAAAAAAAAATAGTCCAGTTGAATTTTTTCATTTGTATAATCACCATGCATATAATTATCTACCCCCTAGAGTCAAGCAATATATTCCATGTGAAACCGTCACTCTCGGTAGCTCATTCAGCTGAGGCCTTGCTTCAGGAAAAGAAGTCACCGTTGGGCGTGGGTTCGAGTCCCACATAATGCATGGCTTCATGTTAGCAACCTTTCACTTATCATCACATCATAGTTTCATAATTGATATTGATATTGATATTGATATCTTTCATCAATTCAGGGGAATTGACAATGCAATTATATGGCAAGTCATTGATATATTTAAAAATCACATACCAACATAGGCCTACAAATCGTTTCAGACATGCAATAGATTGAATACAAAACCATGCAAACAAAATCCTGCACTTGTATACAGACACATCAGAATATTGTCCAATGAATGAGAAATTAATACCATAGAAATTAGGATAGAAGTTGATGTAAAACGATCATTGTGGAGATGAATAAATAATGAAAAAATATTCAGCTGAATGAATATCTGTCAATTGCATAAAAAAAAATCAGAATGTACTGCTTCAATTTGTTTTGAATCACCTGCTCATTCGTACTCCCTTATTACCAAGCTGTTGGCGGGGTCGTTAATTAGGCACATAATAATCATCATTTATATGAAACCAACAAAATTATCCGTGAGGATGGTCGACCTTAGCAGAAATCGTACCCCGGCCTCCTGAATGATAGTTCAGCGCTCTAACGATTGAACTGCCCGTCTCAACTCTACCTCCAAGTGTTAACAATATATTATTATATCATACCATTGTTAGTACGCCCCAAGCACGTATTTTTACAACCGAACGTTTACGCTTTTTCTAAGTATTTATTGCCATGCGTGCCGAAATAATGATATTATTGATCATTTCGATATGTATAAGGTGTATCAATGGCCGACGGGTTTAACCTCACCTTTAGTGACCATTACGGGTAAGCACGTGATAGGTGTGTCATAAACGTGTTGCCCAGAGGGCACGGGTTCGAACCCCGTCGGTATTCTGACGATAGGAATTTAACGGTGGTAGCAAGAGTGACGTAGACGATGGTTGTAGATTGACAGTATTTGATTAATACTGATGAAAATTCAAATACATTATTTTCTTGATTTTGAATGGGTCACAATTTTGAATGTTTTTTTTTTATAACGGGATGAAAAGAAATATTAGTTGGGGATCACCTGATAGAATCGAATATATAAAAGATGACAATCATAAATCATACGGCCGACAGATCGTGGTCATCAATAGAGTGCGTCGTTGAATCCAATGCAATTAAAAAATAAAATTCATAATACGTCAATTCGGCATTGGATATTAATTAGCCACGACCTTCAATCATTAAAGTCATTGAACCAATTTAGTACTGTCATTAATTTTTTTTCATTGTATAATGATCAACTATACAGATGGACCGATCTTGTAGAATACCATTGCTTGGTATATGTGTCCATGCGTATTCTTTGGTCCATTCTTTACAGTGAACATTGTCTAACTCTAAGAGACTTATTTCAAGTGAGAGATATCAACATTAGTCTGTTTGGTTCACTCTTGATACCAATGCTGGTACCATAGCCCTAATTGAGGAACAATGATTTCATATCAAGTTTCGATATTATTATCAAGTATCGAAAACTTGATATCGAAAACTTGATATCAAGTTTTCGATATCAAGTTCAATGTCGTAATGACATTCAAGTGAATTGATTTGTTTCAGTTTGTAAGCATGAAAACAATTGCGTCCTTCCAGACTAGTGAGTGATATGACTATTTTGGCAACTGAACTCACGTCGGACATGGGTTCGAGTCCCGCATTCAAAGGGGGGCTCTGTGATTATAGTTCATCCTTTCGTTCGTATACGGTACTACCCAAAAATAATCTAGCTTTTGGTGGGGTAGTTAGCAAGCAATAATATCACCACCATCATTACACGGAATAAAAATTACTTATGAGTCACAAATAATCTATATTCTAATAGGGTAATAAGATCGCCCTTGTGGTGCCCCGTCCGAACGATCCCATCTTTCATCCATAGCCTTAATTGGGGAACAATGATTTTGTATCAAGTTTCAATGGTAATAAATATATGAATATATATATATACATATATATATATATATATATATATATATATATATATATATATATATATATATATATATATATATATTAATGAAAATGCATAAGTTCTGAAAATGTCACATCAAAAAAAATGGACAAATACGTAAGCGATAAAAATCCTCGAATACACTGATCACGATTGGATTAAACGACCCGTCATCGACGAGGGTGATACAATTTCAAAGACTCTCATGAACTTCAAATTTCAACTTCTTTCTTCATATAACCCAATAAAGACTTATAGAGGTCAACAATTACATCACAGGATTTATAGACACTGATAACAAAGCTGTTACTAGAGAGCCTCTAAATAACACACCAAATAACTAACTATATAACTGAAGAGTTATTTAGGTCACAAATATAATTGAAATGAAATAAACCATTTAACATCTTGAACATCAACTGAGATCGATTTTGGTTCCAATATATTAAACTACATTTCACAATGTTACAATGTCACATCCAAACTATAATAATATTGATTATATACAAATGATAGACTAGATAATATCTCATTTCACAGATCGTGGTCGACATTGCTCCTCTATTCCACCGAACGATAGAGAATTGAACTGAAAATCAATTTATTTCTGATTCAATGGTTTTATTTCGATATATGGACATTATCAGAAATGGATCTGGCTACGTGAAATATACCTTTTTACGATGGTTAAATACATGGGAAATTAATTCTACTATGGTTGTTTCAAGTAGAAGAAGAATTCACCACCCGATGACAAGGTATACTGTACATGACCGAATCACATGCGCTTTTAACTTCGGAAAGAAGGCCTACTGATTCAGCATACAAAGGTGCAAAGATGCATGACGATTTTGGGTTAGATCGAATGATTGAGATCCGATGCTGGAAGATGAAAAATGACAGTGTCAAATCGCATTTGGAATATGTGATGAACAGAAAAAAAATGGAAGGGCCGGTCCGCAATTCTGGGCAATTAGCGAGCGGTGTTGATGAACTAGGAAAACGCTATATATGCGATGTTAAATGAGCAATGTAAGCATATTTATATGAAATGTATTGAGAAGCCATGTAGGCCTATACATCTTGAGTTCGAAACAACTATGACACTGCCTTCCTGATTCATGATTCAATCAATTTCTCACTTCAATTCTTGATTGATTCATTCGGTTATATCTGTCATCGTTCTCGATAGGTTTTCTTGATATTAAAAAACCACATCAACATTTTTTTTCAATACAACGGCCAAGCCAATTCACGCAAAATTTTTGAGCAGGTCTAATGTGTATCCAAATTGAATTAAAATTTCTTGAATACTTTAATTTATTCTGGATTCATTTTTTCAATTTCATCTTCTGGGTTATTCTCACGTGGTTTTGAAAACTTCGAGATGTTTTTTTTTTCAAAAAGTGGTCGAACGATTGCATCTCAAAACTATACAGTGCCGAGTTAGATGATGACAGATATAGGTATGTCAAGTTTCAACTGAATTTGTACATCTGTTTGACCCAAGATGCATTGAGGGAATTGCGTTGGTTTGAGGCCAGAAAACTAACGCAAAAAAAACCGACGCAACTTTCAATGCTTCTTGGTTGGACCTGTCAGCACAAAAAAAAAAAGAAAACGAAAAAAATCATGTCGATTATTTCGAGTACTGTGAAACTGAGCACATCGCTTCGCTCATCCAAACGATGATTGGTTACACTACACTCAATTTCCACTGTGTTTCTGACCAGGCCGATTTTAAAAGGTCTGACAAACTTCAAACATTCCAATCGTTTCATATCGAATCTATTTGGTCAAACCATATCTCGGCTGTGTAATAAACGTAGTCCTGATAATGGCGTACTAGCAAATAAAATCCCACATGAACCCGATTTGAAGTCCGATTTAGTTTAGTAAATTAATTCACAAAACGTTTGATTGAAAACACATTCCACTCGTAGGAAAGTGGTCCAAACTCTAAAAAAATACGAGCCGACGTCTACTCCTATCCAGTGGAAGAATTGAAGGCCCAAAGTACAACTAAAATGCCTCAACTGCACAATTTAAAATGTAGCATAGTTGGGCCTACATGTGGGTTTGCTGCACGCTGGGGTTGTCTCAAAACTAAGGTTATAGTACGTTACTCATTCCTATTAATGTCTGTTGACATATACTTCGAATTATGAAATGCTATGCAGCTACTGTGATAATGATAATGCACTGGCATTGTAATCAATGCATTTGTTGGTGTCATATAAAGAATATATTGATCAGTAAAGTCTACTTACTTGGTAGGCCCCGTCAGAAAATCACCACAAATTACACTCAATATCAGTCTACAACAGTTGTTAACCACCGTCACCTATTGAACATTTTACGCGCTACACTATTATGCCTTGAATGGATCCTTGACCTTCGACAATAAATACTCACTCTGAAATGGTATACTATTGTTTACATTAAGATCATTGGTTATATAATGAGGTATATGATTACGACTGAGTATGGTTGAAATAACATTAATATTTCAAAGTGGCTATTCACGAAGTTACAGACTGCCCTGTTGGTCACTATAATATATGGTAAAATTGTTAATTTTCATTTTTATTTATTAAATGTTAGTTTTGGGTTAAAATGAATTGGACCAGGCTAGGTTGGTTAGGTTAGTTGGATCAAGTGATCCGTCGTCAATTCAGATTACTCACAAGAACAACAACAACAACAACAACAACAACAACAACAACAACAACAACAACAACAACAACGACGACGACGACGACGACGACGACGACGACGACGACGACGACGAGGCCCGCAGCGTCATACGTCAAAGGTTACGTCATACCAAGTCTGGCTGCACGTACGATCGGATGCAAAAGTTTTTCGTCTGGCCCAGGTATAGCATTGATATAAGCCTGAGGGGTAGGCAACTTGTCAAGCCTCAAACGTGATTATCAGCTATACTACCATACACAAAAATATGTCCACTCAAGTCCCCTCCCCTACCCACCGACCCACCAGCAACCCCATACGTCTACTACTATATATTACTTGCAAATAAACTATACACATTTACTCGCTGATATTGGTTATACTATCCCATCAATTATGGCATATAATAATAGTAAAACATCCAAATACTTGCAAAATTGATGATGATAATCATGATATCATTGTATTTATTATATTATCTCTTATCTCTTGATTATTTCTGTATATTTTTCTCTCTGAACTTCAATTACTACTTCTTATACATAGTGAATTAGTTAATTGAAAACAAAAGAATGCAAATAAGTTTTATACACCAATGCATCTATATTGTCTCAGAATGAGAGTTGTAGGAAATCACAGGCGCACGCACAGCAAGCCAAACATAAAACACGATTCATAAAATGAATTTCAATAAAGTCCTGAGAAAACGCTATAGCTGAACTAAGTTGTCAGGCAAGCCATTTGAAAAAGGAGTATATTGTGATAAAATATATATAAACTCGAATTCATTCAATTACACTTTCCTTTATCCAATATGTTCAAAAAAGACTCATGGAACATGTATAAGAATACCCTCTCAGTAAACTTCAAGAATTCATGTTTATAGGATCGACAATTTATTCTGTGTTACTAAAAGTTACGGAGATTTTCTTTTTTCATGACAAAAATTAGTGAATGTTTGAGTCAATCGATTAATCCTTATAGAGCCAGCGTGAACATTATGTTACAAAAAAAAGCAGAATGAAGAATTATATATCACAATGTTTGACTGCACCTTAGACAGATTTGCAGGGTGCACTTTCGCCACATATATCTCGAGAACCACATAACTACGGAATTGCGGTATCCAAATTATTGGTTTTCATGGCTCAATTCCCGGTTATCGAATGATAGTAGAAATAAATCACAAACGCACATCCTAAAGTTCAACCTGGCTTATCAATATTTAAAATCCTGACTCGCCTGTAAATTAACAGTTTTCTTATTTTCCTTGACGAAAATGTGTAATGTAACTACATTTTGTTTCAATTTTAAAAAAGTGAAACTCCCCTGTCTAGCGGTGGTTACTGAACTCTTTTAATATCATCCCTTTTCCACTTTTAAACCCAAAAAAAACTTTCCAACTCACATTAAACTTGGGTCGAGCATTTCGATGAGAAACATTCTCAGCTAAGATGCGCGCTCTCAATATAATAACACATGTATTATATATATGAATATCTTTATTCAAGACTCTGTCTTATATTAAAGATTGCAAAAACACACAGAATAAAAATCAATTAATTGAAATATAAAAAATCATCAATGATAACATTTAGAGAGAATAACAAGATAAATTTAATAGGATTAGACATATAGATTTATAAATATTAAGATATTCAATCATTCTTTTGATTTCATAATAACTATTCTGAATTATTAGGTTGACTTTATGGTGATATTTTCATGGAAAAAATCATTTTCTGATTCAATTTGGTTACCCTAACATACAATATTTTTTGTATTATATGAATTCGACATTTGGGATTAAACAAGCAGCTACATTTTCAAATGAATGAATACAAAAATTGATTGGATCAGTAGTTGGCACTCAAACAAAATCAGTACATTTTATTAATTATTTATCGATTATTGATTACTAGTGAATTTTAATAATTAGAGCCTACCATAATAAACTAAATGATGATTTTAAATATGATCATACAGGTCTACACAAAAGTGATAGGCCTGAAAGTGATACCAATAAGAAGGAGACAAAAATCGCAAGATTATTTGCATAGTTTCCGAGTAATTTTTAGGTATTTCAATTATTTATCGAGGTTTTTCATGAAAATAATTCGTCTGTGGGTTAATTCAATGAACGTAATGTAGCTGGAATTGGTACAAATTGTTATATATTATCTCGGTTATCAGTAAACCATGTTGCCAAAATACTTGCCAAACTACTTTTGGGAAAGGAACGGATCTGATGCCATATCGTTCATTAAAGGGTAGAACGAGCAAAACAAGATTTACAATTTTTGTAGTATATCGGTCTATATCAAGGACACGATATGCTTTCAGAAATCTGATCAGCTATTTAAGAAACAAAAGAACACTATATTTTCATATATTTGCTCTTTTTACAACGCAAAATATGGCATACGTAATACGCTATATATGCGTTGTAAGATGAACGAGAAAAAAAACGTCCAGTGGTACCAAAATAGTACTTTTTATTCTTTTTGTTCGATATGGCTGACCCGATCGAATTGAAAATCGGTAGAAAATGTATCACAGATCAAAATGTATATGAACTTCACCTTTTTTTTTTTTAAATACAAATATTTCCGATTTTTGCAGTCATGTAACATATGTGACGTTATTTTTGAAGTTCCAAAATATCTTTTTCAAAGTCAAAAAAAAAATGGTGTCAAATTGAATCTTCGCTACACACATCTTAACCAACTTCGAAAACGTCGCATTGTATCGTTTCAAGAATGAGCGATAATGATGTATGCCTATAGAATTTGTTTTTCATTCTTTCCTGTTCAGATACTCAACCGACTGAACTCACACTAGAGTCTCCATATAATATTGGTATTTATTTTAATATATTTACTCTACTTCACATTTTACTTAGCTTAGGCTAAATTAACCACTTGGCTAAATAAACATGCTATTATTCACCTCAGATTCATAAGAGCTCAATCTAGAATATGAAACAACTCCTTTACTAAAAGGATGTAGGAAATAAATACATGTTAGGATGATGGTAAAAATTAAAAGAGTGTATATTTAATCCATGTTTCAACTTTAGGTAACACACTTTTTCACTATAAGATACATTCATGGCGTATTACAATTGTGTTTAGATAACATGTGTATATATATATATATATATATATATATATATATATATATATATATATATATATATATATATATATATATATATATATATATTTATTTATTTAATGCAATTATATAATAACAATCAACAAAATCTATTTATACAGAATGTATGAAGCCTACTTGGCTAAATAAATGAATAGCATAAGTAAACTGTGCTGCAGTTTTGAAGCGTATATTGGTTAATTTGACTAGGAATTGACAAAAAAACGAGCCCCGATTTTTTTCAGTATGTCAAATTGAATCCTCGTTGAAGCTCGTCTAAATACAAAGTATTCAAGTATGCACTGGGTTTCGCGACAAATTATTTCACAATGCTGATTCTTCTAGTAAATATTCGATTCTCAATATATCCCAATATCCTATTTTTCAGTTGCCCGAAATAAAGTATTTACAAAAAGTTTCGTGTCGATCCCTGATTCCTTCCAACCTGTGTTACGCAAATAAAAAAAAAGAAAACAGACGCGCGAGATCCATGAGCGTTAAATGAAGAGACTTCGCTTACGCACGTCTAATGAATAGTTTATTATTTTTAAGTCGAAGTCTTGTTTTATATGTGGAATTTGAAGTGCACCTTATATACCGGTACCAAGATGCGTTGAGGGTTGCGTTTGCCCGTTGAAGATGATGTCTTCACTTCATATCCCTTCAATGTTCAGAATATATTTATATTATATATATATATATATATATATATATATATATATATATATATATATATATATATATATATATATATATATTAATAACATCGAAACTTGATACAAAATCATTGTTTCCCAATTGAAGCTGTTTTCAAATACATTTTCATTCCAATATCTCGCTTATCTTACAACGCATTTGCTAGTAACAAACAAGAGAAAACATTCGTTTTCAAAATATGGTCCGATTCACGGTCAACGTTTAAAGTGCTATTGACCGTGCGTAGGGATAAGTGGTGATAGAAGGAACTAACGTTACGTTCAAGGCCGGCTCACTGTCATCAAGTTTGCCAGCCTATCAGCCGTTTCTACAAAACACCACTAGATGGGGCAGCGATCCATATTACACAGAAAAGTCATCACGGTATGGTACGTGTTTTCAAGATAAGTGAAGGCACCATCTCCCGGTCGCAAACAAACGCAACCCTCAATGCATCTTGACCGGTACCTAGTATCGCGTAACGTCACCCTGATTCTCTATAACTAATCTAAGACGATTAGGCATCGAGTTCACTAACCTATCACAATAGCCCGCTCTTTGCTGCATCCTATCCCAAGCATGCTCCGCATGCTCCCGAAGGGTGATGGCGTTGGCTCTATTGGGAGGGTCCCAACTCCTAACCATTTCCCCCCACAAATTCTCAATTGGGTTGAGGTCTGGAGATTTTGGAGGCCATTGAATTCTGACAATATCCGGATGGTCAGCGATCCAGCGGTTTACCATTCGAGAGGTATGCACACCGCTATTATCCTGCACTAAGTGAATGGCTGCTGGTTCTGGATATAAGACCCGAACAGTAGGCAGCATCTCGTTCTCTAAAATATCGCAATATTCAATAGAGTTCATTCGGCCGCTTACTCTCACCAGACTGCCAGGACACGCCGACGACATCCATCCCCAGTAGGCGACGCTTATCCTCCCACTTCGGTCACGCCTGGCAATGTGCTCCAGCTGGTAACGTGTGCCTCGTGGACGCCAAAGAGGAACCCGTGAATCTCTCATAGAGGAGAACGTCTTCTCGTCAGTGAAAATCACTGAGTCCCAGAAGTTCACGGGCTCGTCCACGTAACGGAGGGCAAAAGCTAAGCGGACCCGCTTATGCTCCTCTGTTAGGCCTAGTTTCACAGCCGGAGTATAACTGTGGTATGCGGCAGTGTGGAGGCGTCGTCGTATCGTAAATACGGAGCAGTTAGCGTGAATTTGGTCCTGGATGGCAACCGCCGAACACTGTGGAGTGGCTTGAATAGCTGCCACTATAGCAGCGTCCTGCTGTGGCGTCGTGGCGTGGGGTCGACCAGATCTAGGACGAGTCACCAACCCTTCTTCTCCCTCAGCCTCAAACCGACGTATCCAGTTGCGAACAGTGTCCGCATGGCATCCAACCTCATTGGCAATCTCATTACTTGGTCGCCCCGCCGCCCACATTCCTATTATGCGGCCTCTTACTGATGACTTGGTCTCCAAGTCTCCCACATTTTTAGGCATCTTAAAAGAATGAGGAAATGTTCTCTTAATTCATACCGATATACTTGTATCAAATACGTCTCAATACGCAGGTCCACGTATCACTTTCCGAAGACCCTTGTATATATCTCACATGCGGTTTTAATTAATTATCAAGTTCAGAGTTATCTAATATAGCTTTTAGTTAGTTTATTTTTGATTGTATGACTGAAGAGGTAAATTCTCTAAAAAATATAATTACACTCTCTATAATATGTGTGCTTTCATTTTCAACATGTGCAATGTTAAAGAAATGTTTCGATTTTAAAAATTTAATTTCTTCATTATCAGAGAAAATTGTAATGTTATATTGTTCAAGCAATAATTATAATTATTCAGCACTTACCTTATTTTTGGTATGTAGGCCTATAATAACTCTCGATTCACCAATAAGGAAATAAATCTTTCTCCAATATTTAAATTACTGGTGGGTAAGGTCACAATAATGCCACAGAACACACTGCCAGAGTCAACGTATCTTCAACTAAGCCAGGCTCGTTTTATATTTTCATATGTTCCAATGTTTATTATTTATTTATGATTCATCTATTTCGTTGTGACGGAAATTTGCACAACCAAGCAAAACACGTATCAGATTGACAGGATATATGACAGGTTATTTTTATTAGGTGTTTTGGATGGTGGGAAGGAGTCGGTCGTGGCCTGTTGTTAAGGAACCATCTCAGTATTGATCTAAAGACAGAGGGAAACCACGAAAAACCCCTGTCAGGATGGTTGACCATGGCGGGAATCGAACCCCGTCTCCCGAATATCGTTTTTGTTTTTTTCTTTGTTTTTGTTTTTTTAATCACATCGAAACTTGATACGGAATCATTATCCCCAATTAAGGCTATGGATAAAAAGTAGGATCGTTTGAACGGGGGCCACAAGGGCGATCTAGACTTTGGTGTGCGTACTATAATAAAGATAATAGAAAATCTGAATACTCGTTTAGTTCAAAGTGGAAGATATCAAACATTCGTGTGTTTATACTGAAAGACTTTTATCTACGGCGAAAGAATATGGTCACAGACAGCGCAGTCCTGGTGTTGAAGTTCATTAGTTTCAAATAATTGAAATGGGGTGGTAAGATCGCCCTTGTGGTGCCCCGTCCAAACGATCCTATCTTTCATCCACAGCCTTAATTGGGAAACAATGATTTTGTATCAAGTTTCGATGTTGTTTTAACAAAATCATAAATAGGTGTGACTTCATTCATGAATTACTGAGTTTACTATTAAAAAATGCATGAAAATTTCCCCGTAAGTTGAAAGTTTCTGAAAGGTAATTTCATTCTCATTGTTTAAGGAATTAGGTTATTAAATATCACACTGTTCTTAATGGCTATAACGATACGGGATTGAATGTTGAATTCAAATCACTGTTCTTCTTGAAAAACAGTTTTGATGTTATGGGCTGTTTTAAATTGTTATCAAAAACTACACAACAACATTTAAAATATTGTTAAATGTGTGTTGTTGTATTGTTGTGTGAAAATTAGTTCGATCAAGAGAATTATTGAATGAACTTATATTTTAAATCTCATGATACTACGAAGACTCCATCAAAAGGTGAGCGTTAGTATGAATTTAATTATTTTTTCATTATATATTCTTTTGTGAGGAGGGGAAATCCTGCATAAGATCCCTGCGGGTTTAATTGCGAGGAGTGTCGGATTCTTACCGACTAAAACCTCTCCTCGTTTTGGGGTGACACCGACAGCGTGATCATTTGATCACACTTCTTTCTATTCATTCATTCTTCTAATCTGTATTCCAATTTTCGCTACATGAAATTATAAATTATTTTCCAATCATATTTTATTCAATGAATCGGTTAAATCCAGGAATTTGAATAGTTAATCAATCCTTTTCGAGTCATCTGACAATATTTTCTTGAACACGATTCACAAATGACTTGACAATGGTTAAATTGATACGTAATCAGTTCAAAATTCGTTTCGAAATATAATGTTTGCAAAAATATTCAATAATAATTTTACACAAAAGAAAAATTCACTCGATTTATCTCGAAAACAAATTTGTCTGGGTGTGGAAACAACATTGATAAAAAGCATCAAGTGGCCGGATGCTTCGGATCGTCCCGTGTTTTTTAAATAATTATATTATACCGGCAAAAATGAGAAAATATGCATACAATGGAGTCGTTATGTTACCCTTCACATTGTGGAATCAAGACGCTAACCACTCGGCATTTGGGCCACGTTCGTCAGGCATGCTGAATGAAATAATATGATAGTTCGTAATATTTTCAGTAAAAATATCTATTGAGACCGTTCACCATTGAGATACATTTTATTTCATAGTTTTAATGATCTAGTTAATAATTAATCAATGTTGACAAATTGTATGTATTCTGAAATGAGTAATAGTTGTATTCATAATTATATTTCGACAATCGTCGTCACTCACATATTCCATTCTGGACCAGTTTTTGTCGTGGCATACCTCAACTCGCTCAAGTTATGATTCTGAACGTCCTTTCGTTCTCCTCCCCAATCAACTATCATTAACGATTTGGTTACTCGATTCGCCAACTATCGAACTGAACTATAGCTTAAATGACTGTGAAACGTGATAAGGGTAGTAGTGGAAACGTTAAATGAGTTGCCTACCTGTCAGGCAATGAGGGACGAAAAACTTTTGCTTCCGACTGTACGATCGGATGCAAAAGTTTTTCGTCTGGCCCAGGTATAGCATTGATATAAGCCTGAGGGGTAGGCAACTTGTCAAGCCTCAAACGTGATTATCAGCTATACTACCATACACAAAAATATGTCCACTCAAGTCCCCTCCCCTACCCACCGACCCACCAGCAACCCCATACGTCTACTACTATATATTACTTGCAAATAAACTATACACATTTACTCGCTGATATTGGTTATACTATCCCATCAATTATGGCATATAATAATAGTAAAACATCCAAATACTTGCAAAATTGATGATGATAATCATGATATCATTGTATTTATTATATTATCTCTTATCTCTTGATTATTTCTGTATATTTTTCCCTCTGAACTTCAATTACTACTTCTTATACATGGTGAATTAGTTAATTGAAAACAAAAGAATGCAAATAAGTTTTATACACCAATGCATCTATATTGTCTCAGAATGAGAGTTGTAGGAAATCACAGGCGCACGCACAGCAAGCCAAACATAAAACACGATTCATAAAATGAATTTCAATAAAGTCCTGAGAAAACGCTATAGCTGAACTAAGTTGTCAGGCAAGCCATTTGAAAAAGGAGTATATTGTGATAAAATATATATAAACTCGAATTCATTCAATTACACTTTCCTTTATCCAATATGTTCAAAAAAGACTCATGGAACATGTATAAGAATACCCTCTCAGTAAACTTCAAGAATTCATGTTTATAGGATCGACAATTTATTCTGTGTTACTAAAAGTTACGGAGATTTTCTTTTTTCATGACAAAAATTAGTGAATGTTTGAGTCAATCGATTAATCCTTATAGAGCCAGCGTGAACATTATGTTACAAAAAAAAGCAGAATGAAGAATTATATATCACAATGTTTGACTGCACCTTAGACAGATTTGCAGGGTGCACTTTCGCCACATATATCTCGAGAACCACATAACTACGGAATTGCGGTATCCAAATTATTGGTTTTCATGGCTTAATTCCCGGTTATCGAATGATAGTAGAAATAAATCACAAACGCACATCCTTAAGTTCAACCTGGCTTATCAATATTTAAAATCCTGACTCGCCTGTAAATTAACAGTTTTCTTATTTTCCTTGACGAAAATGTGTAATGTAACTACATTTTGTTTCAATTTTAAAAAAGTGAAACTCCCCTGTCTAGCGGTGGTTACTGAACTCTTTTAATATCATCCCTTTTCCACTTTTAAACCCAAAAAAAACTTTCCAACTCACATTAAACTTGGGTCGAGCATTTCGATGAGAAACATTCTCAGCTAAGATGCGCGCTCTCAATATAATAACACATGTATTATATATATGAATATCTTTATTCAAGACTCTGTCTTATATTAAAGATTGCAAAAACACACAGAATAAAAATCAATTAATTGAAATATAAAAAATCATCAATGATAACATTTAGAGAGAATAACAAGATAAATTTAATAGGATTAGACATATAGATTTATAAATATTGAGATATTCAATCATTCTTTTGATTTCATAATAACTATTCTGAATTATTAGGTTGACTTTATGGTGATATTTTCATGGAAAAAATCATTTTCTGATTCAATTTGGTTACCCTAACATACAATATTTTTTGTATTATATGAATTCGACATTTGGGATTAAACAAGCAGCTACATTTTCAAATGAATGAATACAAAAATTGATTGGATCAGTAGTTGGCACTCAAACAAAATCAGTACATTTTATTAATTATGTCGTACCCCATGATACAACATAGATCGATTAGACCGCAGCCTAATCGTATTGAGTTCTCTAAGGCAGAGGGATTCAGAAAAGGAAGATGAATAATATATATATAACGATTTTACATAGCTCAAGCACCTAGGCTTTATTTAGCTCCAATTATATAAAATAATAAGTACAATGATAATTACTTACAGAATAATATCCAAAGACATGGAATACTTTCCATGATGTCTTTGGATAGTCTCAGCTTCAAAACGAACTACGTTCACTTCTTGACTTGCTCTGGTCTTGACTCCTGACCTGACTTGACTGCCCTCTTGCTTACCGATTTGGATCTTATATATCGTTTGAACACTTTGATACCAAACCCTACATGGTGAGCAAGGGTGTACGAATCAACCTCATGACGTCAAGTTAAACAATATCAGTAAGTCCTTTTTAGACTATCCTATGGCGTATCTATGTCGTATGTGTGACGTATCGATTTGTCAACATGCTAACACAACAAGTGTACTAATGAAATATAAATAATAATGCCTTATTAAGCTATAATAACGATAACAGTGAAATTACCAAATGACCCTAATTCCAGGCCACAACAATGCCCCGACCTTTTAAAAAAGACGATGCCAAGGGCACGTGCTTTTCATCAATTAGTCTATACGCCTGGTAATTTCTAAGTTCCTGCAGGGTTACCATCGAAACAGAAGCACGCCATAACTAACACAGCCAACCGCCATGATAAGTAAAACCAAAGTGAAACTCACAATAATCACTTGTAACAAGAGTAATAACAAGCTCAAAACAATTCCCCGACTAGTTAATACACCCCTCACCGAAGAGATCCCTCAGCCTTGCTGGATAAATGAATCTGCCACACAGATCATTGTCTTTTCACATTTGCCATCTGTGAATATTTCATAAGTCATATCAAGATGACTCTGTTTCATTGATCTTATCTTTCGGTCTTAAAAGAAGTTGTATTCCGTAGTTGCGAGTGAATGTATTTTGGCATCAATCACATCCCGAATGTGAAATTTAAAACTACTGAACCTACAAAATAAAACGTGCTGCTGCTCCCCTGTTATCCCCTAACAAATACTAAAAAAATATGATTCAAATTATAGCATTTAAATCCGAATCACTTGTCATGAATATAGTCAACTGAATACTTCCTTTGGACTAACAAATAACATTGAGTAACACTCTCAGATCTGAATAACTACTACTACTACCATAGCTAAATATACAAATAACCAACCCCATCATTATTTGAGTAGTACGAGGGAAATTTCTTGTTTGAATAGACTCTACTTAGTTAACAAGTGACAACAATAATGAAATACTATTCCTTCATCAAACCCAAAGAAAAATGGTATTGTTGTAATAATCGAACGTGGACAAGACGCCTTCTTCCGTTCTTCTTTTCCAGTCTTCTTGAGAAAACTCTTGAATCTTCAGGAACTCTTCCTCCTGAATCTCTTGGGAAAACTCTTGAATCTTCAGGAACTCCTCCTCCTGAATCTCTTGGGAGCTGAGTCCCTAGTGTCGACTCGAACCCATCTTGACACAACCCAACTAGACAGAGCTCAGCGGTGATCCTCCCGACCTCCGAAATCCAAGTACCCTCCTCGTCGCTTGTGGAGAAAGGACGCTTGGCAAGCTGGCGCTGACCCCATGCATTTCCACTTCCCCCGGTGGAGAGTTGAGTGTACCTAGGCTTGGATTAACTCGTTCCGGCTCCCTTTGAGAATGACATCCGCATCTCCGGTGACAAAACCACTGAAACAATAAACTGACACAAACGGACAACACAAAGCATACCCCAAAACAAACGGTAATACCCCAATTGAACCCACTTGAACTGGCACGAGTGTTACGTACACTCCGAAGGGATGAAATCTCTTTTAATTCAGATACCTTATTTATCAACCCCCTGATTGAAATACCTCCTCCCCCTGGACCATTTTTACCCACAGGAGAGAGACGAAGAACAGCGTCCTGTGTGAAAGAAACATCTTCCAACTCAGAGTATTCCTGTTCTGTTATATTTACGCCATTTAAGGGTACAACTAAGTTCTCCCTTCGTAGTACAGCTTTAGAAATTCCGTTTGTGAAAGGTAACAACCGAAATGTCGCGGAGTTAATGTAGCATTGAGCGACACCCCCCAACACCCCAGTACCATTTACCCAAATCTCTCGCCTACTTCCCCTGGCTCCCGTCCGACACTTCAATGATAGACGAGTCGGCTCCAGTGGCATACTGAATACCCAGAGGGTGTTTCCTGGAGAGAAGTACCATACGGCTGAGATTCCATGCGGTAACACCTCCCGATTACACATAGTAGCCACCGCCTCCGCTTGTCCGAAAAATAACGCGGATTCACAGCACGGGTTACCCTGCAAATACAAAGCAAATTGCGCGGGACACCCGCACCGAACCCAACGTACACCTTGCCAAATCTAAATAAAACGATATCCATGTTCCGTAACCTAATCCTTATAATTGATACATCTATTCCTACTCCTGAGGTTATAATTATGATTTGAGGATCCCTCCATTGTTATCCCTGGAGGCTCCACAGAAACATCTTCATTTTCAAATTCCATTCCCTCCAATCCTGGGTCTATATTCTCCCCATCCGGAGGTGAATCTGGATGAGTTGTTCCATCCTCCTGGTCTACTGTTGATGAAGACTTCGGAGCATCATTCTCATCTGAACATAGAGATTTATCTGACTCCATCAGAGTTCTCAACTCTTTGCTCGAGAGTTCCTCGAATCTATCATTCGATTCCTCTGCCTCAACTGACTCTCCGTCATCCTCGACGTCCTCTTCTGATTGTGACACATCCTCATCTTTAGACAAATACAACTTTAGTCTATTTATGTGTACTATCGACGTCCTTGAGTCACTCATCCGTATCTCGTAGTTTACAGCACCAAGTTTCCTCACAACTTCAAACGGTCCAGTCCAGGGTTTGCATAACTTCTTCGTCAAACCCTTACCCACGACAACGGTGTGTAAGTACACTTTGTCGCCTGGATTGAACGATCTGAACTTGGCCCTCTTACTGCGATTATACTGATGAGTCTGTGAGATCTTACTCTTCCTCAATTGCAATGCTGTGACGCGATATGCTTCTTCCAGTCTCTCCGCCAGAAGTTTCACATAATCATCTCCAATTTGAGACTCAACCCAGCTCGGTGTTAAATCCTCTTCGAAGGGAATCCTCATTTCCCTCCCATGGAGTAAGAAGTGTGGACTGTAACCAGTTGTCGAGTGAGGTGTACTTCTGTACGCCATTTGGATGTATGGTAGATAACGACACCAATCCCGCTGATCTTTCCTCACAAAGTGAGATAAAGCTGCCGCTATAGTCTGATGACTGCGCTCAACCATGTTAGACATCGGATGATACGGACTAGTTTGAATCTTCTTAATACCAAGTAACTTGCATGTCTCCTTCAGTAAGTTGGATACAAAATTCCGACCCTGGTCTGTCAATAGCTTCCTTGGTGTTCCGTGTCGTGTTATGATCTTCGTAACAAATTCATGTGCAATAACTTCTGCAGTCTGTGATTTCAAGGGAATTATCTCACAATACTTGCTGAAGGCACACATGAATGTTAACATGTATCTATGTCCAGCCTCAGAAGTTGGTAGTGGCCCTACTATATCTACAGATAGTAGGTCCCAAGGCTGACTCACAGTTTCGTGAAGCTGTAAGGGTGCCACAGGATGTCGACCCGTTTTCCTTTCATTACATGACACACATCTTTTCACGTAACGCTCCACATCAGCTTTCATATTCGGCCAAAAGTATGTCTGACGAACACGGTGATAAGTACGACGACCACCCGGATGACAAGAGAACAGACTGTCATGCATGTCTTCCAGGACACGACTCTTCATCTTTTCTGGTACAACAACTTGACTTGTACTGTTTGAACCTCTTCCTGATCTCTTATAAAGAACACCATCCGCATCCACTTGATACTCGGGATACTTGTGTTTCTTCAATGCTAAGCACTCGGGATCTTCTTCTTGTGCGGAACGGATCTCCCCCTTGGACCATATCGTTGATTGCTTCGGTTTTTTGCTTGGCGAACCCCTGACAGTATACACAACCCGACTAAGGCTGTCAGCATTTGTATGCTGAGCTCCAGGCTTGTGAACTACGTCGTACTGGAATTCTGATAGACGCAATGCCCACCGAAGTAATCTTGACGATGGATCCCTCAAGTTCAATAACCAACGAAGGGCTGAGTGATCCGTCAAGATGGTGAAGTGAGTCCCGATCAAGTAACAACGAAAGTACTTAGTAGCCCACACAACAGCCAACATCTCCCTTTCCGTTGCACTATAATTCATTTCCGCACTATTTAATTGTCTGCTAGCGTACGCCACCGGATGCTCTTCATCTCCGATACGCTGTGATAAGATTGCCCCCAAGGCCACACCTGAGGCATCTGTACTAAGAATGAAGGGTCTTTTGAAGTCTGGGTACTTTAATACAGGTTCTTCACATAATGCTCGACGCAACGTATCAAATGCCTTCTGTTGCGCCGCACCCCATCTAAACGGTATGTCTCGTTTAGTTAGTTGATTCAAAGGTTTTGCAATATCTGCATAATCCGCTATGAATCTTCTGTAATATCCCACTAGACCAATGAAGGACTTAATTCCAGCTACATCCTTTGGTGCTGGGTACTCCTCCACGGCTTTAATCTTCCTGGGATCCGGTTTAAGACCATCTTTGGAGACGACGTGACCTAGGTATATCACCTCACTAGATGCGAAGGTGCATTTCTCTAGCTGGACCCTCAAGTTGGCGTCCCGAAGGCAATCAAACACCTCCCCCAACCTGGCCACGTGCTCTTTCATGTCTTTAGAGTACACGATGATATCATCCATATAAACTAAGCACTTGTTGCTTCCTTTAAGTCCACAAAGAAGATTGTCTACGAGGCGCTGAAATGTAGCTGGCGCCCCCTGGAGTCCCATCGCCATCCTGTTGTATTCGTACTGACCTCCTTCCACGCAGAAAGCTGTTTTATGCTTATCAGTTTCTTCAATTTCAACCTGATAAAACCCGGATGCTAGATCGAGAGTACTGAAATATCTTGCATTACCCAGGCTATCCAATGTATCCGTGATATTCGGAATTGGATAACTGTCTCCATGAGTAACGGTATTCAGACCCCGGAAGTCAGTACAAAATCGATATTTAGGCGTACCATCCACCGACTTCTTCGGCACGATAACTATCGGCGAACTCCATGCCGATGTCGATGGCCTTATAATGTTCTTCTTCAGCATATCTTCTATATGCTCACGGACAACCTCTTTATGTTTATATGGCAAGCGATACGGATATCTTCGTATCGGTCTAGCCTGACCGGTATCGATCCGATGCTTTATCTTACTAGTACATCCGATAGCATCACTTCCAGGATCTTGGAAGACATCGGCATACTTTCTGAGCACATCCTTAACCATCTCCCTTTCCCGGGGTGGTAAGTGCTCTAACCCGACTTGGGTCACATCATGTACTTTTCCTTTGTCAGGACTTGAATTTTCCTGAGACAAAGATTTCTGATTTCCTTCAGTTATGGTTATACCATTTATAGTTCTACCACGATCCCTCTTGGTGGATCGGACTATATTTTCTGCCAACCCACATCTTGTGTGAGTCTGGTCTTCTGAGTTTACCGAGTCACCTCTTCCGTGTGACCGTACTATAGATTCCGCCAAGCCACCTCTTCTGTGTGACTGGACTATAGTTTTTTGTTCAGCTGTCACCGAGTCACCTCTTGCGTGTGACCGGACTATAGATTCCGCCAAGCCACCTCTTATGTGTGACTGGACTATAGTTTTCTGTTTAGCTGACACTGCATCTCTATCTAGTATTTCTTCGCAGTTGTCAGTGTAGTTTGGCTTGCTTTCTGGTATAGGCCTAATACCTTGCAAGTGCTCTACTGCATTACCCAGCAGTATATTCTTGTGTAAATGTATATCTTCATTCGATAAATTAATAACTTTCATTTGGACCGTGTTATTCAGGATAGAACCAATAACCCGCGAGACGTAAACACCGTGTATTTTTAGTCCCACTGGTTCTATCACTACGGACTGTGTTGGCTTGACAGTTAACATTTTACTTAGTTTTCCCTTTACTGTCGTCTCAGTTCGCGCTGGTAACCTCAAACTTGCGTGATTATACACCTGCCAAGTCCTTGGTTCGATATCGGGTAGATTATCCCTATGGATTATTACTTCTGGTTTCTTCTCATCTGAATGGTAAGTCGAACTGAACGACATCTTCTGCAAGCGTCCCCGCAGTTTAGGTTTATTCAAGTTCTTCTCTCCCGGGTTCGACCCCCGGCCATTTTGACATCTATTCAGATCATCATCACTAGGCTTTTGAGATGGCACTAGGGTGCTGAATGAAACCTTATCTAGAGTCATGACTTCCAGAATACGATCTCCTTGATTCGAATATTTAAATGTGAGGTTTACCAATTTCGTATTTCTTCCCTTCATCGTTAGCGTTCGCGAACCAATATCCAACACGGCATTAACTTCTTCCAAGAAGTTAATTCCAAGAATACCGTCAAATTTGATGTCCATGGGGCAAACCAAACAGTCCTGTTTCACACTGTCATTCCCCAAATCAAAGACGATCGTTTGAGTTCCTTCTATGTTTAATAAGTGTCCGGTTACTCCTTTGGCGGCAACACGACATACCCTAACCGGCTCCCTCGAGATGTGGGGCTTAACCAAAGATACAGCAGCTCCAGTATCAATCATCCAGAGACTCTTTCTGCCATCCACCTTTAATATAATGGCTAACTCATTTGTATCATCCACCTCCACTCCCGGGATCAAGTATGTCATGTCTCTTCTTGCCTCTACGACGGAGTCCTCGTCGAGGCGTTGCCGTTTCCCGTCTTCTCTCCTGGAACAGCAACTTTTGGTTTCCCGCCCTTGCGCCTTAAGCAGTCCTTGATGAGATGACCAACCTTCTGACAATGATGGCACGACCTCGTCTCTCGGTGGACCGTCTTCGGCTGCGAAGTTTTGAAATCCTTCCTCTTCAAAGTATAACAGCGGTCGATGCTGTGACCTGGCTTGCGGCAATGTCCACAGGTCACTACCACAGGGAAAACCTTGGTTACTGGCTCTTCCCTCGCACCAACACTCCTCTGGTTCATGGTGTTATTCGCACGAACTGCGTACTCCATGGCGATCTGCATTGTCTCGGGCATCCTCAACCTAGTCAGCTGACCGACCTCGCCTTGGAGACCCGCCACATAGGTTGCCAATAATCGACGTTGCGCTTCATCGTTTATTCCCTTCTGCTCTTTTGGGTACTCGACTCGTCGAATAGTTTTCAAGTTGAGCTTTTTGAGTCGATCCGCGAATATTTCAGGAGATTCATCCTTCTTTTGAGAAGCCGTCAGCACCTCGTTGTAATAATGCTGACTTGGCATTTTCTCCCGAAACCGCTCCTCAAACGCTTGTCGAAGCTTCTTGTATGTTGAATCATCGTCGATTAAACTTGGATCACCGCTCAAAAAGTCCGCTGCCCTCCCTGTAATCTTGAGCGAGACAATCCTCTTCTTGTCGTCTATAGACCAATGGCCTAACGCCGCGACGCTTTCTATGTTGTCGAAAAACTTGGTTACCGGTACTGAATTGGTGTCCCCCGACCAACATGGTATCAATGATGCGACGTTTAGATCCTTTGCCAAGATTGGTTCTGCTTGAGCATGGGCCACTTGAACGGCTTCTAGAGTTTGAGCTAACCTCGTAATAGTTTGCTCAGGTGTTTCACCCGGACGCATAAATGTTGCCATGATCTTATATCGTTTTCCTTGTTTGTTTCTTGATGTTTTTTCCTTGATTGCTTGATGTTAAATGTTCCCCTTGTTTGCTTCTTGAAAATTTAGAGAAAATATGTCGTACCCCATGATACAACATAGATCGATTAGACCGCAGCCTAATCGTATCGAGTTCTCTAAGGCAGAGGGATTCAGAAAAGGAAGATGAATAATATATATATAACGATTTTACATAGCTCAAGCACCTAGGCTTCATTTAGCTCCAATTATATAAAATAATAAGTACAATGATAATTACTTACAGAATAATATCCAAAGACATGGAATACTTTCCATGATGTCTTTGGATAGTCTCAGCTTCAAAACGAACTACGTTCACTTCTTGACTTGCTCTGGTCTTGACTCCTGACCTGACTTGACTGCCCTCTTGCTTACCGATTTGGATCTTATATATCGTTTGAACACTTTGATACCAAACCCTACATGGTGAGCAAGGGTGTACGAATCAACCTCATGACGTCAAGTTAAACAATATCAGTAAGTCCTTTTTAGACTATCCTATGGCGTATCTATGTCGTATGTGTGACGTATCGATTTGTCAACATGCTAACACAACAAGTGTACTAATGAAATATAAATAATAATGCCTTATTAAGCTATAATAACGATAACAGTGAAATTACCAAATGACCCTAATTCCAGGCCACAACAATTATTTATCGATTATTGATTACTAGTGAATTTTAATAATTAGAGCCTACCATAATAAACTAAATGATGATTTTAAATATGATCATACAGGTCTACACAAAAGTGATAGGCCTAAAAGTGATACCAATAAGAAGGAGACAAAAATCGCAAGATTATTTGCATAGTTTCCGAGTAATTTTTAGGTATTTCAATTATTTATCGAGGTTTTTCATGAAAATAATTCGTCTGTGGGTTAATTCAATGAACGTAATGTAGCTGGAATTGGTACAAATTGTTATATATTATCTCGGTTATCAGTAAACCATGTTGCCAAAATACTTGCCAAACTACTTTTGGGAAAGGAACGGATCTGATGCCATATCGTTCATTAAAGGGTAGAACGAGCAAAACAAGATTTACAATTTTTGTAGTATATCGGTCTATATCAAGGACACGATATGCTTTCAGAAATCTGATCAGCTATTTAAGAAACAAAAGAACACTATATTTTCATATATTTGCTTTTTTACAACGCAAAATATGGCATACGTGATACGCTATATATGCGTTGTAAGATGAACGAGAAAAAAAACGTCCAGTGGTACCAAAATAGTACTTTTTATTCTTTTTGTTCGATATGGCTGACCCGATCGAATTGAAAATTGGTAGAACATGTATCACAGATCAAAATGTATATGAACTTCACCTTTTTTTTTTTAAATACAAATATTTCCGATTTTTGCAGTCATGTAACATATGTGACGTTATTTTTGAAGTTCCAAAATATCTTTTTCAAAGTCAAAAAAAAAATGGTGTCAAATTGAATCTTCGCTACACACATCTTAACCAACTTCGAAAACGTCGCATTGTATCGTTTCAAGAATGAGCGATAATGATGTATGCCTATAGAATTTGTTTTTCATTCTTTCCTGTTCAGATACTCAACCGACTGAACTCACACTAGTCTCCATATAATATTGGTATTTGTTTTTATATATTTACTCTACTTCACATTTTACTTAGCTTAGGCTAAATTAACCACTTGGCTAAATAAACATGCTATTATTCACCTCAGATTCATAAGAGCTCAATCTAGAATATGAAACAACTCCTTTACTAAAAGGATGTAGGAAATAAATACATGTTAGGATGATGGTAAAAATTAAAAGAGTGTATATTTAATCCATGTTTCAACTTTAGGTAACACACTTTTTCACTATAAGATACATTCATGGCGTATTACAATTGTGTTTAGATAACATGTGTATATATATATATATATATATATATATATATATATATATATATATATTTATTTATTTAATGCAATTATATAATAACAATCAACAAAATCTATTTATACAGAATGTATGAAGCCTACTTGGCTAAATAAATGAATAGCATAAGTAAACTGTGCTGCAGTTTTGAAGCGTATATTGGTTAATTTGACTAGGAATTGACAAAAAAACGAGCCCCGATTTTTTTCAGTATGTCAAATTGAATCCTCGTTGAAGCTCGTCTAAATACAAAGTATTCAAGTATGCACTGGGTTTCGCGACAAATTATTTCACAATGCTGATTCTTCTGGTAAATATTCGATTCTCAATATATCCCAATATCCTATTTTTCAGTTGCCCGAAATAAAGTATTTACAAAAAGTTTCGTGTCGATCCCTGATTCCTTCCAACCTGTGTTACGCAAATAAAAAAAAAGAAAACAGACGCGCGAGATCCATGAGCGTTAAATGAAGAGACTTCGCTTACGCACGTCTAATGAGTAGTTTATTATTTTTAAGTCGAAGTCTTGTTTTATATGTGGAATTTGAAGTGCACCTTATATACCGGTACCAAGATGCGTTGAGGGTTGCGTTTGCCCGTTGAAGATGATGTCTTCACTTCATATCCCTTCAATGTTCAGAATATATTTATATTATATATATATATATATATATATATATATATATATATATATATATATATATATATATATATATATATATATATATTAATAACATCGAAAATTGATACAAAATCATTGTTTCCCAATTGAAGCTGTTTTCAAATACATTCTCATTCCAATATCTCGCTTATCTTACAACGCATTTGCTAGTAACAAACAAGAGAAAACATTCGTTTTCAAAATATGGTCCGATTCACGGTCAACGTTTAAAGTGCTATTGACCGTGCGTAGGGATAAGTGGTGATAGAAGGAACTAACGTTACGTTCAAGGCCGGCTCACTGTCATCAAGTTTGCCAGCCTATCAGCCGTTTCTACAAAACACCACTAGATGGGGCAGCGATCCATATTACACAGAAAAGTCATCACGGTATGGTACGTGTTTTCAAGATAAGTGAAGGCACCATCTCCCGGTCGCAAACAAACGCAACCCTCAATGCATCTTGACCGGTACCTAGTATCGCGTAACGTCACCCTGATTCTCTATAACTAATCTAAGACGATTAGGCATCGAGTTCACTAACCTATCACAATAGCCCGCTCTTTGCTGCATCCTATCCCAAGCATGCTCCGCATGCTCCCGAAGGGTGATGGCGTTGGCTCTATTGGGAGGGTCCCAACTCCTAACCATTTCCCCCCACAAATTCTCAATTGGGTTGAGGTCTGGAGATTTTGGAGGCCATTGAATTCTGACAATATCCGGATGGTCAGCGATCCAGCGGTTTACCATTCGAGAGGTATGCACACCGCTATTATCCTGCACTAAGTGAATGGCTGCTGGTTCTGGATATAAGACCCGAACAGTAGGCAGCATCTCGTTCTCTAAAATATCGCAATATTCAATAGAGTTCATTCGGCCGCTTACTCTCACCAGACTGCCAGGACACGCCGACGACATCCATCCCCAGTAGGCGACGCTTATCCTCCCACTTCGGTCACGCCTGGCAATGTGCTCCAGCTGGTAACGTGTGCCTCGTGGACGCCAAAGAGGAACCCGTGAATCTCTCATAGAGGAGAACGTCTTCTCGTCAGTGAAAATCACTGAGTCCCAGAAGTTCACGGGCTCGTCCACGTAACGGAGGGCAAAAGCTAAGCGGACCCGCTTATGCTCCTCTGTTAGGCCTAGTTTCACAGCCGGAGTATAACTGTGGTATGCGGCAGTGTGGAGGCGTCGTCGTATCGTAAATACGGAGCAGTTAGCGTGAATTTGGTCCTGGATGGCAACCGCCGAACACTGTGGAGTGGCTTGAATAGCTGCCACTATAGCAGCGTCCTGCTGTGGCGTCGTGGCGTGGGGTCGACCAGATCTAGGACGAGTCACCAACCCTTCTTCTCCCTCAGCCTCAAACCGACGTATCCAGTTGCGAACAGTGTCCGCATGGCATCCAACCTCATTGGCAATCTCATTACTTGGTCGCCCCGCCGCCCACATTCCTATTATGCGGCCTCTTACTGATGTCTTGGTCTCCAAGTCTCCCACATTTTTAGGCATCTTAAAAGAATGAGGAAATGTTCTCTTAATTCATACCGATATACTTGTATCAAATACGTCTCAATACGCAGGTCCACGTATCACTTTCCGAAGACCCTTGTATATATCTCACATGCGGTTTTAATTAATTATCAAGTTCAGAGTTATCTAATATAGCTTTTAGTTAGTTTATTTTTGATTGTATGACTGAAGAGGTAAATTCTCTAAAAAATATAATTACACTCTCTATAATATGTGTGCTTTCATTTTCAACATGTGCAATGTTAAAGAAATGTTTCGATTTTGAAAATTTAATTTCTTCATTATCAGAGAAAATTGTAATGTTATATTGTTCAAGCAATAATTATAATTATTCAGCACTTACCTTATTTTTGATATGTAGGCCTATAATAACTCTCGACTCACCAATAAGGAAATAAATCTTTCTCCAATATTTAAATTACTGGTGGGTAAGGTCACAATAATGCCACAGAACACACTGCCAGAGTCAACGTATCTTCAACTAAGCCAGGCCCGTTTTATATTTTCATATGTTCCAATCTTTATTATTTATTTATGATTCATCTATTTCGTTGTGACGGAAATTTGCACAACCAAGCAAAACACGTATCAGATTGACAGGATATATTCCAGGTTATTTTTATTAGGTGTTTTGGATGGTGGGAAGGAGTCGGTCGTGGCCTGTTATTAAGGAACCATCTCAGTATTGATCTAAAGACAGAGGGAAACCACGAAAAACCCCTGTCAGGATGGTTGACCATGGCGGGAATCGAACCCCGTCTCCCGAATATCGTTTTTGTTTTTTTCTTTGTTTTTGTTTTTTTAATCACATCGAAACTTGATACGTAATCATTATCCCCAATTAAGGCTATGGATAAAAAGTAGGATCGTTTGAACGGGGGCCACAAGGGCGATCTAGACTTTGGTGTGCGTACTATAATAAATATAATAGAAAATCTGAATACTCGTTTAGTTCAAAGTGGAAGATATCAAACATTCGTGTGTTTATACTGAAAGACTTTTATCTACGGCGAAAAAATATGGTCACAGACAGCGCAGTCCTGGTGTTGAAGTTCATTAGTTTCAAATAATTGAAATGGGGTGGTAAGATCGCCCTTGTGGTGCCCCGTCCAAACGATCCTATCTTTCATCCACAGCCTTAATTGGGAAACAATGATTTTGTATCAAGTTTCGATGTTGCTTTAACAAAATCATAAATAGGTGTGACTTCATTCATGAATTACTGAGTTTACTATTAAAAAATGCATGAAAATTTCCCCGTAAGTTGAAAGTTTCTGAAAGGTAATTTCATTCTCATTGTTTAAGGAATTAGGTTATTAAATATCACACTGTTCTTAATGGCTATAACGATACGGGATTGAATGTTGAATTCAAATCACTGTTCTTCTTGAAAAACAGTTTTGATGTTATGGGCTGTTTTAAATTGTTATCAAAAACTACACAACAACATTTAAAATATTGTTAAATGTGTGTTGTTGTATTGTTGTGTGAAAATTAGTTCGATCAAGAGAATTATTGAATGAACTTATATTTTAAATCTCATGATACTACGAAGACTCCATCAAAAGGTGAGCGTTAGTATGAATTTAATTATTTTTTCATTATATATTCTTTTGTGAGGAGGGGAAATCCTGCATAAGATCCCTGCGGGTTTAATTGCGAGGAGTGTCGGATTCTTACCGACTAAAACCTCTCCTCGTTTTGGGGTGACACCGACAGCGTGGTCATTTGATCACACTTCTTTCTATTCATTCATTCTTCTAATCTGTATTCCAATTTTCGCTACATGAAATTATAAATTATTTTCCAATCATATTTTATTCAATGAATCGGTTAAATCCAGGAATTTGAATAGTTAATCAATCCTTTTCGAGTCATCTGACAATATTTTCATGAACACGATTCACAAATGACTTGACAATGGTCAAATTGATACGTAATCAGTTCAAAATTCGTTTCGAAATATAATGTTTGCAAAAATATTCAATAATAATTTTACACAAAAGAAAAATTCACTCGATTTATCTCGAAAACAAATTTGTCTGGGTGTGGAAACAACATTGATAAAAAGCATCAAGTGGCCGGATGCTTCGGATCGTCCCGTGTTTTTTAAATAATTATATTATACCGGCAAAAATGAGAAAATATGCATACAATGGAGTCGTTATGTTACCCTTCACATTGTGGAATCAAGACGCTAACCACTCGGCATTTGGGCCACGTTCGTCAGGCATGCTGAATGAAATAATATGATAGTTCGTAATATTTTCAGTAAAAATATCTATTGAGACCGTTCACCATTGAGATACATTTTATTTCATAGTTTTAATGATCTAGTTAATAATTAATCAATGTTGACAAATTGTATGTATTCTGAAATGAGTAATAGTTGTATTCATAATTATATTTCGACAATCGTCGTCACTCACATATTCCATTCTGGACCAGTTTTTGTCGTGGCATACCTCAACTCGCTCAAGTTATGATTCTGAACGTCCTTTCGTTCTCCTCCCCAATCAACTATCATTAACGATTTGGTTACTCGATTCGCCAACTATCGAACTGAACTATAGCTTAAATGACTGTGAAACGTGATAAGGGTAGTAGTGGAAACGTTAAATGAGTTGCCTACCTGTCAGGCAATGAGGGACGAAAAACTTTTGCTTCCGACTGTACACTCCCATGATATTCGAAAGAGAAATAATATAAAATAACATCTTCATTTCATATCTTGAGAACAAGTAATTAGTAGAGCAGTGTGAATTCGCTAGTATAATGATTCCGAATCCCTAAACCACGCCCACCTAGTTACAACAATTCACCAGGGCATCACAAGTCTATTGAATTGATTTATTTTCATTTATATGATGACTATAAGATATATTGGCGTTGGTAAGATGATGGAAAGATGAGCGGAAATGATTATGAAATTATGTGTTTTTGGATAAATGGAAGGAACCGCTCGTTGGCTGTTGTTGAGAATGTTAATGGCAGCATTCTAGTTTCCACCTGAACCACAGAAGGAAACAACAAAAACCTCTGTCAGGAAAGTCAACCACGTCGGGATTCAAATCCTGGTCTCCTGAATGACGGTCCAGCGTGCTATTCACTGGTCCATCCGTCTCATGTCTGTTGATATATAAGTGATCTATATTGTAGGGCATATTGCTTCCGATATTTTGTATTCTACGTTTGAAATAATGTGAGGTATTTTTGGATAATATACACATAAATTGTGATATGAATTGTGCCATACCATCATGGCAACCTACCACATGATTGAGCAAGTGTGAAAGAACTGGGATGGGAGAAGGACGAATCGTGGGAAAAGTGAAAAAAAAAATTAGGGAAAAGTGTTGTATTGTGAAAATTGGTGCGATAACATGTTTATTAGAGAATCAATATAGTGTCTATTAGTGGGAAAATAAATGATGAGGGAAAGTGCGGAGAGGCAATACTATGGTGAGGAATAATGATGAATAAAGATGAAATATGTAGAAAGGCTAGAATGTGAGGAAAATAAAACTGAAAATTCAAAGTATAGAAGACGAATATTAAATGAAAATATAATTATCTTTCATAAGAGAAAAAATTCATTCCTACCACAGATAGACTTTCTCATTAATCTCACACCCAACACTAATAACAGGTATCAAATACAAAATGATAGACTACATAATAATCATATTACATATCATGACCGACCTTGCTTCTCCATTGCATTCGTTTTAAGGTCGTACGCCCGCGTCACATTATCTGGGTTTTTTACTCGGCTACATTTCAATCACGTGAAAAACACTGCCAACAATATCATTATAGCACACTTGATGTACGTTATTATTACATTATTACGCTTCAGTCGGTTCTGGTTTTGTTTTATATCAGTGGGAGAATGATATAGATGGTTTCATGATGAAGGATGAGCGATGATCAGTGCCGTGTTAAGGCACAGACCCACGAGACCCAGACTTGAGGCATCATCAATATTTAAGGGACGCCAAATTTTCACCAGCATATTGAAATTGAAAAAATGAGGTTTTATTATTATTTGAAAAGAAGTATGTTCAACGATTGAGCTAGTGAAAAGTGAGATATATTGACCCATAAATGAAGAGAGTATTGAGAACAAACAAGATCAGTTTCATGTTTTTATAAAAGAAACTTATTCATGACCTCTTTTATACGATGACTTTCAAACGTATTTCATTCTAATCTTAATTCAAAGAAAGAGTTCGATTATTTTTCAAAGAAGATGAAGAGAAGAATTGAAAAGAAAAATATGAAGATCAGATAGAAGATCGTTTTTATTATTTCCAACATAAAATAATATAATTACATGGAGCGCTAAATGACCTCGCTGTCGATGCGCCTTAAAACTCTAATAATTACATGGAAGAAAAAAATCTATATCAAAGATTTAGTTGGGTTGATAGGATCGCCCTTGTGGTGCCCCGTCCAAACAATCCTACCTTTCATCCATAGCCTTGATTGAGGAACAATGATTTTGTATCAAGTTTCGATGTTATACAAAAAAAAAATTAAAGAAAGAGTATTGAAAAAACAATTCAGAAAATGTGTTTGAACACATTTATTGAAACTTCATGTGTTTGATGATGGAATGCTTCTGAAGTGAACGAGGCTGGAAAGGAGACGGGGCGCCAATAATTTTCGGGTCGAGGGGTGAAAAATATCCTGACATGGCCCTGGCGATGGCTGCACGATTATATGGATGACACTGGTATATTGTTCAATTGACATCAAAAAACTTGACGGTGAGTATTTGTTCCTCAAATAAAGCTCTGGATGTTATAGTGGTATCATTGATGAAGGAGTATATAGATAGGCAACGCCGTACGACAGAGCCTATGCCCACCAAATTCTCACGACCATGAAAAAAGTTGGCTGATCACAGTGCTCCTAGCAGCATTCACTCGCAACAGTGCTCTAGCAAATGGCATATTCTTGGTGATCACAGCGCTCCTAGCAGCATTCACTTGCAACAGTGTTCTGGCAAATAGCATTTTCTTGGCGATCACAACGCTCCTAGCAGCATTCACTTGCGACAGTGTTCTGGCAAAAAGTATTTTCTTGGCGATCACAGCGCTCCTAGCAGCATTCACTTGCAACAGTGCTCTAGAAAATAGAATTTTCTTGGCGATCACAGCGCTCTTAGGAGCATTTACTTGCAACAGTGCTCTAAAAATGGTATTTTCTTGGGGATCACAGCGCTCTTACGAGCATTCACTTGCAACAGTGCTCTAAAAAATGGTCTTTTCTTGGTGATCACAGCGCTCTTAGGAGCATTCACTTGCAACAGTGCTCTAAAAAATGGTATTTTCTTGGCGATCACAGCGCTCTTAGGAGCATTCACTTGCAACAGTGCTCTAGAAAATTTAATTTTCTTGGCGATCACAGCGCTTCTAGCAGCATCCACTTGCAACAGTGTTCTGGCAAATAGAATTTTCTTGGCGATCACAGCGCTTCTAGCAGCATTCACTTGCAACAGTGCTCTGGAAAATGGAATTTTCTTGGCGATCACAGCGCTCTTAGGAGCATTCACTTGCAACAGTGCTCTAGAAAATTTAATTTTCTTGGCGATCACAGCGCTCCTAGCATCATTCACTTGCAACAGTGCTTCAGCAAATGTCATTTCCTTGGTGATCACAGCGCTCCTAGCATCATTCACTTGCAACAGTGCTCTAGCAAATGGCATTTTCTTGGAGATCACAGCGCTCCTAGCAGGATTCACTTGCAACAGTGCTCTAGCAAATGGCATTTTCTTGAAGATCACAGCGATCCTAGCAGGATTCACTTGCAACAGTGCTCTAGCAAATGGCATTTTCTTGAATATCACAGCGATCCTAGCAGGATTCACTTGCAACAGTGCTCTAGCAAATGGCATTTTCTTGAAGATCACAGCGATCCTAGCAGGATTCACTTGCAACAGTGCTCTAGCAAATGGCATTTTTTTGAAGATCACAGCGATCCTAGCAGGATTCACTTGCAACAGTGCTCTAGCAAATGGCATTTTCTTGGAGATCACAGCGCTCCTAGCAGGATTCACTTGCAACAGTGCTCTAGCAAATGGCATTTTCTTGAAGATCACAGCGATCCTAGCAGGATTCACTTGCAACAGTGCTCTAGCAAATGGCATTTTCTTGAAGATCACAGCGATCCTAGCAGGATTCACTTGCAACAGTGCTCTAGCAAATGGCATTTTCTTGAATATCACAGCGCTCCTAGCAGGATCACCATGCTTAACACTACCATGGTCTGTAGACTGTTTAACCAGAACCCTGCCACTCTATCCCGTAGAATACTTCTTCACTCAATGGTGTTATCGTTTGATTGGAACACCTCAAGAACGATATTACCACTCCAAAAATAATAGTTAATTATAATATCCATGCATGTGTTTGATGTTTTTCATATAGAAGTTCTTCATCTCCGGTTTCACAACTTCTCTTTGATTTTGATTTTTTCATTCTCTTTTTCATTTCATGAAAATATATTTCTTTTTCATATATTAATTTATGATGGAAATAATAAACAACGATCTTCTTTCTGATCTTCATATTTTTATCTTCAATTCTCTCTTGTCTTCTTTGAGAAATAATCGAAACCTTTCTTTGAATCAGGATTAAAATGAAACACGTTTGAAATTCATCGTATGAAAGAGGTCATAAATAAGTAAAAACTGATTCTATGATGATCAGAGAATGATAGAATGTGGCAGTGAACAATTAACCATGGTAGATGTGATGAGCCTTCAGTTCCTATAGATACAATTTCCTCACTTCTTTTGTTTCAGCATAATTCTCGTGCTGATTCATGTACTTTATTATTAAAAGCAGTATAACGTATCAATTTTCTTTTGAAAAGTGATTCGAAGCTTGAAAGAAAGATAAACTCGATACGTGTCGCGTAATGCTGAAATAAAACTGAATCCTCACTATTTTATTCGCACTCCCTTCTGACCCTTCACCATGTAATAGTAATTTCGGACGCTAGAAAGCGTGATGAGTGATGGATTGTAGATTGTGATGAGCTATCGCCAGCTTGTCGCGCCGTCTAGCGCTCGGAAAAATTACTAATTTCGGACATAGGGAAAGGAAGGAGTACAGAAAAGTTTCATTTTTTTCATTCATGTATTCATTAAATCTTCATTAGCATCAAGACCAGCCTCATAAGTGTTATATAATGAAACCAAAAACATCACAAAACATATTGTTAAACACTAAAAACTAAAATACAACAGATTTAAATTCAGAACTCTAGTGCAAAACAACAATTGCTAGCTTACACCTCTAGTCGATCATAGAATTGTCTGATAGAATTCTTACAACTATCGAAAGATATGCTGTTCATGTCAACATCTTAACCTTGGGTACAATTAATTGTCTGTTACGTGGATTGAATACGATTAAAATGGGAAAATTCAAAAACATTCAATCGGGTCCTGGGTACGTTTTTGTTGGATAGGTTGGGGTGGATCAGGTCAATTTGAGTAATACCTAAATAGACAACCACGCATGCGTATAGCACTATACTTCTCCACAGCAAGGTAGATTCAAGTGTTGGTCTATTTGTGTTCCATGAAGTATGTTACTTTCTACTTTCATGGAATAAATCAATGTTTGAATTGAGAAAGAACATTCATAAATGATTGAAAATATTCACTTTGGCGAAGATGTGATATTTGTAATTTTAATTTTCAAATACTGCGATTACTCAATTCATATTACAGGTGTCCATTGGATTTTTTTTTTTTTTTTAATAACATCGAAACTTGATACAAAATCATTGTTTCCCAATTGAAGCTTTGAATGAAATATATGATCGTTTTTGAAAATTTAGACGGAAAACTTATTTGCACCTCCTTCCAAATACTTGTATCGTCAGATTAAATCGAAGATTGCGTGTTATTGTACATAAGAGCATGACTAAGACGCTAAGAGCTAAGAGTAAGAGCTGAGACGTGCCATGCTAGCTCTTAGCGTATAGCTTTGCATGTGAGAACGGTAAAATATATTATTTGGATCACTTTATGGTAACACGAATTAAAGAATTCAGAAATAAATACAAATTCGAATATTTTAATCGCGTGGAAAAAGAAACGGAAAGGTGTTGTGGACTGAACGAATGAAGAGAAGATTTGTGAAGAAATTCAAGATCAATGAAGAGATCGAGATTATTATATAACCAAAATAATGATGAATTGAATATTGTTTGGAGGCAACTGTATTGTTATCCATCTTCTACAATTGTTATTCGTGAGTATGGGATGAGGGCCAATTAGTAATCATATTTTCTATTGCATAAGGCGAAAATTAACGGATTACCGTGTTGTTATACTCTTAATTGGCTACCGTATACCAACTTTTTCTATTTGTATTCTATTTGATACATTCTAATTTTCGTTAATCGCCACTCAAATAACATAACTGTCATTATGCAGCATCGATTAAAGAGCCGGTTGAGTATCCACAAAAAAAAATCCGTAGAAAATAAATAATGGAGAAAAAATGAGATTAGGTCATTGTTATTTTTATTCCATGTCGGGTGATGAAACTCGCTCATTCATATAATTTCATTTGAAAGTCATTCTCCGTACATTTTCTATTCAACCATCTCGCACCAATAAGACATACAAAATGTTCAATCCTCAACATAAAAAACATTCCACCATTTTCTTTTTTCTTCTCTCTTTTTTTTTCTCTCCGCGCTTTATCTCACAATAAAATACTAGTTGTCCATTGTGATGAATTACGTGTCTACACGCTAAATTATGGGGTTATTCTTTCTAATATTCCCTCCTCTAATACTTTGTGTTGCACCGCCCTCTACACAAAAGAGACGGGCACACGTCGATAAAAAAAACTTTTTCAAACTAGAAGAATTTCTGGAAATATATTATTCTATTTTTCAATTTGAATGTAAAATACTTCTGAAGTCAGTTTGCTGAGACCGTTGAGGCACTGATCTGGAGTAAGAAGCTAGATGGGCTTGGGTTCGAGTCACACTTTAGACACGGTTTTTGTAAACTTCCTTTCATATATCTCGAACGTATTTTCTCATTACCATTATTATTCACGTTCATTCGCACTCCCATATGAATAGAATGTTGGTGGGGTTGTGAAAGTGGGTTGAACAGGGTGGAATCTCATCCATCTGATAAAGTTGGTGAAGTTGATAAATCTGTAGATATGTTGCTGGCTAGAATAACTAAATGGGAATAGCTTGCACTGAACCAACAGATTGGTGTTGTTATTATCTAGGATTTTCATTCTATATTTGGTTCAATCAAATCTCAGACGTCCCGATATGCGTGGCCGAGTGTTAACACACTGAACCGTAATTCAGGAGACCGGGGTTCTATTCCCGCCATGGTTTCCCTCTGTCGTTCAGGTTAATACTGGGATGGTTCCTTAACAACAGGCCCGATCGACTCATTCCCACTATCCAAAACACCTAATAAAATAACCTTTCGTCTCATCATCCCATCATCTCATTCATCATCCACCGACGCCAATAGATCGTAGCCATCGGTATACTGCGTCGTTGAAACCCAAATAACAAAAACAAATTCGGACGTATATTTTATGCGTGAAATTCTTATTTATTCACATTAACATTTCATATCATCCTCATTCTCATATATATATATATATATATATATATATATATATATATATATATATATATATATATATATATATATATATATATATATATATATATATATATATATATATATATTATTTATATATCATTTATATTTATCACATATATATATATATATATATATATATATATATATATTATTCCTCATATATTTTCCTTATTTATCGTTTACCGTGAAAGAGTACCAATTAATAATCAATATCGAAATTTGTGAAGAATTACTATATATAATAAATATGTATTTGTGTTTTCATTATTATTTTATTATATATCTGCTTCATCTGCATTTATTCAGACATTTATTTTCTAAAGCTATTGTTATACAATTCAGATTTCTTCCACTCTGAACTTCATTTTCCTGAATGAATTGTTGTTTTGATCTTGATGAATTGAGAAAAATCTATACAAAAATATTTGTATCTTAAAATTAAAACATTTCAAAGGTTCGAAGATTTGAGTTTTCTCATATTTTTCAATTGTTTCGAAATACAAGCACGAAAATTGTAGGTTAGAAATATCCACGTAGATCCCTACATAAATGTAATAACCATGGACGAAGATTATTTGCGAATGTTGATCCCAGTAATGGAGAATAGAGTGTTTATGGTATGCATATCACACCTCGGGTAGATTTAATAGCTCCTATAGGGCATTTCACATGAATGTTTTGTACCGTAGTAAATTGATCCGAGCATGGTGATTGTTTTGGATGACTTTATATGGTGTTTCGGTGTTGGTACACGTCGGGTAAATAGCATAGAGGTGTTGTGTGGTTTTTAATGGAGAGGTCCGGGTATGAATAAGTAGCAGAAATGTGGCTCCTCCACCGGTTACTATATAGGCTAGGTATAGGAAGAGAAACATTTCATATACTTTGAGAAAGTATTTTTCAAAACGTAGTCGTCAAATCCTTACCGATTTCAATATGATTTTCATTTTCTTTCATTATTACTTTTTCATGATTAAATATAATTATTTGTATCAGAATAGATGGAAATTTCACCGACAATTATTCCTTTCGCATATAGACAGGTGATTGGAATCAGAATGGAATAATTTAATAATATTTCGTCCAGTTTAACAATATCATGGAATATATTTTACATTACAATATGAATGAAAATACAGAATGTCACACTTAAGCTAGGTGATGAACATGATTATCAATTTTCAAACATTATATAAAACCGAATATTGAATATTAAATCATCAATATTGAATGAAATATATCAATATATATCATTCATGAATATTAATATAGGATATTGAATATTGGAATATTGGCATTGGAGATATATGTCATTAATACGAAAGATTCAAATCTGAAACCATCATTTTTGGCACACATCGAATTCAAGTGACTATATGTATTAAATATCTAATATCGTATCAACGATCATTTATAAAACTATAATCCAAATTCTTGATGATCTAAACTCGATTATCCCTAATACTTGTTAATAAGTTGTTAATATCCGTCTCGCAATAAGGCCTCTATGAACCTACAACTGGCACCATCAAATGGTAGTGAGGTTTGCATGGTTCAATGGTTCTGATATCTTTGCCGATTTGACCTCACTTGGGCACTTGACGTATTGATCAAAATAACTAAAATCAGTTAGTACATATAGAATTCTACCTCATTTCTTCATGACTAGACTACTCAAGCTACTAGTAATTACAACTACTCACTACAGCCACTACTAGGATACTGGGCTTAAGGTAGGTTCATAGAGCCACGGCATTTTTGCCGGCCGGTAATCTTGTCGGGTGCCGTTGGACGTCAAATGATTTGTACCGTTCATACGACCACGGCAAACTATCGCCGACTCAAGGCAATTATATATCGAATCGATGCGATAACCATGGCAACGTCGATAGTGATCGAGTTTGACAGTCGATAGTTCGTACGCAGAACACACAGTTCGAGTATAAACGTGGCCGTGATATCGTCTACGATCATCACGGCAAGTCTGTCGTCCGGCAAAATGTTCAACTTCATTCAACTTTCAAGGCCACAGTGAACGAGAAGCCCGGCAAGTCTGTGATTGGCTCATTCATTTTGACGGCACGGCAAATTCGTGTTGCCGTGGCTCTATGAACGTACCTTTACTGCCATACTCAATTGTAATGCTGTTTATAAGTTATATTGTAGAACATGTGGATTAATTGTGTACCGATTCACTCGAAAGAGGGTCAGAGGAATAAACACTACTACTACAACTACTACCACTATTACTACTAATACTACCGTCTTTTGTTTTCCTCGATATTTCTCTCTCTCTATCTTCAATATATAACATCATTTCCAGTTTGTTGTACCGGTGCAAAATGACTTGATCGTTTATATATATATATATATATATATTATTAGCTCTCATATATATATTTGTATATATATACATATATAAATATATATATATATATATATATATATATATATATATATATATATATATATATATATATATTTATATATATATATATACATATATATATATATATATATATATATATATTTATATATATATATATATATATATATATATATATATATATATATATATATTTATATAAATATATATATATATATATATATATATATATATGAATATTTATATATATATATATATATATATATATATATATATATATATATATATATATATATATATATGAATATTTATATATATATATATATATATATATATATATATATATATATATATATATATATATATATATATGAATATTTATATATATATATATATATATATATATATATATATATATATATATATATATATATATATATATATATATATAGGAGATTATAGATAACTCTGTTTGATCTAGCTAGCTGTTGTTGGGTTCGTTAAGAGAACAATAAGCATATATGAAATGATGATTGATGAGGACAATAATATTCATCACAATATATATGTCCTGAACAGATGAAATGTCCAGACTTTATCTGCTGATTAACCCGAATTACACCAAAAACTCGTGAGATCGATGAAACATGCAGCTCATTGAATCTTCAATGCCATTGTTTTGCAATATTTGACAGCGATGCCTGGAAAAACTTCTTCACCGTTCACTTTGTATTCTTTGTATTCGATTTGTTTCAGAAGCTGAAATGAAAATGGACAGAGCAATTAGAAAAGCAATCACAATACGCTTGTGAAGTGAGCTACCCGCGCTGGTTTGCTGGTACACTCGATGACTGGTCAGATCCATTTGGAATAATACAAATGATGATAATTGACGACTAGTGATTGACCCGCCCATAAACGTCACAAAACAGAACATCCAATCAAATGGGCTTTGTTATGTGGGAAATTTCACATTGACCTATCAGAGTATCTCCAAATTCCCACATGAAGTATGGATCTAGGTGGCTTTGGCGATTAGCCACGCCTATCACTAGTGGTCAATTGGCCTAATTTTTATTCCCATACTATAGGGTGTTCGCACGTAACAAACGACAAACAATAATTACTAGCAATACAGCGAACTGGTGGACTACCTAACATTCTGATTTGTCAGTTCCAACTGGTGCACATTGTTGTTTCTCTCTTTTAACAATGGGTGACGTCAGTTGAGAATACCCTATTCACAGAATTTTCACTCATATAATATATTCCAATGAGAATATTTGAAGAAATGTGATAGTATGATATTCCATGAAAATGAATAAAAATCACACGAGCTCATCGAGGAAACTGAAAGTTAATTCTACCAACCGATGAAGAAATATAGATTGTTAATGAAATTGGTTCGATTACTAAAATACCGAACATGCCTCCTTCATGATAACTCGCAAGTCATTTCTCTGATTTTCACTATATTCACTAATCATCAGTTAGTACAACTGGCTCTGAAACGGATATCAACAATAATGTTGAAATGATATTAGTACTCTGGGCATACTGTTTTGTGAAACGTCGTTATTCCTATAATATGCCCATAACACACCTGAATATCAACATATTCACATAAACTATTTCACGAACACAATGACATACAAGCATGATACAAAAATGTGATACAGAAAATTCAACAAATTCAAACTATGAACCGAACAAAAATATTGTAATTTCAGTGAAAATTCCAGAATGATTCTAGATGAATAGTCTTATACATTATATGATGATTATGATTATTGTCTGCTTAACGACCTCACCAACAGCCAGATTATACGGGGTACGAATGTTCAGGTGATAATGAAACCTTTTGATTTTAATTTTAATGTATTTTTTATACTGACTTGATTTTTATACTTGTTCTCATTCCGTTACTTGACTTGGTAGTTGCTATAGGTATTTATAGAAATAGCATCTACCATTTATTTGAATTCATGTATATTTTCTTGTTTGTTTGGTGTGTGTGATACCTAATCTTCCATTTTATCCTTGACTGTCCGTTTGATCAACTGAGAAATGTTCCATTTTGAACTGTAATCCACTTGGACGAAAATGAAAATAAATAAATAAATAAATAAATGAGTTGAGAAGCAATTTATGATTATAACAACATATAATTTATGCAACTTATATATTATAACTTATACCAACTTATGACAGTTGCCACCAAAATGGCCGCCTCCAATTTATAATAATTATTCCTGCTGCTCTCTTTATGGAGTGGTGGAGCTTTGAGTGCACCAAGTGCTAGTGCGGGTGGCCTACTTTACAAGACAATAACAACACAATAAAACGTATCGGCGAACATTATTTATAAATTAGAGTACCTGTTTATTCAATTCGAACCACTTAGGACTAGCTTATCGATTAGATGAACTATTTATATGATCATGGAAAATGATGTTATGAAATGGAAAGTGAGCAAAGAAATGTACAGAAAATCACTCAAGATTATGAATTGTATATAGATTATTGGAGGAGTAGGTATGCCATTTGTTTCAGTTGCTATATGGCTGAACCTGAATCGTCATTTGGGAGATCGAGATTCGATTACTCTCAGGTTCGATCACTCCGACCGAGAGTTTTCCTTGTTCTCTTCAGTCGTTAGAGCATAAATAACTGAATGAGTGAATACGTTGAAGTAAATATCTTGCAATAAATCCTTCTATATACGAGATATAGCCTACTTATATTCGTACTTCTCGAAAATGTATGCAGAGTAATGAAAATACCAAATGTATTGTCGAAAATATAGGATAAACAGTGCTATACGAAGAGCCTGAAGATATTATGAGAATACTCAGATATGAAAAGTTATACAAATAAATTAATCAGCTTTATATTATCCGTGATTTTTTTCAGATGGAAAAATATGGCATATTTTATTCAAGAATATTTTCATTCATTATTCTAATTTTTCTCTCATTATATCCATCCGGAAAATTTACCATGATCGAATATATTATATATATTCACATTCGCAGTTGAATTTTTCGATGATATGTCAATTTTTTCATCATTTCATCACATTCGTTTCTTTTGATAACGCTTTGGTTGAATAATTTTTCTTGTTATCGCGATGGTATTACGCAAGTTTGATAGTTTTTCGAATTATTAATGAAGTATCACAGCTGGTATCATCATAACAGGTCACAATTATCATTTATATCAGTATTATTTCATTTGTGATGGTCTTTTGGGTACCTATCTCGAACAGCACGCTTACCTCGAATCCCGCTCTCCTCGCCAGCTCTTGTGAGTTATCAGCCGTGAACACAGTGCTAGTCACAGTCAGACCTGTTGCCTTGCACAGTGGTATTCGGGCGAGCAACAGCTCTAACCCTAAGCCTTGGCCGCGGTATTCTGGTGCTACTGATAAACCCATGGCTGACATGTATTCGGTCACACCGTAGTGGGCGAAGACGTCGGCGATTCCAGACATGTATTCGACTACGCCGAGAACTTTCTGCATTGCTACGCCGTCGAACTAGAACAAACAAATAAAAAAAGATAAACGCAAGTATTGATTTTTGATAGGTTTTGGTATGATAAGAATGAGAAAAGGTAAATTCTTCTATGGAAGCATAGAATGGAGAAATAGTTATTTAGTCTATGGTAATAGTAAGAACATAATGCGCTACTATGGTCCAGGTTTATGAACCAATAGTTGACCGGTATTACCAAGTCTAGTTAGCTTTTATCTGGCAGTTCAAACTTCTAATCACCATGGTTACCTGTGGTATTTGTTTTCACCAACTCTCAGATAAATACTAACTAGACTTGGTAATACTGGGCCCAAGTGATATAGTTTGTGGAACAACTTGATATCACTCTCCGTTACGTATATTAATTTCGTATCTGAACTGATAGTCACACATACTTTTCTCGTAACTTGACTAATAGTTCACTGAATGAATCTCAACTAAAAGTTCGTAAAACCGGCTCAATGCAAGTGCAATATTACCGAAAAAAAGGAATTGAAAGAATACATACAACATGACATTATTTTTAATAAGTATTATCGTTACAATTTGCGCACTCTTATGTGCTACGACTTTTCATAAAGTTCTTCAGTTACCACCAACAGCGTACCTGTAACTTTCACTGGTGAATGGGCCACTGAGCAGAAGAATCCACATTCACATAAAGTGCACGTAATAAATGAAAAACAATTTCAATTGAATTGGAGTTTATCAATGGATGTTGAGATATTCAGCAGGCCTACTATGGATCTGGACCCGGATTCACAAAGTGTCCTATCTTTAGGACGTCGTAAGTTAAGACCATTTTACTTAAGCCCAGTATTACCAAGTCTAGTTAGCCTTTATCTGACAGTTCAAACTTGTTATCACCATAGTTACATGTGGTATTTGTCTTCACCAACTCTCAGATAAATACTAACTGGACATGGTAATACTGGACCCAAGTCAAGACCGATATTAGTCTAAATTTGGGGCCAATTCACTGAGTTAGGACTAATATTGGTTCCAACTTAGTCAAGTGGTCCTAATTCAAGATGGTCTAAAGATAATACTCTTCGTGAATCCGGACTCTGGAAAAGCATTCCAATTCCTCAGATCCTCAGAATCCAGAATCCCTCCCGACTT
>OZ023337.1:13977220-14022220 GCA_964007535.1 Brachyptera risi | reverse complement strand
CAATTTTCACTGAATCTCTCAAAATGAGTTAAATCAATGATCAGATGAGCAGATCGAAGGTTTTCATTCTATATACCGAAAATATATATATATATATATATATATATATATATATATATATATATATATATTTATGTAAATATATATGTATATATTTATATATTATATATATATATATATATATATATATATATATATATATTTATATGTATATATATATATATATATATATATATATATATATATATATATATATATATATATATATATATATATATATATATTCATCCCCACCCCATGTCAATAGTGCGCAGTTGGTTCGCTCTCTCATTTTTCGTGATTCAAGGTCCTTGATCAGCATTAGAGACCAATTATAGAGAAGCATTACAATTCAATTCAGTTTTTTCATGTCATTTCCTAAGTAATCGTCTCCTTGGAATAGACATGCCAGCACTTTTCAGTGACAGTTTGTAACAATTACCACGGCTCACTTTTACTTGCTTTGTTTCTCTAAAAAATATACTCGATGAATAAAGTTGGCCATCACATTCAGGAAGCCGTGTTTCATATGGGATTTTCGCCAGGTTACCATAGCAACTGGAAATGCTACAAGCAACGTCGAAGAGTAATGCTCAAGGTTTGATTGGAGAACACAATTTGGGGGTCATTGTTGTTCACTCATTAGGTCATTAGGTCGTAATATGACTTTCATTTCACTCACAAGATCAATACAGGCTTCGTTCTATTTGTTTATGTTTTTTGTTTGTTTGTTTCTGCTCGGCGTAGAGATATTAGACAAATGAACCGAACGATTCGAGTTTTTCGAACGATGGTTTCATACAATATGCACTTTTTTCAGAAACATCGGAAGAACAGATATCCTCTCAACCAAACGTTGTTACCGATTTTCTCAATAATAAATGATAAATAATGGATAAAATGCATAAAAAGCATAATTTTCTTCGGATATCAAGGTTCAACAGATGGTGAAAGTTGAATAATCTACAGTCCCTCACTTGGGTTCAACAAATTGCACTATACAAAGGGGTTTCGGAGCATGAAGAGTGAGCAGACAGATTTTTTTTCATAAATTGAGTTTAACGGCGCACTGTAATAATAACTAAGATCTATTGGCGTCGGATGAATGATCGATGAGATGATGGGATGATGAGATTAAGGTTTCTCGGGTATTGGGAAGGATAGTGGGAAGGAAGCGGTCGTGGCCTATATTGTAGAAACCATCGCAGCATTGCCCTAGAGCCTAGACCACAGTGGAAAACCATGAAAAACCCCTGTAAAGACGATGGACGGTGGTGGGGATAAAACCGGGTCCGATATGCCCTTTCACCTCCCGGATCAAATGAAGTGAGCGCGTTAACCACTGCGCTGCATGTGCTGGTCCGAATATTTTTCTCTAGATTTCCATTCACCCATGTGCTCATCTCACGATGCAATATACTGAGTTTTTCTAGCCATAACAATGTGTGAAATCACTTGAGAGAATTGCCGATAGTCGAAATACCTAGAAATGTTCAGTGCAAGTATTTATACGGATGATATTAATAAAATATGATTACTCATTTGATTAGTTGAAGAAGATATACAAATTGAATTAAAATTCTGAATTGAGAAAATATATATTCTATTCGTTTGAGAATCCATTACCCATAATTGAAATTTTGTTCAAAAATGTATAATTTGATGTGAAAGGTGAATGCCAATTGTTGAATATGATTGTTTCGAAAATTTTGATATCTACATTCATAGTGCAGAGAACTGGACTTCATTCTGCGAGTTTTGGTGGGAATAATATATTCAGTATACAGCATACATGATTTAAAATCCGGGATACATCGTTCATTTTTTTGTACGGTATAGCGATATACAATAACTTCAAATGTATGGATTTATCACCGTAACATTAAACAAATCAATTTGAAAATACTTCATCTGATATTTATTTCGTACGGTGATTTTATTAAATTATTGAAGTCAACTTTGCGATCCCTTTTCTATATCATTGAGTTCACAATCTTTAATCAATAACAATTCAAATCTGAAGTGTATCAATTTAAATCTATAAACTCTCCAAGGTCGATCACCGTTCTTCAATCTTCAAAGTTATATTGATTGATAACATTGCTTGTTAAAATTATGACGTATTTTCTCGTGTGCATATTTAAGGTCATTGGTAACACATTATGTGCATTCGAACATTTCAGCCATTATTGAATCTGTAGAAAACCTACAGGAAAGAAATTTATAATTGCTAACTATCTAGAAAGAATTGGAGCTTCAGTTAACGATGGTGATAGCATCACTAAACTGCCAGTTTGAACTAGTGATCCGTGTTGATAATTCCAATCATGGGACCTATAAGTTGAATGAATATTAATTGAGCATAAAAAATGTTTGAATCAAGTATAGATAGATAGTGTTGTTCAAGTTCAACGTATCATAAAGAGTTATAAATAACTTCAATGATCATTCTACACAGTTTGAAAGAAATGTGTTGTTGTTTTCTCACAATGTATCCAAGTAAAAATATACTGGAAATACAGAAAAGTCTTGAAATAGATGATTGATACGTGTGCTGCATTATTTTAAGTGTGGTATCAGTTTAAATCAGAAATGTATAGTTACAGTGGGATATATTTATAGTTATATATATATATTGATATATATATATATATATATATATATATATATATATATATATATATATATATATATATATATATATATACATATATATATATATATATATATATATATATATATGAATCAATGACCGACTTGAAATCGAAAATAGATTATTTCTGCGAATCTGACTCAAGCAATATTTAACATTGTGGATTCATTGTTAACATCTGTTGATGATCCTGAACAATATGATACTAGCATTGAATATATCCGAAAATATATGAATATATATAAATGTGTTGAAAATCTAGGCAAATTCCATCGATTGAAATATGATATATACTCCAAGGAAATACATGAACCCATTTGTATACTTCATTTTATCACAATCTTTTTTATCATGCAATCATGCAGCATCACAAAATAGATGCACAATCATTGTTTGTCTCTTATCATTTTAGAATGACTGAAATAGGTCTGACGTAGTATGCATGCTGCGCCTACTTCGTAATGATGAAAAAAAAACTAATTTTCACCATCCTATCCAAGTAGCCGCCCTCGGTAGCTATAGGTGAGCTGAGGCACCGCTTCAGAAACTGAAGTCACCGTTTAGCGTGGGTTCGAGAGCCGCATAAGGCATGGGTTTTCGAACGTCCTCTGACTTATCGTCACATTATAGTTCCATAATCACCTGCTGATTCGTACCCCCTTATAACCTAGCTGTTGGTGGGGTCGTTGAGCAAACAATAATCATCAATCTTATCTATGTATAATAGGCTATATCTTATTGATATTATTTTGAATATTCTTACCTATAAAATAGAATTATTCCAAATAGCAGCTTGTTTAACAACAGAAACTGCAACACTATGGTTATTGGCAAGGCTTCCCAGCTGTGACTGACTGAATTTAAATAGTCATCCCATTATTCCTTTCAGATTATTAAAGGCTCGACACTCAAATCGTTATCGCTAATGTGAATGGGAGACGGTCGATCGGACCCAACACTCTCCAATCCAAGTACAGGAGTACTTAATCACAATGACGGGTCGAAACACCTGAACGTCATTGTTGATATATAGAGAAAACTATCGATCGATAACAACACTATCGTTATCAGAGTACAGAAGTATACTTACTGTTGAAGGTTCAAAACGACCGAACGTTACTGATTGTATAAAGAGTAAGTGGTCGATCGTTGTCGTTAAAATTGCTCACTTCATGAACAAGTCCCCCTCTCTTATATTTATATTGCATAACCTTGGTGTTATATGCCTTATGATTAGTGTAATGTAGTTCAAGAGTCGCATTATCTCATATCAGTATAATGAATGACATTTAAGTATTAGAATATTACGGAATATGACAACTCTAACCTACAAAACTGAAGTTATGTAGAATTTTTGGTTGTTATATTATAAATTTCAAGTATGTGTAATGTGCCTTCTATATACAATAATTATCATGTCCAGGTTTCATTTTCATCACATTTTCATTAAAAATGAGCAATCTTGAATTGACGACTAGTGATTGACCCCCCCATAAACCCCACAAAACAGAACATCCAATCAAATGGACTTTGTTGTGTGGGAAATTAAACATTTACCTATCAGAGTATCTTTTAATTCCCACGTGAAGTACAGATCTAGGTGGCCTGGCGATTAGCCACGCCTATCAGTAGTGGTCAATTGTGAGACCAAAATATGTGAAGTATGTTGAAATAATATGAATTGAATTACAATTATTAGTGACCGATATGCCTAAATGACTGAATTTTTGTCACCTTTTGTTCATATTGTATAATTCTAGAGGGTTAGTTCTTTAAATTGTTACCATTATTAAAAGTCGATATTTTCATCAATCGTAAATAAGAGGGTACCACTACAAGAATTAATTACCAAGGTTGAGGTATATTTGCACACATATGATGCACACATATATTCATCACACTTTATTGTTGAGGTACATTGAAACTGTTCAAACAATTTATTCAGGAAAGAACGAATGAATAAGTCATTGTTGTGAAAGATGTTATTAGATGAGCGTAGCGAAGCTTTCCATTTCACACCCTGAAAAAAAAATGGGCTTCGTTTTTATGTTTTTTTTTTGTTTTTTTTTGTAATTATGTACGCGGCATACAGGTCAGAGAAATGAATCAATCAACTTGAAACTTTTTCTGAACGTTGGTGTCATACCAAAATAGGTTGGGATTGTTATTCAGAGGAATCGGTTGGAAGGTTTTTCCGGAAAATAATCGGAAAGTTTGGAAAATACTCATAAGAATAACCCGGAGGAAAAATACTTGAAAAACAAGAATTTTTCAAAAGCTCTCAAATTCTCACAGAATATGAAAAATACTATTATACACCTTTTCAGAGAGTTTTACAACAATCGAATGAGAAATAATGCAGAAAACGCAATAAACGTGTACATTTTATTGAATATTTGGATCAATTGGTTTTGCAAAGTGTTTATGCGACAGGTTGCAGGTTACTATAAATATCAACAAGTTGCAGGTGAGGTTTTTGAACGTTTGAAGTAAGTCAAGGTTTGTAGATGTAAATTGAGCTGACAAGTTATTTTTCATTCTAGATTGCCATACTTCTAAGCTCATCTCACAACGCGCATCCCGCATTTCCTAGTGATAGGGGAACTTAAGCGGTATTGCAGCAACACAGTAACGGGTGGACACGTTGCTAGATTGTCGTATCGTTATTGAATGTGGCGGACGCGAGTTTTGTTTTGTATAAACCAACTAAAGCTCTATGAAAGGAAAGAAATGCTGCCGTCCGTAGCTCAGACAACTCAAGCACCGATTTAGACATCGAGATCATGTTGGGCGGCCACTTCGAGTCACGCAAAAAAGCACGTTTTTTTGTGAACGTTCTCTCAATTATCATAATGTCATCGTCTTTTCATCGCCAGCTTATTCGTACCCCATACAACCTGGTTGTTGGTGGGGTCGTTCTTCATAGATAACTAACGATCTGTATAGAATGATACATCAACATGATCGAACAGTTGTTCTACTTTAGAAGCTCAATTTGCAAGCTCAACAATACAAAAATGGATTTCCGATGGCATCTTTTAATCCTTAAAATCAAATAATCTCCCAATTTAGTCGAGGAGACAATATTTCCCACTTTGTTCTTTGAAATGTTATGAAGATACGACTCAAATCATGAGAATGAATTAGGATTGAATACATTCTTCTATACATTGTTCTATATTATTAATCAAAAGATGTTCTCATTTTCATTCAAATCCATATATTTCGATCCCATTTTCAATTCCATAATTTGTATTGTATCATTTCCATATTTTATTCTCATTGTATTTCATTATTTCAGTTCGGTCTGGTGGATGAGGCACATAAAGTACCAAGGCTTGATCCAGTCTTATCAAAAGCGGAACACGACATCAATATATATTGTAATAAGTGTATCGAAACAATATATCTTTAAATTATTTTTATTATTATTCCAATATATTAATATTCAATGATGACATTTATATTTTCAACATAATATTATCATGGTAATATTTTTGGATGATATTATCATTTTTCATTTCATACCTTATTTTCATATATATATATATATATATATATATATATATATATATATATATATATATATATATATATATATATATATATATATATATATATTTATATATATATATATATATATATATATATATATATATGAATATATATATATATATATATATATATATATATATATATATATATATATATATATATATATATATATATATATTTATATATATTTATATATATATATATATATATATATATATGCATATATATATATATATATATATATATGTTTATATATATATATATATATATATATATATATATATATATATATATATATATATATATATATATATATATATATATGAATAAATTTAGTGAAACTGGGCTGTTTCTCAACTGTGATAATATTTATTCAAATGACCAACGTTACAACGAGAATGATCTCGTCCTCATCAGGGTCAAAACTATATATATATATATAAACATTTTGAAAATTTTGAGAAGTTTGGGATGATTCTCATACTTCTCATTTTCATTAGTGAACTGTAATCGAATTATGATAATTATACAACTGGATGATAGTACATTGACTTTCTCAATCTTGTATGAATCATAATTAATTCCGAGCAGTTTCAACAAAGTAGTCATCCAAATAGTGAAAAATATACAGATTGTGCCTAATATCGTTGAGATACATATTTTTTTCAGTTACAGCGGTGGTTTTCAGTGCTCACACAAGCCTTTGATTATTATTCATTTCGAAAATGTTCAGTCATGAACCTTTCAATGTGTGCGTGAATGTTGATTAAACTCATATGTTATTTGATTATACTATTCAAATGGATCAACCTTTCCAAAGATCATTATTCTCTAGGTTAGGTGTACTGTATTACAAATCTGCAATAGAATATTTGACCACTGCAACATGTACGTTGATTACTAGAATTCTGGCACTGAATCCGGTATCGGTAGTTGATCAATTGATTTTCAATGCCATCATCATGCAGGATTTAGAGTTTATTCCCGGAAAGATTTCTTTATCGCCCATCTTGTAGTGTTGATATTCAGTCACAGCCAAGATCTGAGGAAAACGTGACATATTTTCATATCAAAATGCCTGCACACAAAAATGTCGAACATAAATTTAAAAAAAATTCAAATTGAATTAAAAAAAAATTTGAAAAAAAATTAAAAAAAAAAATTCAATTCAATTCAAATTAAATTTTGAAATTGAATTTCAAATTATATGAAACTATGGGACAACACAGTATAATATGCGAATATATAGTATGAAGTATATTTGTGAGGTGAGATTAGGGAAATATTTATGGAATGTACTCGAGAAATATACCTATACGTATAGCTTTATTTGCAAACCATCAAGGTATCTATTCATGCAATCATTCATTCATCCAATTAGACGACCATTCATTATTGCATTCAAACATTAATCCATTCATTAACAAGAATATTGTTAAATACTGGTTTGGTTAATACTGGTATTAACTTATTGCCTCCGTTATTCCACGCAACCTGTTGATTTCCATTCCTAATATTCTCACTAATTGACATTTTTATAATATTGTAGTCTATTTTCCTGAAAACGACCAATCAAAATGTTTTGAACTTAGTGAAGACATGTATTGGAACAATAATGAAACAATTCTAAAATAATCATTTCAATTGCATCGTATTGAAAAATGGTAATTTCGACCCAATATTGTCCTCATAGGGTTGTTCCCAATTATCCATTTTTTTTCTTCTTCATAAATCATTATGATCATTTCAAATCTTATTTTAGCCATCATTATTAAAAATATGGGAACGAAACCTGATTTCAGTTGATAAGTAAAATGGGAGCCGCTGGAACAAATTCTATGGAGTCGAATGAAATCTCTGGAATCTACGCCATGGACAAAAAAGCACGAGCAAATTTGGAAAGAAATGGAACACCTCTTCTATCTATTTCTTATTACAGCATAGAAATTGTGTATGAAGAGAGAATCGAATAGGTAGGCCTATGTATTGAATAGAAAAGAGAAAAAATCTCAACTTGATACAAAATCACTTTTTTTGCTAGTGAGACCATGGATGAGAGTAGAATCGTTGCGATGGGGAACACAAGGGCGATCTTACCGCCCCATTTCAATCATTTCGAATAAGTAACAATCTTCACTACTAATAAACTATATATAATTTTTATGGATATTTAAGAATGATTTAATATTGACCAACCCTTTGAAAATATCGCGATGAGTGAATCACCATTTGTTCATATCTGAATATGATATCCAAATAGCACCATGCTGAGAAAACTTACTTTCTGGTCAATTTCATGACAAAAAAATGGGGTCGTATCATATTTCATTAAAATTTTTATCTACTTTCATAAATAATAATAAATATTTTATGATAATGTTGAACATCCTCATTTATATGAAGTGTTCCCAGAGTTCAATTCTGTAGAGAAGAGGGTATATTCTTCCAAACATCAAGCTCACCTCGAATCCAGCTCTCACAGCTATCTCCTGTGAATTGGTTGTTGTGAATTCGCCAGTCGTAACAGTCAGGCCTGTTGCCTTGCACAGTGGTATTCGGGCGAGCAACAGCTCCAACCCTAAGCCTTGGCCGCGATATTCTGGTAAAACTACTAAACCGAAGGCAGTAAGATACTCGGTCACATCAAAGCGAGCGAACACGTCTACAAGATGGTTCATGTGTTCAAGAATACCGAACAGCTTTTGATTGGCTGCTCCTGCCATCTGAAAAAGATGAAGAAACTTATATTGGTGACAGTATTTAATTTAATTCAAACTAGCAAACAGCGATGAGCGATCAAGTCATAGGTTTTGTCCTAAGGTCATAGGGTTCATCATATGTAACGAATGAAAGTGGTATGTTTGGATGGAAAGAATGGAAGATCAGAGATTAAGGAGAGCCATATTGGAATTTTTTTCAACATCGAAACTTGATTCACAGTCACTATTCCCCAATTAGGATGATGGATATAAGTGGGATCGTTAGAGGAGGCCACCACAAGAGCAATCCTACCACCCCATGTGTGTTAATGTTCAAACATCACATATTTGAATGGTAGAGTGGGAATAGGAGTGTCATGATCAAGGGAAATATTATGGGAGGGTGATGAGCAAAGCCAGCCAACATAGCAGAAAAGCAGGAAGAAGTATAGAAGACGGTGGTGAGAAAGAAAGACGAAAGAAAGACGGTGGTAGAGGTGGTGGAAAGATGGAGTGATTTGAAGATAATCCATTAGAAGGGAAGATATAAAAGAAGGAATGTAGTTGGGAGAAGAGGAGAGAGATGGAGAAGGGAATCGCTCCTGGCATGAACCAAATATGAGACATTGAATATATATATATATATATATATATATATATATATATATATATATATATATATATATATATATATATATATATATATATATATATATATATATATATATATATATATATATATATATATATACATATATATATATATTCATATATATAAATATATATTAATATATAAAGAGGAGAAAAACTGTCCTGTAGAGGAGTATTACTCTTGAAATTATCATCAATCGAGTATCGAAAATACCGGTGGCGTATGGTTTTCTTTCCCAATCACAGATGGACACGTCATGTTGACTCCAGCCAATTTAGTGGTACCATCTTTCTCCACGTGTAACGCTACCAGTACCATCCTCTTGTGTAGTGTTTCCATCCAGAAGTATCTGAGCTCTTTTATTGACAAAGTATCCTCATCCAATTTAGTGCAGACACTGACAGACTCACCCTGCAATGATACAGAGGAAGTTACGCCTAGGTACTGTATTATAATCATTTGATTTCATCAGACATGAATGAAAATCGCATATGGACACAAATGTAAATCGTCTTTTTTATCGACATATTTCAATGTTTTGATATGTGTTTTTATAGTAGGGCTTATGTATTTTGAAGTGTTCTGCAGATGTATTGTATTATATTATATCATATTATATTATTATTATATCTATATTATGTATCATATTTGATATATTTCAATTTATCTTCGATTTTTGATATATTGTGACAATGAGACGAATGTATTTTTTGACTTTCGATATACCGTTCGCGACACTATAAATCATTATTTCTTCGTGAAATGCTGATAATGTAACGTTATCTTTGGATGATGATTGAATAAATAAATGAATGAATAAATAAATATAATGAGGATTCATCGAACAGATTGGAATACAAGATGAATACGTAGATCCAAAATTATGAACACAAAATAATAATAGTATCAGAGAAAATTGTGGGAATGTTTCGAATAAATGTGTTTATCAGTTAGTGATAACACATTCTATCATTTGTAGCTTATATTTCTATAGCCTGAAGTTTCATGAAGCCAATATGGAATGTAATGAACATAATAGTGTGGAAAACATGGCACCTCCACCAGTATTTGCCAGTTTGTCGATAGGCTCAATGGACTCATACAAACGTTTTACGCGGAATAAAACACATGATGATTATTTGAGAGTGTTCGAATTTTCAAACCAGAGAGAAAATTCTGAAAAAAAGTTTCGATTTGGATCTCGAAATCGAATTTGTAAAATTGTAAGGCTGGCCTTCCATGAACGCGATTTGCGTTTCGCTTTCGCAAGGCGGTGGGTGGAGTTGAGGCAAACTCAACAATCAGAAATCGCGCCGCTCTCGTCACTGATTGGTCGTTTCATCATCATGGCGGCTTAAAAACCCGCTTAGCGAATAACGCTGTCATGGAAATCCAGCTTAACTCATTTGACGTTGAGACGTCTTTAAAGCCTATGAAAGGTGTCATTCCGTAATCCGAAGGAGGTGGTAAAGATTGCCCTTGTGGTGCCCCATCCAAACGATCCCATCTTTCATCCATAGCCTTAATTGGGGAACAATGATTTAGTATCAAGTTTCGATGTTATTATAAAAAAAAAAAATCCGTAATTCTGACCGTTACAAACAAAGTCTTCAACAAATTTAGTGAGCTTTTAATTTTTCCAGCTCGATTTCCAACGATCACAAACCTTCAAGAAGTGTGCTATCATTTTATCAACAATTTCTTCAAACATCTCTGGAGGAGCGTCCTGTATTTGAAACATCGGGATGTTGCCGCCAGGAAGTTCATGTTTACCGAGACAATGAGACCACACTGCCGGGTAAGCCACCGAGGAGGGACGTTGCCAGACCATGATAAAGACACAGAAAAGACCTGTTGAGGAGTAAAATAGGGAAACCATGAAACACCCCTGTAAAGATGGACGGTGGCGGGGATCAAACCTCTGATTTATTTCTGATTGTTATCAATCTCTTACATAGAAGATACACTCGGCATTTGAAAAAATCACGAAGTTTCTCAAGGACTGTGGGAGAAAAAAATGTATTCCGTATATTTCTAATTTTCAATTTTTATAACAATTCATGCAAAGAGGTGATTGAGAAGATGAAAAAAATTGATGAATTGAGTGGCATCTCACAATAAAAAAAAAAAGAGATTATGAGTCTATACAAATGAGAAGAATTGATTACATATATTCAGAAAAAAAGCAAAAAAAAAAGCAATTTATCCATTCATTTGATTGATTCGAACAACATGAATGGTTTATCCAAATTGAAATGAATCTTTTCAAGGCTAAAGAACTATATACATACAATGAATGAAACTATCACTGAGGTTAATTATTCATGAGGTCAAAATTCAACGAAGAAATTAGAAATTTTGCCTCTAGCTTCAACCAAGAGTACAATAACTTCTATGTGTAGTTGTCTACTCGATTATAGAACGATACAAAATATGGTATGGTTGATTCATTGATGGATTTCTACTCCACGACGGGAGAGGGTAGCCCACTCAATGAATAATTCCGAAACTTTGACAAATACATATCACAGCAACTTGTAAGCTTTGAAGCTTAAGAAAGTTGAAGGTGCCTAATCCACACATAAATATCACTAACTCTTCTATTTCGTTGTGTTGCAGGATCCCGTTCATCAGTGAATGGATACAAGTTTATAAACTACTATTTACTAATGCATACTCGTTGGGAAACATTGAAAACAAAATAATTGATATTTTTATTTGTTTCATTCATCTGAATTGAGTGGCGAACTTTTTTTGTACACACAAACTCATCCAACTTGGAACTGTATAGTTTTTGGGATGAATCGGTTAGACCGATTTTGAGCGTAGCGAAGTCTCCATCCCACTCCCATAGGGTTTTGTCTGTATGTGTTTTTTTTTTTTGGTATGCACTCCACAGGTGGCAGGGTTTGACTGATAGACATGAAACTTTTTTTTTACACACAAACTCATCCAACTTGAAACTGTATAGTTTTTGGGATTTTGAGAAATATCATCTCAAAGTTTCTAAAAACCCCATAAGATTTGGCTGGGCGAAAAATGTTGAAGAATGAAATCTCTACAAATGGAATGAAATTTGCTCTGAATGTGTATATATAGATTTTTCACATTATCACTATTTTGTATGCAATTCTAACGAGCCGTTTTGAAGAAAAAAATTAAAATAACTGTTTTTTTTTCACCAAATATATCATAAAAATAATGACAGAATTGGGTTGCCGAGATTCACTGCTTTCTAGATTCAACATTTGCTTAACAATGAAGGATTATCTTTATATTTCATGGTGTGTAGAATACCAGAATCGTTAAAGTAAGTAGCAAGGGTATGAACTACATTAAAGACTTTCAAACCTTATTCAGGTATCTCGCACATCTTACAACGCTTATGTTGCGTTTGTTGCATCATATCTATGAAATGATTATAACTTCATTCTAAATGAAAATATAAGCTGACTGGATATCAACCATGACCTAATATAACAATTGATTCAACTTACCCTCGATTGAAATATCCTGCTACCTTCTTCGCACACTAACAGCTAGTATTGTGATACTACAAAGTGACCTGTTCTTTCTGAATGGTCGCATGTTTGATGCAATCACTTAACAGCAGTGAGCATGTCACGACAAATCAGGAATGAGTAGCAATTATTTGAACAATCAATATTCTACTATTTCTCCAGAAGATTATCACCATTATCATAAATACAAGTAAATCACTTTCATGGAATGAGAAAGTGTTAATGAATTTCATCTTCTTATTCTTCCAATTCTATAGACACTCAATTCGCTGATGATTATATATACATCTGATTTATAGAATCTGAATCGAACGATTTGATCGCCCATATATTATAGTCGTTGGTGGGGTCGTCGTTAAAACCACCAATTCCATTGCCTGTCTCCTATATCATTGACATGTTCTATCTATCCAATGTGATATAATAGCTATAATCTAATTGAAAAGTCTGAATTTGAATGAGATTTTAATATAATACAAATTAACAAGACTTGAATGTTCTTTTCTTTCCATATGTGAATCTTATGCATATAGTTCAGTTTAAGTTTATATTATGTTAGTTTTTATTATATTTTTGACGTGCCTTATATTTTATCATGAACTATTTTAGAATGTAAAAATCAAATAGGCAAACAAAGTATTGAAATCGAAATTGAAATTGAAATAAGATGTTGGATTTGTTTCGGGAATTTCTTTTCAATCGATCAATTTTCATTATTCCCAATTCTGTCTTGAATTGTTCACAAATTTCACTGTTCTGTTTTAAATGTATGGTATGAATCATGAAAAAGTGAATAAATTAATTATGAAAAACGCTGATCAATGTTAATATATAAATAAATAAGGAACTTAAAGAACATTTCACTGTGTGTTATAGCTATGAATATAACTATTTGAATGATAGGTGTGTGAATGAATATTTTTCTACATAGTCTTCAATTAGGTTATTTTATTAGTAATAACTTCAAATATCAATTGTCTGGCAATGTATTTCAACCATATAAAAGCGTTTTATCGGACTATTTACTCGTTACTCGACCCAAAGAATTAAACAGAAAAATATATGGGCTATGTTTCTTGTGCTTCTGTTGGGTAACAAAGGTTGCCATTGCCGAAATATTGTTCCCATTTGAATATTTTACAAGTACCGGGTGAATATGGGGGTCGCTTTAGTATTAATTTCTTGTTATATGTTATTCATTATGTTTGTACGTCGTATTGCGAAGAGTTTATTGAGATATATTGTTAATTTCCTTCATCAGAATTATTTTGAGGTGAAGTTTTCACACTCAAACACGTATATGCCACAATCTTCGAATGCTCCCATCTCAAAATCGATATTTGAATATAAATAATGTAAGATATTCCATGAACTGCTGAACAGAAAAATATGAAATTTCTACAGCATTTTCAACTGTGTGATGCTTATTACTCAAACCAAAATTATTGTTGTGATCTCAATTGTTATTTTAATATGAATACTAAAAAATCTACAAATTTATTAAAATAAATTTTTTATGAGCAAAACTGAAAAAAATTGTCATTCAATTATCTTGATACCTGGATGTTTTTTTTCAGTTTGTTCCATGATGAATGATATTGTGAACAGCAACTGGTTATTTTGAGTTGATTTTGCAATAATATATTTTTATCCCGTATTTAAGTGTGCAATGTTTAAAATTTGAAAAATAATATGTATAATCACAAACATTGATTACGAATATATGAATGGAAACAAAATGTGGCAAGTCAAACACGTGATAACAATTTTTGGTGGAAGATTCGTCCAAATCAAGACCATAGCTGAAGAGATATAAAATATCCAAGGTACTATAAGTATCCTTTGGAAAAAAAATCCAGAGTTTGTAACTTGTCCAATTTTTTTTTTCATATGCAGGTTGAAAATGATTCAGTCAGATGTGAAAAACGCAGTGCTCTTGAATATTATTTCATCAGAATATCTATTATTGAAACAATGCTATGTTCTTGACATGGTTTTCTCAACTTGGTGTCATATAGATTGATTTTTCAATCGCAATTTTTTCATGTACATATGAGTTTGTGATAGTGTGAGGTTTTTTCCTATGACTCATATAGGTATTAGGCCTATCATCATCTTTCTTCTAACTTGATCACTTCTATTTTCAAATTTCTTACATGAATTACTGGATGAAACATTTATTATGATTTTTAGTTCCTTTCTCGGAGAGAATCTGCGCGCTCCACTACATCTACGATTCATTCAGCTTCTATACAAAAATATATATATATATATATATTTGTATCTCAATTTTTACTATTCCAATTATGTGGCAAGGATTGCACAAGTGTCATCAAAAATTAGTTTCGAATAAATTACATGTGAAGTTTCATTTCGAGGCAAGATTCTATTGTTACGTGAACCAAAAAATTATTCATACAAAATATAACTACGAGAAAGATCAGACTTATTTTATTCGAATAATAATAAGACAGAGCATTCAATGCCACCAGAAAACCCAAAACTTTGTTTTCATCAAATTTTGTGTTTTTCGAATGGTATATAGTACAAGTACTGTATTATTACATGTTTCACTAGGGTTATATCCTCGATAATACGCTTCCCTCATCATACAATATCCAGCTGGTACAATATTCTTCTTATTTTCAACTGTATTTCAATGAAATGTCACACGACTTCTGCGATGTAATGTAGCCTGATCCATCACCAGTTCTAAAATCGAATCTAGTTTCGATGAAGTAGTTCACTGGATTTTCAATGCCATCATCTTGCAGTATTTAATGTTGATTCCAGGGAATACTTCTTCATTGGCCACTTTGTATTGTTGATATTCAACCTCCGCCAAGAGCTGGAAAAAGTGAAATGCAGAAATGGTGTGAAAATGGTTTCGAAACGAGAATGTGAGTTAAAAGTATGAAGAATATGTTTGAATTAATTACTATAAATATTTCCACCTGAATCTCTCATTTCACAACCCAAAGACTATAAGAACAAAATATCCATTTCATAATTTATTCATATTCACTTCAGAGTATCAGGAGCAACAAAAAAAGAACCACAGAAGAACTGGAATTTTCTATGTTGCGGCCACTTCTTTATTTCTCCACAGTCATTGATAACTTGACGTGTTGGACATTGAACAAAGTGCTTGATGATGCTAATACTTATACATATGTAAATTTCAATACATTTTTTAAAGAAAAAAGTTGGTCGTTCGCATAGTGAAGATGTGAAATTCTCTTCTTGTGCCAATTTTTACAAATAATTTCAAACAATTTTATAAATTTCAAAATATAATATAATAATGATAATAATAATAATTGTTCTTATCGAAGACTGTACAAACACTACAAGAAAATCATGAATTACATAATATAAATATGATGAACATTGTTCAAAAATATAGCTGGAAGCTGAAAAATCGTCAACAGAGTAAAAATCATTTTCACATAACAGTTTCTTAACTTTGGATTTGAATGTAGGTATGCTGGAAAGCGATTCAATGTATAGGTTGTTAAAAAACCGTGACATTGAATATGGCCGTCCTTTCTTATACAGCATGAGCCTATGTTTGTCCACACGTAGGTCATTACGACGTCGTGTATCATGTTGGTGGATTTCATGGTTACATGAATAAAATCTGATTCAGTTTTCTTGACATAAATACACGAAGGTTCTCTCTAGCAGCAAGCTTACCTCGAATCCCGCTCTCCTCGCCAGCTCTTGTGAGTTATCAGCCGTGAACACAGTGCTAGTCACAGTCAGACCTGTTGCCTTGCACAGTGGTATTCGAGCGAGTAACAGCTCTAACCCTAAACCTTGGCCGCGGTATTCTGGTGCTACTGATAAACCCATGGCTGTCATGTATTCGGTCACACCGTAGTGGGCAAAGACGTCGACAAGGTTGTACAAATGTTCAATGATACCGAACAGCGTCCGATTCGCTACACCTTTCATCTGAAAAATATATATATTACTTCCTCATCAAAAAAATATAGAAAAAAATATATAGAAAAATATATCTAAAAATCACTTTTATATTTTTTATCAACTTTTCATTTTTTTTCTTAGTTAAAATTTGACACACTCTTTCATTGACCCCGAATAATGGCTGAGATCACAAGGTAGGATCGTTTGGACAAGGCACATCATAGGCGATCATCCTATTCTGAATAGGATATTTTCATAGTAACTCGAAACTTGATACAAAAATATTGTTTTCCAATTAAGTTTATGGATGAAAGTAGAATCGCTTGGATGAAGCACCACAAGGGCGATCTTACCACACCATTTTTATTTTTCCTGATGAAAAACAATGAACTTTGACACCACGACTGCGCTCTCTGTGATCACACTTTTTCGCCACGAGTAAAAATCTTTCAGTTCTTCTGTTATTTCATTTAGTCCCGGTATTACCAAGTCCAGTTAGTCTTTATCTGAGAAATTGTGTAACAAACATCATCTATAACCATGGTGATGATAATTTTCAACTACCAGTTAAAACTACTCCCACGTTGGTAATTCCGACACTCAGTTGATTAATTATACTCAACAAAATGTGAGTTCGTGACCCTCATAAGGCTTCGATATTCGAAAATGTGATTCGAATGTCATCTGTCCATTCGTACACTCAAATAATATAGCTGTTGGTGGGGTCATTGAGCGAACAAACAACAATAGCGAACAATAATCTTGTTCTAATACCTGCCGCAATTTGTTTTTCTCTTCTATGACCGATGGACAAGTCATATTAACTCCTGCTAATTTAGTAGTACCATCATCCTCCACGTACAACGCCACCAGTACCATCTTCTTGTGTAACGCTTTCATCCAGAAATCTCTAGCCTCAGTCACTGACTGGGGTTCTGTAGACATTTCAGTGTAGACACTGATGGGTTCACTCTGCAGATCCAGAAGAAATTTCACAACGATATATTATTATATTCTTCTATTATGATTCAATACCCTACTTTTATCGAAAATTGGATGATTCAGAAGATATAGATAATTTGAGATGACTGAAAAATATTATTACTGAATAAGAGCAATATGAGAGATATTCGCAAGCATATTTCAAAATGAATATGTCGTGAAACTTTTTGATGGACTTGATATGAACAGAAGTGAATGTGAAAAAACGGCTCCTCCACCAATATCACTCAAGTTGACTGAGTTTTGAATTCTGATAATTGATAAAAACAGCGATAATTTATTATAATTCTTCAATTCGTACTCATTCATCAATTTGATCTCAAATCCTCATATAAGCGCCATGTAATTGATATTTTCCTCCCAAGTGTTATATATTTACGGATGAAATTTGTATTTTTCCGAATCTATAGACATTTCAGAGAACAATTTATGTGAAAGAAAGGTGTTCAATGTTTCCAATTATTTATCGGAAAAACAGAAAAATCGTGAGCATTCACACTATTCTGTACGAAATATCGTCAATTTTCAACTTGTCTACATTCTCACTAATTTTAATTTGTAGAACAATATACACAAACCTTCAAGAAGATTGAAATCATGTGATCAACAATTTCTTCAAACATCTCTGGAGGAGCGTCCTGTATCCTGAACTTCGGTATCCTGCCACCAGGAAGTGCTTTCTTACCGACACAATGCGACCACACAGCCGGGTAAGCCACCGAGGAGGGACGTTCCCAAACCATTGTGAATAGAGAGGGGGTCTGTAAGGAAGTGAAAGTAGTAGAGTATGTCAAATGGTGAATACGTAAAAGCTGGGAAAAACATTTGGATTGGAACATCTTACCGATCTTACATTGCCAGTTTGGGAACTTGATGGATGAAAATTTACTTTTCCCATTTTTTCTTTATTTTTATTCTTATTTGTTTTAATTTCATTTTCATTTTCTCCTTATTATTTTATTCAATCCTATTTTGTTTTCACATTTTTTCTATTCAATCAGTTCCCTTTTCATATACCAATATGTAATATTTTCAATCTATTTCTCTGTATTATTCTATGTAATTTTTATACTGATTGCTATCCTGTTTTATAATATAGTCAGGGACCAATAGCGGTTTTTTCTTAGTGTTCATTTCCTCGAACCCATTTCGAGGAAATCGGTACACAATTCACATATTCCACAGTATATCTCATGAATAGCATCACAATTAAGTATGGCAGTAAGCCATCATTCATAATTTATCAACGAATTAGTAATTATAGTGTATCAAACAAATAATACAGCAAATAATGATACATTGGAAGATTTCAGATCGATTGTTATGGAATTGAGATGAATCAATAGCATTTAAATCATTCTGATTACTTGTACTACAATTATACACTTTGATGCATGAATATAGAGATTTGATTCAATTTGATTTGATTCATAAATGCTACTCCTGGTTTATCAGTGGATCAGTATATCAGTATATCAGAACACTGAGGCACCATGGTCCATCCTCATTACAGACGTGCATTTGGTTATTCTCTGTCGCGAACTACTTGTCTTTATAACGTCTTTAAACTATTCAATGGAATGAAAATTTACGAGCAATTTCATCATTGTGAATCATAATAAGAAGTAGGTCACTTTATTTTGAGTAATATGATGTTGTAACTTGTGAGATTCCATATTCAATGAAGAATTATGATTCAACTTTGATATAACCAATTCAACTTGATTTCAACTTTGATATAACCAATTCTGTTTCAAGAAAAATGTATTCTATAATTTATTCCATTATTTGAAGGATTATTTGAACAGATTGGCTCAGATGACGAATGTTGATCCTATATGGTGAGATATTGTAATATATCTCACTATTATATTGTCAATATGATGGATAAATGATTGAAAATTATTCAATTGATAATTGAATAATATTAAAAAAATATCTTGCAACATTGTATGCAGACTATAGTTCTAGATGATGGTGTCAAATTTTTGGTGACCAAAATGTGTAGATTTATATCACTGATACAGTTCATATAAAACTATTCTCGCACATATCCATTCATTTATTTATTCATCAGTGATGTATTCATGATAGATCCTTCCTTTGGGTAACTGAATTTGATAGATCATGAAATGATGTTAATACTTCGACAGGTATTGAATATTATATGTGAAAATTAGCTGAGCAAAAGTATAATTCATTATTGTTTACAACATTTAAATTATCAGGGTGTGATTTGACAACGTAAATACCGCAGTTCCCTAGTATTTACCAAATTGCTTCATTACGAATGTTTTAAATATTTTGAATAGATACCCAAATCTCTAATTTGAATCTCAATAACTGGTAATGCACAAGAAGATCACGTGGTATGATGCCGACAGATGACGATGCAGGATGAGGTGTTTGCATGTGGCTAAGATACAATTAATTCACTGATCGATCAATCATTTGTTATTCATATCTGCAATGTCACTACAAACATCTCACTATAGTATGTATGTACTCAACTATTTTGCATGCTAATTTTCAATATCATTCATTAATTTCATATTATTTGCATTATTCAATTATCAATTGAATATTTTCCAATCAATTATTCATCATATTGACAATATCAGGATGAGGTATGATAACAATTCACTATATGATCAATATTAGTTATATATGAACCTACTTCCATTCTACATATTTTACGATCCTACTTTTCATCCATAGCCTTAATTGGAAAACAATGATTTTGTATCAAGTTTCGATGTTATTGAAAAAAAGAAAAGAAAAGATTAAAAGGAAAATATATATATATTTATATATATATATATATATATATATATATATATATATATATATATATATATATATATATATATATATGTGTGTATATATATATATATATATATATATATATATATATATATATATATATATATATATATATATATATATATATATATATATATATATATATATATATATATATATATATATATATATATATATATATATATATATATATATATATATGAACCAATCTGACCAAAATTAGGTTTGTATTGTTATTTCGTAGGTTATATCATATCAGTATGCCATTGTTATTTTGTATTATTTCATTGATTATATAACATTGTAACATGTACATGTGAACTATGGAGTTACTGATAGCAACGTAGCACAAGACTAGTAAATAAATGGATAACATAGCATATTGCAATGTACCTCATTTTCATTCGTCGTTTTTATGAAATAAACAAACATTGACACGTGTTTATAGGTGTATTGCGTCTTAACAATAGCTCGTGGTTACTTATGGTTGAACTTACCTTCGATTAAAATATCAACTTCACTTCACTTCACGCACTTCCTTCTGTGATACTAGGAAAGTATTCGTTATCACGAACCTTCACATATTCCAGAGTCTTTTTCCACTATCGAATTCTCTTATCACAGAACAGCTGTTCAGAATGTCATCAAATAAAAGGATTAACGCGTCTTTTTATGTCTATGAAATAAGAAGTATTATTGTTTGTTCGGCTATTTGAAGAAAAAAGAAGAAACTTTGAACTTATTTCAAAAGTACTATTTGAGGTATAAAAATCATAGCATTGTAGAAAAAAACATTTACATTTTCCGATAATACTCATTCTGATATTTTTTTATATTGGGTTTCAACGACGTACTGTAATGATGATTTAGATCTATTGGCGTCGGATGGATGATTAATTAGATGATGGGATGATGAGATGAAGGTTTTATGGGTAATGGGAAGGATGGTGGGAAGAAAGCGGTCGTGGCCTATATTGTGGCAACCATCCCGGCGTTAGCCTGAACTACGAAGGGAAACCACGAAAAACCCCTATAAAGATGGACGGTAGCGGGGATCGAACCGGGTCCAACATGCCCACTACCTCCCGGGTCACATGGCGCAAGTACGTTAACCACTCAGCTACCTGTGCCAGTCTCATTCTGATTCTGCCTGACGGTTTTACTTATGATTAGTACTAGACATTAGACTCTTCTCTCCTTTTGTCCAACGAGTTCAAAATTGACTCTTCAAAATTGGAGATTTTGGTTTATCTTATCGTAAAAAGCTCCAAAATGCTCAACATCATATTCATAAAAATAGATACTCGGGATAACTATCAGGATAAGGAAACCTGGACTTTTATACGCAATGTCTTTGTTTTTAATTGAATGTTGAAAGAAAATTCATTTTCCATATTTTTCTGTCACTTCTATTCCCTCAAAAAATGATTTCCATCATGAAAATAAACATGACACATAGTGAAAAATTGTAATAAATTATTGTTAAAAATCCTTAATTATTCACACTACATCATCAAAATAACAGTTATACTTAAGAGGCCGCAGGCGCTCGTATCTCAAGCCGCAAACTCTCACGGCCGTAATTTTTCAGATAGGCTACCATATGATTGTTTATGCATTCTGTTAATGATTGAAAAACGGAGCTTATCGCTTTGACAGAATTTTGAGCAAAAAATGTGTAATTTTTCAAATTCTTCAAATGGAAAATGAAAAAAATTCCAGTTTACGAAAACCTAGATACATATTTTTGAATACCGAAACAAAATATAAACTGTGAAATATATCAAAAGTGTGAGTAAGGGAATTAACGGCGTTCACGTGAATATGAGTTCGGCGGGCTAGTCTAAGGGTTCGGCCTAGCACACGATGCATATTAAACTCGAGTATGAAACGAGCGAACAACAAACCCGTGTAGAGCGCCTGCAGCCTAAGGGTAGTGAAGCCTTCCTGAATATATATTTGGATAATGATTTATCATGATTATTAGAGAATACAGACGCCTATCTCCCTTATCACTTGTCAGTAACGGTCGAACGTTTCGATCCACCTATATATAAAGTCTTGAAACGGGTATGATCTAATTAATAATAAACAAGGCGTGAAATCAGAAAACTTTCACGCTGTTGATTCACAATAATATCTTGTATAATAAGTAATTATTTCTCAGTGGAAAAACCGATAATGCTTGGAGGTATAATCGATATAATTAATCGACTAATCGATTGATCGATTATTAAGAAATTCATTCAGTTTGAGTATGATAATGACGTTACTGAGCAGAATAGTTGGATGAGCGTAGCCGAGGCTCAATTTCACCGTATTTTTGCGCAAGTCACAGAACTTCAGATGGATAGCTGATGATTATTGTTCGCTTAACGACCCACCAACAGCTGGGTTTCGCGGGGGTACGAATGAGCAGATGTGGTGAATGTATGAAGTGATGATTAGTGAGAGAAAATTCACAAACACCCATGCCTTATGTGAGATACGAACCCACGCTCTACGGTCACTTCAGTTCCTGAAGCATTGCCTCAGCTGACCGAGCTACCGAGGGTGGCAATGATGAAACTTATCATGCCCGTTTGATGATTATCCAACTTGACTCTACATTGATTCGATACGCGCTCGGTTGAGACACTCCTGAGAATAAGCATTTATACAATTTCAAAACCTCCATGAAAATATAGTCCACAGGGAATAATCCGAAAAATAAAATCGAATGAAATCAATATCTTTCGAAATTTTAGCAACGGTATCATAGACATTAGCCCGAAGTGTCACTCAATCGTCGGGTTGAATAATCGAATCCTTTTTTTTATCAACAATGAAAACTTGACTTTAGCCATTGTTTGCAATCAAGGCGAAGAATTTTAATTCAGGATTGTTGAAACTGGGCAACACAAAGGTGGCCTCAGCCACCCCCATAAAAAAGTTTAGATTTCTTAGCTCATTTTTCCAAATTCTAAATTGTGAACATTATATACCTAGTAATACGTTGGGGGATTAAGATTTTATCCGAGTTAATAAAATACAAAATCAAATTTGAACTTTGATTATATAATAAGATATATGCTTCCAGCTCGATTATCTATCACTCATAGCATTTCTGTATCACACATGAATGTATAATAATCATGACATCACTACAGTCATTAATGATCGTACACTACAAATACATTCACATTAACTATCAGATTGATTGAAATGAATTAATCAAACAATAATTGAACTAATGATAATTTCCTTCACGATGTTCGCCCTGAGGTGATCTTCAAGCGCCATATGGAATGATTTATTGTTATATCTAATGTGATGGAAAGACAAAGGTCGGAAAAGGAGACAAATCTATCGTAATAACCCAGGGTGACCCACAAAGCAATATTAACCAAATACATTCCGACATTTGTTTTGAGTTCAATTCCATCCTTCAGATACTTCCAATCATCTATCGTTATCTTTATATATTCGTAAATCTTTGTTTGTGGATGACAAAATCATAACATATCTCAAGTATACTCTGAATGAATCATTATTATTATTGGAATCATCATCATTTCATGTAAATATATATATATATATATATATATATATATATTTATTCATATATATATATATATACATATATATCAATATATATATATATATATATATATATATATATATATATATATATATACATATATATGAATACATATATATATATATATATATATATATATATATATATATATATATATATATATATATTCAAATATGATATATATATATATATATATATATATATATATATAAATATATATATATATATATATATATATATATATATATATATATATATATATATATATATGATGTCTGAAGAACGACTCCAGAAGATGGCGAATAGTTTTTCGCCGAAACGTCGAGTTACAGGGTTCTTTTCAGAACCACCCACACTCATCCCAGAAGGGCAAATCTCCGCACAGCCAGCATTACTATATATATATATATATATATATATATAGATATATATATATATATATATATATATATATATATATATATATATGAATATATATATATATATATATATATATATATATATATATATATATATATATATATATATATATATATATATATATATATAATCAGCCGATACAGTACGGAATCGAAATCTATTTGAATATTATTTGATACATTTTTTACTGCTCACCACAAATGAAGAGGCATTTTCTCCTCCAGAAGAATGCGGTACAGGCAATGTTGGAAGTGCACAGCAGGCCAGCATTCAAGTTGATATTTTCACAGTTCAAGATCATGACAGCTGAGTCCAAGTGTCTACATACACAACACAACCATGCTCACAAAAATTAATATTGCCTCTCAAATAACCAATGATCAAGTTCGTAATCATTTAACTCGACATAGGAACGACACTAACTCTCAAACTTCTAATTAGCAGGAGACAATATATTTCAACACACTGCCACTACAAATGAGGACCACGCTCGACGACACTGCTGTCAAATCCGGATTGAGGAATTTCACAGTTGACAACGCATTCTATTCCGTGAAAGAATATGATCAGCTCTCGAGGGTTATAATATAGCCAATTAGGAATGAATCATTTCGATTCTTATGAACATCATTGCTCCTTATTATATATCGAACAATTATGTTCATTACATTGGGTTTAGCGACGCACTATACCGATGACCACAATTTATCAGTGTCAACAATGACGTAGGTATTCTAAACAATATGTGGACTGTTTCGTAAATATGAATGGATATTATGGTAATTATTAGTATTAGTAGTAGTTGGAGTAGTAGTGGTGACAGAGAGATGAAATATAATTTTATTGACTGCTTTTTTTCTCTGTTCACATATAAATGAAATGAAGAAATGAAAAACAATGAAATGGGATGATGAACTCATTTATATTGCATGATAATATCTATTTTCCTAGATAATATATATCATAATCTCAAAATCTCCACGTTTTTTGATGATTTTTACATTTTTGAATATCAGAAGTGATTATTCGAATTTTCTAATCTTCACCAAATTGAATGTAAAAATCTATTGAACTATACAATCCACTTGTTCGAGTATTGACATGAAGACTGACACTTTCAAACTACCGGTACATAAAAATATCAACTATGCTTAGAAGTACTATTCTTTTTTCTTCGTTCTAATGATCAAGTTTCAAAAGTACTACTGAGTTTTTTTTTACCACCTTTTTTACTTCCGTATGTCCCAAAATATATATATCAATAATTGATTAGTATTTAAATATATTTTTCACTTCCAAAAATCCAAGTTATCGAATCATCAATTTTGCCCATCAACGCATACTTCGTAAGCCCGTTAGAAGTTCGTGATTGAACATTTTGACAGCCCTGAGTGGGAGGAATATGATTACAACAAAAACCGTTATGAATGTGTTTACAACCTTTATTTATTCATTTTCATTATAATTCGTTTTTACGGAGTAGTTCGGTTTGTCTACGATAGATGTCAGCATATAAACCAACTTTTCAATTCGGCCGTCGGATTCTTTTTAATACGACACCTGTGATCAAACTGTGGAACTATGTCTCACTGTGGTAATAAAGCTGGCACCTCTACCAGTATTCATGGTGACCAATAAGTGGAATTATTTGATCCATTTTCGATAACCAATCGATTTTAACTGATCTGAGTTGAGGTTTTAACCAACTGCTAACCAAGTTCTCCTCATTACATCATATTTGGTCACCATTATTTTACAATACAAAAATTGCACATTTTTGTTGAATAACATCGAAACTTGATACAGAATCATTGTTTCCCAATTGAGTCTACGAATGAGAGATAGGATCGTTCGGACAGGGCACCACAAGGTCGATCCGGGTGAATATAAATTCAATACGTACACACATATGCACATATATATATATATATATATATATATATATATATATATATATATATATATATATATATATATATATATATGAATATATATATATATATATATATATATATATATATATATATATATATATATATATATATATGAATATATATATATATATATATATATATATATATATATATATATATATTTATATATATATATATACATACATATATATATATATATATATATAATATATATATATATATATATATATATATATATATTAATATATATTTATATATTCATATATATATATATATATATATATATATATATATATATATATATATATATATATATATTTACTTAGAATTCAGAGAGGTTAGGATGTCCATGGTCGCATCATCAAATAAGTTAGATATTTGTGAAATGTGTAAATTAATATTCATCAGACTGTTCCATATTTGTGTAATAATGTATTTGTATAATCATATTTGTGTAATATATATTCATATATGGGAGTGCTCAATATTTCTTTTAGAACATGGAAATCTTGATATACAATTATTGGTTCCCAATTACGGCTGATAAGGTTAATGAGACCACCTCGAAGCGGCACCTTATGATTTTTTCAAGACTTCGTGGCAGCTAGTATTGCCAATATAAATGAATAACTTGAGACTATTCCAAACTAAAAACAATTACCTCGACATAAGGACTGAACTGTTTGTGATCAAACTATCTCACCGCAATTAAAAGTATTTCAGATTCCAGAAGTCCAGAAAATATTATGAGTAGGCTTATATTCCATTTAAGTGTTACCATATATCTTTCTCGCTACATTCAGAATTTTTTTTTTTGAAAAAATGGTCGTCCATGCTATCAGGAAGTATGGGGATGTCCAAAGGAACTTTGTAAGAACATGATGTCGTGGTATCGTATGAAACGGTGGATTTCATACTTCAGTTTCCTCAGTGGCTTCTATTTGTATATTTCAATATATATATCCGATATAAGATCCAGTAAAAAGACTACTAATAGTGAATAAAATGTCGTTCATATCCTTATAGGTGTTCTTGTTCAGCATGCCAATGAGTAGGCCCACATGTCTCATATGATTTATGTATGATGATATACAGTTTGATTATCAGAAATGATATCAAAACAGTCTATAGATATTTATTCAATATCGTTTTCCAATTTTTCTACTCCACTTCATATTTATTCTTGAAATATTGATAGCTATCAAAATATTGACATCAACTCAGTTCTTCAAATGTCTTCCTAATTTTTCAAACACAGCCATACTTATATTTGAGCTAGTATAGGCTTAATGATGACATGGATTTAATTTGGCTTAATTTGGATTTAATTTGGATATATTTGGCGTTTGAAATCATCTCCTCAAGGCGGACATTTCCCAATTGTCACGTGGCAACGTTGGCATGACTTCTGAATGAAATCTCTGATGAAACTTTGAAATATATTAATGACCTTGAAACTATCAGTTTCAATTTTGGTGATTATGACGATGGCAAGGAACACTGAATGACTGACTGAACTGTAAGAGTTCTCTTGGAGACTCACAAACCCTGAGACTAGATGTTAAAGAATATAATGACGATATTCACTACCCTAATCTCATGAAACTAGAAATTACCATCTTAATTCAAGAAATTATAATCAATATATTTGTCCTCCAGAACCTCTTTTTCTGAGTCATGACGGAAATATTACTCGATTCTGATAATGTTTCTATACAGAATCGGTAAAACCCACGTCATGACTAACGGTCTCTGGGGGACGAAACACTAATTATAATTTCTGAAATTGAGATGATGATTGCTAGTTTTCTCTAAAATTATGGAAATTCATTATTGTCATCACTTATTCAAATCTAGTTTTAGGGCTGTGATGCCCATCACTTACGTCGCTCATTGTCATTATTTCTTTATATCGTAGTGCATACCAAAATAAATTTTCACTCACTTCGATATTGAGAATTATTGGTTTTTCTCCAGTTACTAACGATGAATAATATGGTCACAGTTGGGAGGTATCGTGATGAACACGGTAATGAATAAACTAGTTAAACGCGAAATATGCGTTGTAAGATGAGCGAGATATCTGAATAAGGTATGAAAGTCCTTGAAATAGTTTTACCCTTGCTACTTTATCGACTTTGGTATTCTACACACCTTGATATCTGAATAAGCTATAAAAGTCGTTAAAGTAGTTCTACTCTTGCCACTTCATTGACTCTGGTATTCTACACACCTTGACGCATATAAAAAATACTTCATTGTTGGTCAACTCTTGAATCTAGAAAGCAGTGAATCTCGACAACTTAATTCTGTCATAATTTTTATGATATATTTTATGAATATTATCAGTCATTTTATTTTTTTTTCTCCAAAACGACTGATCAGAATTGCTTAAAAAATCGTAATAATGTGTAAAATCCATGTATACACATTTAGAGAAAATTTCATCCCATTTGGAGAGATTTTATTTTTCAACATTTTCTGCCCAGCCAAATCTTATGGGGTTTTTAGAAACTTTGAGATGATGATTCTCAAAATCGGTCCGACCGATTCATCCCAAAAACTATACAGTTCTGAGTTGGATGAATTTGCGTGTACAAAAAAAGTTTCATGTTGATCAGTCAACCCTTGCGACCTGTGGAGTGCTTACAAAAAAAAAAAAAAAAAAAAAAACACCCAGACAAAGCCCTATAAGAGTGGGATGGAGACTTCGCTACGCTCATCAATAACAATCATCATGGACATATTCCTTGATAACAATATCTTTATTAATAATAATTTACTCTCTCAGTGTATTTACATGAAAAAAAATGTGAGCAAAATCAGAATCAATACATAATCTTAGATATTTAATAATTAAAATTAAATAAATAAATATTGACACATCATTAAATTAAATAGAATAAGTGTTTCAAGTCATCAAACATTTCATATCTAAACGTTAAGACTAAACATAATATGAAAAAAAAACAGTAATACACATTCATTCATCAACCATTTTGATTGACATTTTGATATTAAATGATACTTAATAACTATAGGAATCAATCATTATACAATATCAGACTGGCAGTTTATAAATTACACAAATTAATCATAATCGTATATCTTATAAAACATCTATCGTGATCAGAAGATGAATATTCATTTGTGAATATTTACGTTTTTCTTTCTAGACTTGTAGCTTTCTAATATTAATTCATTTGATCATGTAATTGTTTCACAATTTGATAAGAAATCAACAAAAATATGTAGACGAAACAATATATCGTATTCTATACTGCCTTATTTCCACAAAAAAATGAATGTAGTTCAACACACTGAATAATTGTGAGAACAAAAATTCATTATTCATACAATCTGAAGTTGTAACTTCCAAGACTTGGATGTTTTTGAAAGATGCAATTGCTTTTATCAAAGTCAACTTTGTCATGATGAGATAAAATACCTCAGCTATGCAAATATGACGACAGAATTTGTGTTTGTCGAAGTGGTAGACGACATTTTTTTTCGTGGATACAAGAACATATTTTTTCAAACTTCTTAAGTATGCCTGAACAACTTACAATCTCATACATTGCATGACATTCTCCATCGAATATTATGACTTTACTTTATCAAGTCCGTCTCGAAAAAAACTACTCTTCCAAAAATTGAATTATATTTCCATGATATTGCCACTAAGATAATACACACCAATGAGTGCAGATCTCGATCTGTCGATTAACACAAATCTCTACATTTGTGTATTTACTAATTAAAATACAAATACATGTTTATAATATCTTATCAATAACTACTCAATTATTATTATATGTTACAGCCTTACGATACTCTAAAGCTCATTATCGTAGTATAATGAGAAGACGGTCCCCTTGGATCATTAAGTGATATAGAAATTAACAAAGAAAATTTTAGTATCACTCGTTAATCTATTAAAAAATGATTCTGTGATTTCTGAAATTATAGATACTCTCTTGGAATTAAATATAGATGTAATGAATATCATGTATATTAGAATTCACATTTCTTTCTACGGCGCAGCAAGTTAAGCATAAACAAAAAACAAAATTACCTCAAAAAAATTTGATAAACAAATTTGATGACGTTAATATATGTCTCACGATATTCAGGGTGAATTTTTCATGAGAATATATACCCATTACTCATTTTCACATGAGTATGATTTTTTTCCAGAATTAAACTTTTATATTGATGAGAATTCATATTTCAGTGACAAATGATGAGTTTTTTTCTACGATTTTATCTTTCAAGTTATGCTGAAGCAGAAAATGTCGAAGGGTATAACTACACAATTACTCCAAGGGTTTTTATCTCTCATTTCTATAAAATACATATTTCAGTAACTAATTTCCATCTAAAAATGCATTAAATTACTAAATTACGGTGAAATTGAGAATTCAGTAAATTGATTCTAATTGAATTAATGATTGAATAATGGAACTATGAGAAAAAGATCTAAAACTTTGATAATAGTCCGCAGTATAAAGCTATTTTTCCAATAAAAATTTCAAATTTTGCTGTGAGATATTGATTTATGCCCCAATAAAAAAGTAAGCAAGGGCATTTAGTTTATCCATTTCATCACAGATGTATTTCTGAGAAATAAATACTCCCCAAACTCACAGACTAACAGATCCAATAGCAAAATAATTGGCTAAAAATAAATTAATTTACCGTAAGTACTTCTTTTAAATGCCTGATTCAAACATAACCGAATAACTGATCAAGCATCTTTACGGCTTGATTGAAAAACTAATACGTTTAAAGTTGATTGGGTCAGATAATAACAATTCTAACATATTCTACATAATTTCCAACTAATAAAAAATGTTTTCAACCAAACGTTCATCTAATTAAAAAAATAACATATGAAAAACTACTCATAAATTACAAAGTCATTCTTAAAATCATTAAATTAAGGATAGAAATTCTGCAACGCATCTTCATATAAAGCGTTATAAGAATTTCTCAACAAGTACATATCCGTAGGTCTTCCATTAAAAACATATGGTCCTTTATTCATATTAATCACACTGGTGTCTGGCTTCTGTGGTCGTGGAGGTTCGTAAATCGGCCGATAGATCGGGGAATCATCAGGTGAGATACTGTCTTCGTAGCTCGGTCGGAACAACGTCGTTGGTTTTCCATTCGACATGAAATCAATGATTTGATCTTGACTATCGTAGTTTGGTTGATAGATACCAGTAGGTTTGCCATTACTTACAAAATCAATATTGTATTCGGGCTTAGGACGGTAAGATGGTCTATTATAGTTGGGGTTTCCGAAGTTATTCTCAGGTTTCGGTCTGTAAATTGATGTAGGTTTGCCATTTGAAACGAAGTTGATGTTGGGTTTGTTCAAGGGTTTATTCTGTTGATAGTTATTATTATTACTTGGGGCATTCCATTGATAGATATTTGTTGGTTTACCGTTCGAGACAAAGTCCAGGGGGAGGTTGATGAAGGGACTCATTGCAGGGCTCATAGGGTTCTGAGGAGGAGGACTGATATACCCAACTCCTGGTACAAACATGTATGGTGTAGGAGGAAGACGGATGTAATAAATTGGAGAATCAGGATAATTATTCCTTGAAGGTTCAGTCCTGGAAAGAACTTCATTTTCAATCTCGTAATACGGAGGTCGTAGATAGTCGTAGAACTCTAATGATTTTCCGTCTCTCGTATTAGGGAATGCGTTTTCTTCTTCATCCAGATCACGGCCCGTTCGTGTGGATTCTTCTTCGGCTTCTTCCGACGGTTCTCGGTCTAGTTCGGTGGGTTCGATGACGTCACGGCGATAGCGTAGATGCTGGCTGGAGTGTCGTGGATAGGCGTTGCTAAGTGACGTCAAGGTGGTGATGGTGATGACGAACATGAGGCAGAGAGACGTCATTATGTGGAAGTTGTAGTTTGAGTATCTGGAAAAAAGAGAATAAAGAGTATGATTAAATAGTGATCATGATGCTGGATGATAATATCGATCTGACAATGTTCTGAAGAGGAAGAGGAGAGTAGATCACCAAAAGATTTTCTGGAATGAAAATATTAATGGGTTGGGGTTTGATGAACTCTGTTGTGGAATTCTCTCATTTTAACCCACTGTTAGTATCGGTGCTTTCAAAAACTTCGAAATAATTAATGTATCTCAATAGCATAGGAAAAAGAAACAAGTAGTTGAACGTATCATACAATTTTTTTGTGGCATTTATATTGTGCATGGGTGCAATTCAAAAATAATTGATTATTTATAACTCAGATTGGATAGGAAAACTCATTCATATTTTCCTATTGTGGAATGTAACTGCATGGATACGCTGAAATGTGTGACCATTTGATATGAAGGTTGATTATTTCACATCATATTAAAACAATTATTATGTCATAGCATCAGTATGTAAGAGAGACTATCTATAGGATGATATGCAGCAGCAAATTAACCCTCGGAAATATCATAATTTATTTCCCTCCCAAAAATATGAGATTTGCTCCATTATTACAAACTATAAGCTACGATGTATATTATGGTACATACTATACAAGGAACCAGTATAGTACTGGAATATTCATCGCCATATAAAATCCACATAGCAAATGTATAGATTATAGCCTACATGTTTGTTGGGGAGAAATTTTGCTGAATCTGAATCTTACTGAATCTAAATATAAATCTAGATCCATGTGATAGCAAAGTGAGAGCACATACGTTTTTTAATAAAACTGCGTAGTATCGAAGATGTACGTTTCATTCGATCAACACATTAAAATGCATTGATAAATTTAATTTCTACGAATCACAAATGAGATAAAATACGCATATCTTCTGCTGTACTTGAAATCAGACTGTATCTGGAATTATTCAGTGAATCAACTATTTGTGGAAGAAGTCACTGTCGTCAACTTTGAAGAATTGCATTTTTTCTATATACATTTTTTGTTTATTGATCATCAACTTTACTAGAGCCCGCGTCATCGGAGGATAATATACCCTTCAATTTCTTGTCACAAATACTTGAGTTTAATGGCAAGGTTCTTCTTCTCGAATGAAAAACAAAGACGGCTAGAATTAAATTGATACACGAGTGCACTTTCATTGGATAAAATAAATGATGCGGAAAAGCGTGTTTTATGTAGTAATTTGTTGAGATTCACAGTATGATCCAATCAACTATAATCCTCCGTTGGAACATAGACTATATGGTTGGAACATGGTCTCAAAAAAGTTGATTGAGATTAAAATCTGAGAAAGATTTGAAAATGTGAAGAAATCAGAAGAATTGGTTAGAAGTTGGAAACATTTCTCACAACTAAATGATATGGCGGGATTTAAAAGAGATGCAAAATTAAAAATTAAAAGGAAATAAATTTCGAAGGTTATTGGGAAATATAGTTCAATTATTTACTTCTTCAATTTTGAAAATATTTTAGCAATAGGTGTATGCGTTGAAGTACGCCTTGCACCCAGATGGCAAACATTTGAATTCTTCCTGAAAGTCAATCTTGACTGCATTTTTCCAAGTCTACAATAAAAGTAATACTAAAACCATCCGGCGGCTTATCGATTATAGAGCATACCTATTTATAGCCATATCAAGGGTATGACGAGGATTCACAAGGGTATAAGAATCACCATCATGGTAAGACTGTCAATAGACCATTTTCATAATTCAATGCGCAGGCGCGTCACGCTTCCTAGCAGCCGAGATCGCTGGTATTGCAATTTGGGAGTATTAGTACTATTCAAAAAGTCAGCCCGCTTATCCACAAGGTTAAAGGCAGAACATTAGGATATGAAACTTGCATTATCTTTCATCTTACTCACTCTGACAGTGTGTCAGTATATAGTAAACATATAAATGTTGAATCTACTATCATATTATAACTTATTACGTTCACTATGAAGCACAATAATACAAATCAAACGTGCCTAATAGCATTGGCAGCATGGGACTTTCGAACTCGGGTAATAACATCCCGTTCTAGTTCAAACGATCGCCGCTAGATGGCTCATTCTTTTCGGAAATGGTCTATTCTTTATTGAGTGTTACTATCATCATTATTACCCATACTGACTTTCAGAATAGAGCTAACTGGACTTTTCAGTATCGGACCAAAAATTCTGTACAATTGGTTTGATAATTTTATGGTAAGATCGCCCTTGTGGTGCCCCGTCCAAACGATATCTTTCATCCTTAGCCTTAATTGGGGAACAATGATTCTGTATCAAGTTTCGATGTTATTAAAAAAAAAAAAAAAATATATATATATATATATATATATATATATATATATATATATATATATAGCGGAGACAGAAATATTCACGTTTGTAAATATTTCTTATCTTCGTTATGACCTGGGGCTATCCCTGGCTATGTTATGAATCAAATAGTGATTATTTTACAAAATATAATAAAATATCCGATAACTTCAACCGTATAAACTTCGATTCACTCACCTACCGATCATAAAATAATAAAATAATAATAATTATGATTGATTATATTTGAACTCTACCGACCTTGACCCTGGAAGAATTGTATATTATTCTGAAGAATGGGCGTTGTTTTAATATTAGTTGGCAGTTGTTGATGTAATGAACAGAAATTACTGTAATTATCCATTTTTTATCGATCGAATCTGTAAAGTAAATAATACCTTTCTTCGCTCAAGTACACTATTCTAAATAGAATATTATGTTTTACAAGATGGTTGTGATGATGGTGTTTTTCCCAGCTTAACGTGATAATAGTCTTCATCAAAAATATATGACTACAAGTGTTATCATACTCGGAGTCTTCATGGTAATCTATAATATATATTTTGAAAGTTTGATTAGAAAATAATATTAGAAATGGTTAGAGCCTTCAGGTATAACTCGTATTCTAGTATTTTTTATATCTATAAATTAAATTCATGATAATATTCAGTGATGATCGTACACAACTTGAAAAATGTATGCATTTTTGTGACGCCTTTCGTGCCTTCAGCAAAATATTTAGTAAAGATTTCGATAATAATATATATTTTTTAATTTGATCAAAGGTTTCTGTGTCTTATACAGGAACCCACAACAGGTTCAACTATTATTCAAAAAAGAAAACTCTCATATATATATTTAAATGGAATAATGTGAGCCTCAAGGGCAAGAAATTATACATTTTTTATCTATAATATTCTTATCAATATTCAATAAAATACATTATTAATAGTGCATTTAGATAGCTATTAACATATGTCGTGAGAGATACCGATCTCCTCTCACTGCCACCATTCTTCCTCTATCAACATACCGGATTCATAAAAAAAAATCCATAACTGCCTTTAGGCATGAAAATAGAGAATTGAATTGTTCCAATAAATTGCATATACAATTTTTATCGGAGCAATAACTTCTTCATCAGAAGGACGTCTAGAAAGGTCGATTACTTGTCAAGAATCTTAAAATAAAAAATGAACAAATATATAATGAAAAAAAAATAACAGAATCTTTTTCCATATACGTGATTCACTTTGTGGCTGTACCTCAATTTATAAATGTTTGCTGTTTCCAATCGGCCGTCTCTCCCATCTATTTCTCCAGCACATTAGAGTTTCGATCCGTCACCAGGTATATATAAGTCATTGACATCATTGTATTCATCTTTTTTTTTATTCGTTGTCTTATTATTATTATATCGTATATATTTTTATACCCTGTAAAGCGCGGTTGATCAAAAGGAACGCCCATTATTTAGTTGAGTCTATCGTCGGCAGAGCGGTATTGACCTTGGCTTTGGCCTTGGGAAGGTCGTGAGTGTATTCAGTCGGAAAATAACGCTGTACATTGGTTCATCATAATAATTACCGTGGACTGAGAAAATGACATGCAAGTTTTTTTCATCTATATTATTTCAAACATAAGATGATTTCGTTCTTCTTGTGTTTATAGTATATATACTGGTTTTTATGGTGTAACGAGGTAAAAGGAATCATTCGTAGAAGTGTGTTACGGCGTGTAGAGATGGCGTTGCGTTCTTGGTATTCGATGGGATTGTTGTGGTATTGGGTTTTTGGATTGGTTTGTATGCGTTTTGTAAAGCGAAACGTGTGTAATTGCAGTTTTGTCACACGACATCGAAAATGGATGTGAACAGAAAAAAATGTTTGAAAAAATATTAGTCAATGACTTTCATGTTTTTACATTCGTTTACATGCGAGAATTTGTGAATTTCATGGTATAAATAGTTAAATCGTTGAAAACAAGAATACTTTTGTGAAACATCTGAGAACATCTACATTTTGAAGCTGAATTTTCTCTTATTTTTATTGTTGATTATAAATTAATGTTATAGTTTCAAGACCATTGCCTGCACCTGTTTCGATTGAAAAATGTCAAATTGGCACATCTTTCAAATAAAATGTGTGAGCCTATCAAGTTCTCAATATTTAAATTTTCGAAAAATGTAATCTCAGAGATATGTTGATAAATAATGCATAACTAAATTGTATATAAGTTAGAATATTGTATAATGTATACTTCCAAGTATTATATTGATTTTGTATTAATTTGGTAGACTACTGCTAAATACTGGATCTTTCATCTATATTACTCATTTTCAAACAAAACTCTCTCACTCTAATCTATTTGTACTAACGCAATAAATACAAATGTCATACAAAAACAGTCCAAGCGTATTAGTCAAATTTATCATCTAACGAATCTCAATGAAAACAGGGTGATTCTGTAATCTGAAATATATTTTAAATTATATTATGATAAATCTATTGACAACAAATCTGTGACCAGATCAGCTCATATTATGAACAGTGTGCGAAAGGAATATAAAAACTATGACCATATGATCGCGAATTTCAACTGCTAATTTGTCAGCTATTCGTCCAGGTGACTTCACATTATTTTTTCTCTCTTTCATTTTTCACTTTTCCGTATTGTGATGTTGGTACTTTTTCAATTATATTCCAGACGATGTATAGAGAGTGAATCATTACCCTAACTTCAGCTGGTTTTATTTTTACCAAGAACTAGTTTATACCCAGTAAAATGCATGTATAAGTATTTTTCAAATCATTATAAACTTGTTATAATACGTTTTATAATTGTTATTTCAAAAAAAAAAACGTGTGCTAATAATGGAGATTGGCTTACATGGAGTTTAGACGCTGCGGCTGCAATGATGGTAAATGCACTGGCATATTGATTATAGACTCCAATTGATTTGAGACATGGAGAGATCTCGTTAGTAGAATTACACAGATGTAAAGGATCTTAGGAAGTTAGCAGTGCAAGATTCGAAATCAATAAATAGGTTAAACGGTGCTGATTATATTTATCCGATGAGTCAAAAATGGCATAAGAACAAAATGTGGAGAGTCCCATGTTAATACCATGAACGGTATTTGTGGTTTTTTGGCGGTCAATTCAGAGTCGAAGGTCCCGATTGCCTGTCGCGATTTAGTGGATTCCCTCGTGAACTAAATGTAGATAAGATTGGCTACGGTACCGACTATATTGTTGATCTCACAAAATTTATAATTTGCATGCAAACAAATGCAGCTGCTAAGATAATAATTCCACTAAGCCGTGGATGGCAATATTGAGGATTGTTGTAACATGATATATAGCTCAGTATAAAAGCGATAGTTGCGCTACAGGCAATCGGGACCCTGGACTCAGATTCTGACACCGGAAATATTTCACTATGAAGACGTGAGTCGGTACACCCTCTTTAAATTATGATAAAGTATGACCATACAATATTCACTGCTCTGCGGATCATCTACATTCTACACCGCACATCATGTGAAGCTAATGGGAATATTCATTTAGGACCGACATTATTTCCAAAGATGCTCTTCTGAATGTTACAATCTCAATATAATTATGTGATCGGATCGAAAGTTTCTACTCAATAGTATTCTAGTTTTTTAGTATCTACAATAGTTATAACCCTCTTGAAATTGATTTGAATTTTTTTTTTTTTGCTTTTACAACCTCAAACAAATATCCATACTTACATAAATGACATAAGAAATAAATTCATTCGAATTACTGTGTTCACTAACGTAAGCTACATATCACACGGTATTAATAGTAAAAAAATTCATAGTTTATTATATTTATTGATCAAAAATATCGTATTCGTATTAAACCCAACTATTCAAATTAACATTGGATTTTTTAACCGGGAATGTCAATTTATATGATGTACTTGCATCTTATCACGGAGTGAAAATTGAATATTCAAAAAAGATATCTCAAAATAGATTTTAATAGAGGCTGTATATTCGTGATATCTTTTCGATCATGCAAGCCATGTATCCAGATGAGGCAGTTTGTTAGTCATTCGTTAATCGTTTCAATCACAACAACTTCAGAATGTATTTAATTTCTATCACGCATTTGCTATATTTTCGTTTTATTTTATTGCTAAAAATTACGCTGTTGAGGAATAAAAACGAGTCAGAAATGGGTGTATAACCAAAGAGTATCGCAAAAAAAGTATCCAAGAATAAATTCGCGTGTGGCCGAAATTAGAATCAATGAACCTTTTCAATACCTCTCGGAAAGGAAACAAGTCGTAAAGAGATGGGAAGGAGTCGGTCGTGGCTTGATATGACGGAACTGCCCATATATTTATTTCAACTATTTGAATAAAATCGAGATGAATTTGAGGGCTGAAGCTTGATACCATTATCTCCAGAAGTCGAAAAAATAATTAAAAATATAGTGTTGTTGAATTTATAGTGTGAATTATTGAATTTCATATGACACGAATTCTTGTGATAATACAAGTTTTGAACGGAATCAAATCAAACAAATGGGGAAAATTCTCATCGGATCTATAACTACGACATATTTTATTTCATAACTGAAAATATGGCGTCGATGTAGGCCTATAAATATTGTTTTCTATTTTTTGTCTGCACATACAACTAATATCTAGAGTTCGAATCGATTCATCCGTTGATGACTGTCTATATCCAGGATAATTACCCTTGAAGGTCCATCTCATATTGAAATAAAAATATCTATCATTCTTATAATTCATAAAATCAATTAATGATATTGATGGTGACATTTTGATTATTATTTTTGATTATTTTCATTATTCATTGGGGAAGGGAGGAATGCAATGGGATCGGAAAGAATACTCAAGAAATAATTGGGAACAGTATATTACAGTTAGAAGAGAAGCTGGAGGACCAAAGGAAGATGGAGGGACCGGATAAGTGGAAGCGTGAGAAGAGGAGGTGTATGGAAAGATGTGGAAAAGGAAAGATTGTGGGAAGAATGGAAAGCATGGTGAATATTAGTGAAGATGGAAGAAGAGAGTGAAGAAGAGGATGAAGACGAGGAAGATGATGCGACAGGACTGGCCAGCCGTTATCAATTGAGAGGCCCTAGATGAATGGTATTAACACCCCCCGACCGGCGGCCCGACCGGGGGGTTTTGGAACCGGATGTTTGATATTTATTATAACATCATCCATACATCGATATCTTCAGTCATATATTATGATATCAAATCATTTTTACAGTCCAATGTCAATCAGTAATATGAAAATTAGAATCAATTTAATCAAATATGTCATGTAATAAAATTTAATAGAAATTGGAGTATATTCAATTGAGATACCATTGCCCACCACTAGAGTAGTAAAATCGACACAACCTTTCAAGAAACTGAATGGAAAAAACGATCGCTATAACAATTCACCTTTTTCAATAGCTGCATGATATATAAGATATAATATATGACTCAATTCCAACAACTTCATATACGTTTAAGCATTTCAATTTGTCTCAACCCTATTACTATTTATTAGTAAAATGTAGAATGCGTTTCTTTACACCCTGGTTTTTGCCGCATGTGCCGCAAAAGGAACGCGCGTGGATAACTTTGATTAGCATATTGCCACGGATGACATCCGATGAGCGGACGGAAGTAGCGGCAAAAAAATCGACAGCAGATAAATTGTCCGTAAAAAGATAATCAATACTTGTGTTCACGGTATAATATATTATATTAAACACTGTGGCCAAAGATTTCTATAATTTTTTTTTTTTTTTTGAGATATTTTATTACACAAAATATAAGTTATTCACAGATATCGTAGATCCATAAAGTCATAACAAGACTTGTCTGTGGGTCTACTAATTCCAAAATTTCAAATTATCAATTTCGAACCCGTTTTTACCAATTGTATTATTCATCTTTCAATAATTGGCGTTGAGATAGCAATATCAATCAATATATATATATATATTATATGATAATTCATCATTACAAGATATTTTCAAACGATCGAAATGATATATTCTCAATGATCTATTCTCAGAGAATATATTATACACACTGTGACTGAAGTTGTCCATGAAATAAATTCAGAATATTTAATTTCGAACAATCTTCTATCAATTTCATCTTTCATTTTTCAATAATTGGTTTGAAATAGCAATATCAATTAACATATATATATTATATAATCATTCATCATCACAATTTATTCTCAGACAATTGAAATAATATATTCCTTAACAACCATTTTTACATGGATTGCAGTATTTGATTAGTTTTAATTAGTATGCTATATAGATAAAGGTAATAATAGTACATTTTAATGTGTATGCAAATATTATATAGATTCTCAAGATATGTTTTGTTAATTCATACACTGTATCTCAAATATGAAGGTCATTAAATAAGTACAGAATCAAATAACATATAATGAATGACCATTTTTTATTTTCAAGTTATATAGTGATGGGCCATAATTTCATTCACACCGAAATATCCAATCAATGAATATTATATATATATACATATATATATATATATATATATAATTCACAATGAATAACATCCAACATAATAACAACAAATTACAACAATATATGCGTCAGACAATGCATACCATTTTTCAACATATCCACACTGTAATTAAATTTCATATCGATACATGTCAGATGTCAGTATATGAAGAGTTATCATTACATATAATTATAAAATCGTTATAGAATATTTTATTCACTTAGCAATGTTGGTCAGCATGCATTTGATCTCAGCTGAACTCGAAGCTGAATCTAAGCATTCAACTGGGTTAAATCAAGTAAGTATCGTTGTAGAAAGGCGTTAGAATTCCTCGGAAAAAGCATCAGAGAAAAAAAATATAAAATGTCTGTCATGAACTCCAACCTCTTGAACTTCACAGGTACTCCTGTTCTCTAATCGCACTTTGCACTAATCGTTGGTTTACAACCCGGCAACAAAATCGAGTTTATAAAGTATACAAAAAAAAAACTCGTAAAAATAAAAATAATACTGTCACGATAAGACTGTGAGATGAAAAAAGGTTGGTAATTCTGAAACAAAATCTTTCTTTCTACAGGGATTCTTAGATTGGACCACCCACCCACTAGTTGAAGAAATAACTGAACTTCTTATAGTGGTTTACTGGTGCAGTGTGATCTATATAAACTTTAATTCAATAGTGTTTGAGATTCCGTTCGACCGTCTCTTCTATAAAATAGAGTTATCAGTCAAGGGTTTCGATCTGGCAGGATTAGTAAACGTTTGAAAAAGTAAAACGACAGTTTTTTTGTGTCTTATACGTGGGAAGAAGGAGGAATTAATTTGAATATTTTCCTCAGTTTTCGAAAACTCATGTTTTGTCGTTTAAGGAAATTGAATTATGTATACAAAATATTAATTCAAATTCAAATATGAGATACATTTTGTCATAATTGTACATATTCATAATTATCTTTTCTGTTTTCATATTGTATATCCTGAATCAAAGTGCTCTGTTAACAATAATATAATAATTATATACTAATAATGTCATTTATATATTGAAATAGGGCCTGATTGAAAAATGCTCGAGTATTTTCAGCTGGAGAATTTCAATAATTTTGTGATGTGAAATCGAATTGAAAATCTACAAAACATTATCATCCATCGATTATTCATCATTTTTATCATCATTTCATTGAAATTCGATACTACATAGTACCAGTTCGATCGAGGGTTATACAAAGTTGGTGACATTTTGTTTTGTATAGACATTTTCATTCAAAGATACGAACAATAACTGTTGATTGAACCAACCGATATATCATGTCTGAATAACAATATGAATCAATACACTTTGTGGAACAAATTAATATTGGCTATTCAAATTTTAAAAAATCTCAAAACAATGAATTTAAACAAAAAAAATCAATAATTGAATGCATAAAACATTTCTCTCATTCCTTCATCCATCAACAAACGTATAAATACCGTACAGTTAACGTATTTTAACTGTAAGTTGCGGCAGAACGTGATTGGTCCTCCTCGAACCGATGAAACGAATGAACGAATGAAATTGTATTTACATTACTTGTGAATGTTACGTGTTGCTTGGATCGGTTCATTGCGTTACCCGGTAGCTCTGAAGCCACGCATCATTGGCTGTTATTGTGCTATTTATTGCATTACCTATCCGAATATAGATATATATATATATATATATATATATATATATATATATATATATATATATATATATATATATATATATATATGTATATATATATATATATATATATATATATATATATATATATATATATATATATATATATAAACATATATATATATATATATATATATATATATATCTATATATATATATATATATATATATATATATATATACATATATATATATATATATGTATAGGTATATATATATATATATATATATATATATATATATATATATATATATATATATATATATATATATATATATATGTATATGTATATATATATATATATATATATATATATATATATATATATATATGAATATATATAAATATACATATATATATATATATATATATATATATATATATATATATATATATATATATATATATATATATATATATATGAAATATTTGATTTTTTTGTATATATATATTTATAAATATAGATATATATATATATATATATATATATATATATATATATATTGTATATATATATATATATATATATATATATATATATATATATATATATGTATATATATATATATATATATATATATATATATATATATATATATATATATATATATATATATATTATATATATATATTTATGTTGTCAGCTGACCTTGATATTGATATCATTGTACTGAGAAAGTGATTATGAGATTTGTTTGTGAAGTAGTGAATATAAATGTTCACCTTATATCAAGTAGGAGGTTGAATAGAATTGATACATTTGCCAATTTGCTAGAAAAGACAATTAACCATATTGTGTCGTTACTACCAGGTGCACGGTGACAAAGGCGAAGGCCTAATAAGATGGAAGAATCAATAAACTCATATAAAAATACAAACATGATTATTTGAATACTATACGTTATTAGTGCCATTAAGAGCTGAATTCAGTAATCAGAAGGAAGTAATAACATTGTTGACAAAGTAGTAATAGGTGACTATAATAATTGGAATTTACATCATCACAATAGATTTTTGTTTTAAAAATAAATGATCACAATGCAATTCATCAGGTGGAAGATACAGTCAAAAAATCATGATACAGAGACAAAATATGGACAAAAACAACAATAGTCAGAATGGACTAGCTGTTGTCATTGTTCTTGGTCTTATCTAGTCATTGAATGGTTCAAAGCGATTCATTTATCTGAAGAAAGTAATAAGCTTCGATATACCAGTCTAGCTGTATATTTTCGGAGTGTTTTTAAACACATTGTTGAAAAAATATTGTTTGGTTATATTAACGTACAAGTATTTTGTATGCATACATGGTATAGACGAAAAATAATATGAAGAAATTTCACTCTAATGGCTAGACACGAATAAATCCTTTTGCACACATCTATCAATTACCCTTACTCTCATCTACGTTTGCAATTAGTACCTATGCTCGCCACCGAAAAAACGGCCCTGGTGACTGCTTGGTAGTAACACTTTCCAGCGAGCCTCTAGCGTTTTCTTGTGGTCTGTACAGGTAATTAAATATAGGTCACAGGTGTGGGGGCTAGAGGAGAGTCTTGTTAAAATAGTGAGGGTCAAAGTCAGTGTCAGTTTTATTTCCACATTGCGTGAATGTCTTGGTAGTATATTTTTCGTCTGATTCTAGTGGC